>JAJNNY010000040.1:0-340179 GCA_022453515.1 Astrocystis sublimbata | reverse complement strand
CGATAATAATAATATTTTTTAAGATTTTATTAATACTGGCTTATTAGTATACCTTAATAATCTGCTTATTTACATAGATACTATCGAAAAGCACAACCGCCTTATAAAAGAAGTACTCTGTCGGTTAACCAACTATTACCTTACTATTGCTCTATAGAAGTGTAAATAGTAGGTGCAAGAAGTAGAGTTCCTTAGCTACGTTATTAGTGCCCAGGGCGTAGCAATAGCTAAGGATAAAATTAACTGTATTACTAAATAGGAAACACTTCGAAGCTTTAAAAAGTACTAATAGTTTGTAGGGTTTGCGAACTTTTATAAAAGATTTATCAAAAATTTCTTATTTATTATTAAACTACTAATAAATACAAATAAGGGAGAAAAAAAGGATTAGAAATGGTCTAATACTATAGGAGAAGCCTTTAGAGCACTAAAGCACTACTTTACTATAGCGCCTATCCTAGTCCACTTTAACCCGGACGAAACTGCGTTTATTAAAACCGATGCCTCTGACTTTGCCCTAGGAGCGGTTATATCCCAAAAAGATAAGGACGGAAGGCTAAAACTAGTAGCTTTCCACTCTAAAAAGCTAATACCAGCGGAAATAAACTACAAGATCTATAATAAAGAACTTCTTACTATTATTAACGGCTTAGATCGTTAGCGATAGTACTTAGAGGGAGCTAAATATTATATTAAAATCTTTTTAAACTATTAAAACCTGGTTTATTTTATAATAACTAAAGTACTAAATCGATAATAAGCCTGGTAAGCTTAATAATTATTTAGTTATTAGTTTATTATTAACTACCGCCCTGGCAGGCAGAATAAAAAAGCCGATATTTTATTAAAATTACCCTAATATCGGCTTAAAAACAAAAGAGCTAAGGACTAGCCGATAATATTGGTCCTATAGGAGAAACATTTTTTATATTTAAAAGGTCTCCTAGCAGAATTACTAAAGGATTCGGCCGTAGTACTACTATCTTTTGTACGATTATACAGTCTAACCATACTTAAATGGGCTCTAGAGTTTATATAGAAGGTTAAAGAAGCAGGGCCAAAGGATCTAGAGTATATTCTAGGGCTCTAAGACATAGAACCTCGGGAGGATAACGCCCGTATAACAAAAATAAAGAAATACCTAACCCTGGACAACGGAATATTATACTAAAAAGGATAGTTATAGGTACTTAAAAAACTCTAAAAAGAAATAATAAGATCGGAATATAATATTTTAATAGTTGGTTATATAGGTATAGATAAAACCCTTGAACTAATTACTTACAACTTTTGGTAGCCTAGTATGGAAGGAATCGTAAGAAGCTTTATAAGTGGTTGCCTCGAATACTAACGTAATAAAGCTTTTAGACACGCCTTACACGGACTCCTACAGCCCGTAAAGCTTTATTACAAACTATAAAACACTGTAGTAATAGATTTTATTACAAACCTCCCCCTCTCTAATAAATACGACTCTATTTAGGTAATAGTAGACCCCTTTACTAAAATAGGACACTTTGTGCCCCTTAAAATAGGGGGAAAAAAAACCGAAGATCTAATAAAAATCTTTACAAAAACCTATTAGAAGTATTATAGCACCCCCCTAGATATTATTTCTAACAAAAACTCTAGATTTATAGCCCATATATAAAAGGACTTCCTTAAGCTAGTAGACATTAAGCCCTATATAAGTATAGCCTTCCACCCACAGACCGACAGGCAGACCGAGCGGCTAAATCAGACCCTCGAGATTTATTTCCGTACTTTCGTAAATTATAAAATATCGAACTAAGAAGACTTACTACCTACTACAGAGTTTACCTATAATAACTCTACTTCTACCTCCATACTTATAACTCCCTTCTACGCCAACTACAGCTACTACCCTATAGCACATAATCCGCCGACAAGAGCACCCAAGAACCCAGGTAGCCGCTTATATGCTCACTAGATAACCCAGGTATATAAAAAAACCAAAAAACACCTATAAATCAGCTATTAATAGATAAAAAAATAAACCGATAAACAATATCTCAAGCTACCTATCTATAAGAAAAATCAACTAATAATACTAAACGTTAAACATATTAAAACCAAACGTCCCGCTAAAAAATTCGATAGTAAGCTTTTTAATCCTTTCTAGATTTAAAAGGTTATCTCCCCTACTACGGTAAGACTTATCCTACCAAAGGGCTAAAAAATATATAACTCTTTTTATATCTCTTTTATAGAACTATATCAGGTTAGAAAAAAGCAGGCACCGCCTAACCCTAACCAAGTCCTACGGGATACGCCCGCTATAAAGGCCAAGGAGTACTACGTAAACAAAATTATTAACTCTATAACAATCCAAAGTAACATAAAATACCTTATTAAGTAGGAAGACTACCCCAAAAAAAAAAACTAAACCTAGGAACCTTACAACCACTTGCTTAGCGACCTTACAAAAAACATAGTCAGATAATTCCGATAACAGTATCTAAACAAGCCCTACGATCCTCGAGTAACAGCGATATAGCGCCCAGGACAGGCTTTAAAAAGGAGGGAGATAGTGTCACACGGGTCACTTCCGGGCTACCCAAATAGGAAGCCTACGCGCCCTAAACCTCTAAATATATAAATGATTAGATCAGAGCTACGGATCTAAAAGGTCATAAGGACCTCCGTATACAGGCGACAGCCAACAGGCATAAGTAAGGCGTTGCCGCAGACCCGAGGAAGGTCCGAAGCCGGCCTCAAGGGCTGCCAGAAGGAGCATAAATAGAAGGGATTCCTCCAGCCTGGAGTAGAGGCTTTAGGAGGACATAGACCCTTTTGTGCCCTAGAGAATTATTAGCTAAATTGAAGCCTATTCCAAGCCCTAGAAACCTAGCCCTTGTTACACTCAGGTACCTGCATTGTTCATCATAGTTAAGATAGCTCACACACATCAAAAGTGTAGCTGCATTGCGTGGCTTGATGACACAATGATTCAGTGACTAGTGGCCATCGTAGCAGCTTATCCTTCTAAGATCCATCTCGTCTAACTCTTCATCTCAGTGTTGGCATTGGCGTAGGCTGTACATGACTCAGTCTACTATCGGTCGCAAATCAACTCTAACGTATCACCATTTACGACATCCTTTAGTGATCTCCATTGCCGCTTCGCAAATATCTCTCGAACACGTCCACTACGGGTAGTATACTTTGAAGGTCTGCCTCTTTCCGCCGTTTTCCAGGGGTAATCGGCGCAGAGGTTGGCGGAGCAAACCGTGCAGCGCTATGCCGTCGGCCTCCCCGAGGGAAAGTTTATCAGGAGCAGCGACTACCTCGGCCTCGGACTCGGTCGATTCATGGCTCATGATGATTCCTACGCCATCATTGCCAAGTCCGAATACAAGAAGCTGACGCACTCACCGGTTTGAACCAGAGGCGAATCGCGAACACCTGGGATGAATTGATCGCCATGGGATATTAGAAACAGAGTTTAATTAGCTATACGCTGATTATATAATATCAGAGTATTACAAATTGATAAGGTCAAGGGCCTCACACATAAACTTCGACTAATTATGGTCATCTGTATCACCTCAACAATCAGGAATGGTTAGCAAAATCATTTATGAACATGCTCGTTAGTGATTATCAATTATACTTTGCTGCTATATCGAGGGCTCAAAGCAGCTGCAGGAGTCTTGCACTCCAAACAACTTCGCTTACAATGTTTTAAGTACTATAACTATTTGATCTAATCGAAAGACGTCTGGCGTGCGTGCGACACTTACACTTTCCTTGTACACAGATGTTTGTACACACTAGAATCGATGATGTATACACAGTTGTTAACACAGGACTTGTACTTGAAACTTGGATGA
Organism: Astrocystis sublimbata; assembly: GCA_022453515.1. Lineage (NCBI taxonomy): Eukaryota > Fungi > Ascomycota > Sordariomycetes > Xylariales > Xylariaceae > Astrocystis > Astrocystis sublimbata. Next base: position 336,325 of record JAJNNY010000040.1, on the reverse strand, counting down.
AATATATATCTAGCTACTATGAATCGGCAACCATTCCTCTCCTTCTCTCTATTTGTCCTTTCTCCTCTTTTTGTCAACTCATATATGTCGATATATAGCTAATGCTGCTGACTGATAGCATGGATAGGTGTGTAGTAGATGGAAATCATCAACTATCTTGTGTATGGCGGGGCGGGTCGCACATCTTGCATTTAGGCAGGATAACTGACTCAGGCTCCTTCATATAGGTGTTCGTTCCCTCTCGCTGAAATTCGCGCAACTCAACCGAGTGGCCACACTCCATGTGCTGCGCAGAGCTACCACAAGTTGGACATTTGCACCTATTGCCCTGCCTCTGCGTCATATTAAACCACGCCGTCAAACACTGGTACCCAAAAACATGGCCACAGGGGAGAATTGTGAATGACTCAACATCTTTGTCCTTTTTGGGGTCTTTGTGAAATGCAACCCTGCGCTGATTGCAAATCTGGCACTTGGTCATAATATATGCCCCGGTTTTCCACGCCGGAATCCACTCTTTTACTTGGTTACCGTAATGATCAGCCATTGTTGGAGCTAGAAGAAACGGCTTGGTTGAAAAGACAATCAATGTCTATGGGACTGGTTGCTTGAGTTTGAATTGTGATGTTGAAAGGCTGTTCGTGATTTGGTGGTCTTGCCGAGAAAGACTGCAAATGAACTACGCAGCAAACGGAATTTATATATGTGGACGTCACATGGGAGCCAGGTCTTTGTCTCTGTCCCAATAAAAGATTTATTACACTTTGTTGTGAAAGGTGATTGTTCCCTGTGAGGCTCATAAAAGAATTACCTCCTTTTAGTCGGGCTCATCATTGACTGGTGCTGACAATAGCATTCATATTTTTCCCACTGCTTAAACTGTATGGCAGTGACACAAAGACCTTCCATCGAATCTTTCAACACAATCCGGCACGTATCTTGTACAATTTTTACCTTTGTTTGCTGCTCGATGAAGCTTTCGAGCCATCATGAATCGTGCGCTGTAGTGGCGTAGCAACAGTGCTTCTTGCCGTGGCCTTTTGCGATTTGTAATTTTCGATAATTAATTGAGATTGCAAGTCTGACATGCATCAAACTATTTTGCCCTGAAACAGTCTCGCCGTCCATTATTAGGTGACCATCAACAAGCTATAGTGTAGTAAGAGTAATTATTCCCGAAGCTGAGTGAGATATATTGCAGACATGAACAGATAACTCCTCTCGCTACGGTCATGCAATATTGAGTAAACTTCCGGCACTTGATTGTGCTTGAAACTTTAAAACATGATTAGCTGTATCACATCCAATTATATGTCCCGGATGAAATATTGTGGCACCACCCCGGAATCCAATCAACATTGCCGGGTTGCAGAGCCGTCACTTGTTTTTGAAAGTCTGGACTATTGTCTGCCTCTCCCATGCAAAAACAACTATAGCAAGGCAGAATTTACACTCTATAAGGCCATACTGTGATAGTGGTGTATACTATTGAATAACTAGAGGTTAGCGCCGGAATGTAGCTCTCTGAGCATTATAATAGCTCCCGAGAGACTCGCAATTTGATGACGGATAAGAATATGCTGAGGTGGGGATATGTATCTCATACGTTCAATGTGGTGCATGGGATATCTTATGTCTAAGTCAAATATTTTCATGTTACAGAGAATGGCACATGTTGATCATAATAGAAGCCAAGTGTGCAGATGCCTGTAACCATCTCCACAGCGGACACTTCCTCCGACACGTGAATTGAATGCAACAAGCTCTTTGCGAGTGGCCTAGGCACCATCAACGGCTTCCTGTTGATGCTAAAAATCCATACTGCCTTTCTTTTCTCTAGTTCATGACGCACCAGACGAGTTACCAGGAGAGCTATGACCCTTAGCATATGATTCGACACCCAACCATACTCAAGCTCTCGATAAGCCTTTTGGGGTCTACTACTGTTTCTCCTCTATCGCACAGCTCGACAGCTATCCTTGAGCTTTACCATATAACACGATTCAGACCATCGAGGGCCTAATTAGGGGTTGCCACTGACTCGAAGGCTAAGAAGTGGGTCATGGATCGCGGCCGGAACCACGTAGCCCTATTGAACTATGAACCGTTCACTATCTCTGCTGGCTGTCGGCAGGCAAGCTAGAATGCTCGGATTACTGTTACATGACATGTGAGACTGTTCGCCTTGAAAGCAGCTCTTCATGGGAAGATTTGAGGCTTGATCAACCTCACATTGTCATGGTGAGTCTAAAGCAGCTATAGACCTGACTCACCCTTCCAAAATAGCCCATATCTGCGTAGAATCTCATGAGCTAATAGCCTAGATCTCCTCCACATGGATACCACGTGGACTGAACCTTCCTGGTTGCCAAAAGGGTAACAGTTTTTCTGGTGCTGAGCATCCTCGTGTCTGTCGGTCATTATCCATAATAAAGGATATTAGATGGTGACTTTAATATTGCATAAGGTAGGCATTTGTCACCAAGTGCTGAATTTGTTCAACACATGCCTCTGGTACAGTGATACCAGGCTGTAATTAAGCGAGCAAATTCTCGGTATTGTGGATTTCTCTTGATGGATACGGAAAGCCGGGCCGAGTGGCCTCGCAGATGTCCCCTTCCGGTCAACTAACTACTTAAGTATTGTCATATGTATCCGCAATGTAAAAAACCACGAGGTTTTGCGACGGATTATTGTTTGATCCAATACTAGTCTCCGCATAGTGTCCCTTCTCGGCTCGTGGTTTTCTTGATTGAGGACCTCTCCACCTAGGAACAGCGGGTTTGAATGAGCCGGGTAAGGAGTAGCAGGAACTATCGAAACTTAAAACTCTTCAGCCTTGACAATAGCTGTGGTGAATCAACCGGGCATGGGACCTAACGACTGGACCGGATAGGATATCACAAGGCATGATGAGACCCAAAGAGTCTCGAAGTGCCGATAGCTAGGCATTTTAAACGGGAATGCGTCTGATTCTTGCAAATGTTGTAGTTAGCGAGCATGTTGGTCAGCCCGGAGTGCCGGTTGCTCACTACCGGTCTGCCAATAGTGCCGTGTTCCGTTTACTAACTATGCATAGTACTTTTCTGACAGTCGTGTTACGACACGCTACTCTGAAAACCGAGCAGTAGACATCTTAGTCAGGGCCGCCGTCAGGAACTACATGCGCTATGATTCAGTCAGAAAGATAAACGCAGCAAGGTCATGGCAAGGTCATTGTAATCTTAGTCTGGTTGGGCATGAGTCGTGGTGTGTATGGATATAGTCATGATCGACAGAAGGGATCCCCCCCAGACAATCCCGATGCTTTGGCATGAACCTGAAATTTTGTGGGCCTGGCATGCATGTTCCTGGCCTGAATGGCTTGGCCAGAGATCCGGAGAACTTGAAGCGGAGAGTCGTCAGAAAATACGTTCCAAATCTGTTAGCGCTAAATATCGTAGTTCGGGGTCCCGCTCTTTTCTGGCTGGATACCAATTACCGGTCTAACGGACTCCTTGGCTACATGCTATTAGTTCTCTAGGCCACACCCAGTCGACGACTAGATCGTTAGTAGAGTCTAGAGCTGAATGTCCCTCAGCAGTCATCGTACCAAGATGTAGGCGCTATATTACCTCCGTCCGCCCATTCCTCAGATTTTTGTGTCCCCCCTCATAATCTCGATATCGCATTTTCTTTCTGGTATGGAGGCATATTTGATCGGGTAACTTTCCACCACTCGTGGAACGACCTTCTCATCGTCTTTGCCTCACTTTTTAACGAAAACACTCATTTGAATACGAATTTTTGTTCTTTAGCCGTTGCCGCCCGATTCCATCAAGATGGCCGGGTTCCTCATTCCGCCATGGTTCCGTGAGATAGCGCCAAGCAAGAGCGAGATGAATATTGCGTCTATATTCTGGGGTGTTTCACTTGCCGTTGCTCTATTTTCGGCGTCGAAAGGAGGAAAACAGTCATGGAGAGCATACAAGCGAACCGGCAGCACCAATGCCTACGTCATCCTAGTCTGGTCGGAATGGATTGCGAGCGTGTCTATGGGTGCCATCACTTGGTTGTTTCTTTATGGAAATATCCCACCGTCGTAAGTCGAGCCGAATATCCTGAAGCCAGCAGCAGCTTTAGAACGACGACTAATTACGTGTCGCGTGCGCTTCAAGTTTTCACTTCTTCTTCGCCATCGTTACGCTTTGGTCCATCCAAGTGCAATGCATTATTCAGATCATCATCAACCGAATCGGCCTCCTCATGAGAAACAAGAGACAAGTGCGATTGATGCAGTTTGGATTCGCTGCACTGCTCGTTTGCGTCAATATCAGCGTCTACACTATTTGGATACCAGCCAGACTCCAAATTAACGAGGAGTATAACAAAATCAACGAAGTTTGGGACCGTGTTGAGAAAGGCATCTTCCTTATCGTCGATTGCGGTCTAAACATATACTTTGTCTACCTCGTGCGATCAAAGCTCATCGCCAACGGCCTTCAAAAGTACACGCGACTGTATCACTTCAACATCGTTATGATTGGCTGTTCAACGGCGTTGGATGTGAGTGATGTTATACCCTTTGGAGGTCTTTCATTCGTCACATTTTCACTAATTCTTAATCGCAACAGGCAATCCTCATCGGTGTCATGTCCCTCGAGAACGGTTTCATCTATCTGCAGTTCCACCCCTTCGTGTATCTGTTCAAGCTGCACATCGAGCTGAACTTGACCGAGCTCTTGGCCAAGATTGTCCGACTCGACGAAGGCGACTCTGGTCTCACGGATTCCAAGTCTGGCACTGGCCGCAAGTCCAATGCTATGGGCACCCATACCGGTCGCGGTATCAAGATGGCAACTCTAATTACTGCGAACCGCGATTTCACAGAATTGAAAGACAGTGAGGGACAAAAGCCAGGAATTCAGAAGACGGTCGAGACCACGATTGAGTACAACAGCAAGGAGGACGACGACAGGGATAGCCACTCCAGCTCGACGCGGGAATTACACAGCTTCTACAATGTATAAGAAGGGATCGGCCAGGATACGGGACCGAGATTTCTTAGTGCTGACGGGACTCTTGGTACACGCTCTTTAATCGATCGAAGAGGCATCTTCACACCGACGGGGAAATCCACATCTTGACATCACAGGAATTGTTTCTGATATAAGTAGTAAAACCAAATATTAATGTTGAATTTAATGAAAATCATGTCGCCCGTCTACTCTATATGTGACTTGACACACGAACTGACACTCAACATGTCTGGCGGTGTGAGTATGGTGCACAGACGTTGGGTATGCAGCCAAGATACTGGGGAAAAACCGCCGAAATGAGCAGACTAGGTGAATCATGAATCGTATAGTTGACCGAACTTGAACGTTCCATTGGCTGCCCCCCGCTTTTCGTAGGGCTAAAGGCACCGTCCATTACTTAGTGAGCTCAGCCACGACTGGCGCTTGAATCACTGCCAAAGAAGCAAGTATACTATTCTCAAGGGGGCAAGTTTTGGTAACGGTTCTCGCAAACCACGTGGAAGGTGTACAATCCTACGACTATCCCAATCAAACTATATACCAGACAGCTGCTGTCAGTTGGAGAGTTCGAAAGCAGCTTCGTGGGAAAAGCTGCATCGACTAGACAGAGGCGAAAGATGAGATGGCATGGGTATGTGCTTCATATCATGCAAGTAATAATGCAGTTTTTGGAGTATAAAGGTGGTGAGGATGGAAGAGAAGAAAGCGCGAGCGATATTTATGTGCCCTAACTTTGATGTTGGATGCACAAATATTTTTCAGCTCGAAAAAAAGGTGTGCCGCTACTGCAGCGAAGTCTTCTCGCAACATTTTCCCCCAGAGGCATTTTCTAGCCAACAGCTGCACGACATCTGCATAGCATCTGCAGCCACATTGAATAGTTTGAGCGCTAGAAAGGCAACAGCACCCCAAATCGGTGCAGCCCCTGAATGGAAGATATACGTGGAATGTAATTGGCCATCAAAACCCGGGGAATCCTAGAAACGTTCCTAGGTGTGTTCGTGTGTTCACTTACTATCTTCGGTAACGGGCATTTGCAATAGCTCAGACCCGCATGTTCCTTCACGATCTTTTCCATTTCCAATTGTTCTCTTCCATGGTGTGCATGCATTTGAGTAAATGAGAAGGAACTGGTTCGCGCCCTTCCCCGGAGCCTGATCTTCAGCTAAAATTAAAGTACAAGGTACTGCGCCAATAATATCACTCTTTCTTATGTCGATCCGGGGATAGAGGCATAAGCTGAAAGTCCAGAGATGGGGAATATTATCATCGGTATAGCTATAATCATCACGCCCCTGTTGCCCATCCTCCTCATTGCGTGCGCAAGTCACGCCGTGCGGCTGACATTCGACTGTCTTGACAACCTTTCCAGTCACTCGCCCTCCCACATCGGAGTCATCAAAGAATGGTTAGAGCCAGGAGGGTGACTTGCTCCCTGAAACTCGAATCGCTCGTCGGCGCCCGGAACAGCGCTTCCCAGTCCTTCAACCTCCTCGCTTGGCAATCTGCACCGCTGTCATGACTCATTACCAAATCGGAAGATTTCATCTGAACTTTGGGCCTTTCGGAATCTCCACCGGACCCGGCGGGACAGCATCATTGATGACGACCCTGGATCCGGCTCTCAATGCTAGGATGAGATTCCTCAAAATCTCGATACAAGATTTGTCAGACCAGTTGTGTAGAAGATCGAACTAAAGAAGTACCGTGCACCATGATCATCTGAGGCCGTAAGCAATCATGAGACTTGACTGAAACTTGGATCACAACATCGGACGGTATACTCTCATGTGACTCGATGCACACTGCTTCAGGTCTTACTATGAACGACGCAGAAGCAACTTTGCGACCGAGGGCTGCACGAATAAAAGCTTGGGACCTCCCGCGCCCCTGGCGAAACAAATCCCACGGAGAATATGACCTAATAGGGGGAATGAGCCTACTTCAACAACAGTGCCACCGCTATGCCACTCTAAGGAGTAGAAGTCCGTTACGTACCCATTCCAAGGTAGAACACCTTGTGTCATCTTTAAAAAACGCTTCGAGCAATGTGGAAAGTCCCCGATGTCAATCATACACGAATGTGTTGGTGTTGGTACTCAAGGGGAATGCCTAAATGAACAGCCAGTAAACCATCTGATCATCCTATTGCTCGAGGCAGTCTGCGCCACTGGGGTCCAGGCACACCGTCTCGGTAAGCTCTCTATAGGCGGCGAATTCAAACATGGTATGACATACCTACTCTTCCGTCTGCTCGAGCTCATTTGAGCTGGTCACTGCACCATTGTGCACCCTGGCCCGGTCAACAAGCGCGATTTGCCACTATGTGCAATCACCCCAGGTTGGGCTTTCTCAAAAACCCTCTCTGTCGTCGCGTATAACTTTACGAATCTCACACCCAGCTAGCTCGGACGAGGTTGCCATTTCTGCGAAGGAGGCTCGCGACCGAAGACAGCGTCTGCGCCAGGCCGGGCCGAGCCATGACTGGTAGCGGGAGATGGGTGCTATACTGCTCATACGTCTAGTCCCATATTGAATCTTTGGGCGTTAGGATGACTAAACTTACGGAGAGGCTGCACGTAAAATAGTACTACCGCCCTAAAAATGAGATGATTTAGCTCAATATAACGGTTAGCACCGACCGGTGTAGATCTCTGATCGAGAGATTTAGAGTAGTGCATCCTCCGACGGTATCCCATACGTGGAAGTGTCTCGAGAGTGTCTCCATAAACGATGGATGCGTATGGTTACTGGCAATCAAATTCAATCAAGGGGACCGACATGATGCTGTATACACCTAATAGCCTTTTGGGGGTAATATATTGTTCAGTAATATCTGAATAGGTACTCGGTCATCGCGATTGCTTAGGAGAGCCGACATACTTTAAGATGTGTGCAACGATTATGTTTCAGCTCTTGGCATCTAATAACGGGATCGGTCACCTCTATAAGAGGCGTCTTTTGTACGCAGAAATCAATTAAACTTTCCTAATGAAAACTAAAGTTCTCATGTAGTTCTTAGACATCAGCTAGCTATCTGCATGCTCACAACGAAACTAGTACCTAGACGCGCACCACAGGTAGTAAATACAGACCGACTAACCACAAATTCCAGATCCTGTAAGTAACCTTGTCAGCCTCGACTGTCCGATACATAAGACTCCTTAGCACTACAAGATACGCCAAGGAGGTTGTCATGGCATATCCGATCCAATTGCAATCCCAGAAATACGGGCAGAGTACTCCCCAGATACTCATGAGAATGGCAGTGATAACACGAGTCGGACCGTCGCCTATCTGAAGCGGCAGGGACAGACGACCTCGGAGTATATCTCCCTCTTGATCCTCCATGTCTTGATACTGTATCGTAATAAGGATCACGAGAGTCAGAAGTACGACCCAGGACTCGAGGGATGGGAAATGAGATGCCGCAGCACCGCCTTGTATTTCAAAGCTTAGAGGCCCATCTTGTGCAATCTCCAGGGCTCCGAGACCGAAGGAGGCGTATCCCAAGGCATTTAACATGTTCCGGATGAACAGATTCATGTCAGATCCCCCGAAAGAGTTATACCAAGTTCCTGAAGGCCTTGATCAGATTCGGAACTATGTAAGTTCAGATAGCAATACTCACCTAAAATCACGATACTCAGACTCCATCGAACCGGGCCGAGATGATAACTTACGAGGCCGGCGATTGCGTAGAGAGTGATGATCGTCAAACGCGCCTGAGTAAGAGTGCAGCGGTTGGCAGGAAGTGGACGCCAGGGTTTGTTGACTTTGTCTTCGAAGATGGCGTTGGGTTGTTGTTGGTTGTGAATGTCGAGAGGGAGGAGATGAATCTGCAAGTATGGGTTCGTGAGTCAGCTGATGGAAAAGTGAAGCACTGAAAGGCAAGGACTCGACAAGTAAATATCTAGCTAATACTTACCCACACCCAGAACATCACTAAGGGGCTTCGCTTCAAGATGTCGTAAGCGCCGTCGACATCAAGAGTTGTATTGGATTGAGTCTGTGAAATCGTGGTGATGATTCCAAATGCTGTCTGGGGAAATAGGATAGTCTTCATGTCGCTGAAAGTGAACAGCCAGAGAGTATAGAGGTGATAAAGTGAAGTATCGAGAAGCTGCGCTGCAAGTCTTCCGGGCAGGTCTCGAATCTCGAGCCATGGAGAAGGTTTAAGTGCCATTTTTGCAGACAGCAACAATAAAATCAGGAATTTGGTAATATTTATAACAGGATACCTGGACTTCAATGTTTCGTTGCCAAAGAGAAAGAAAGGATGGAAGTTTTGCTTCGTGCAATATGAATTAGTTGTTACTGCAAGTAACTGCACTATCTTAGTATGCTGAGGATTGAAGATATATATATATATATTTAGAGCCTTTGTAGAAGACCTAAATAGCTAAATACCCATCGATTCACTCAAAAGTCCAGACTGCTTACATCAAGATACCTACAAGCGGCACAGGCAAGGTCATCTGGATGTCAATTTTGACGTTAAACTTCAAAACGAAGCAGTGCACGATTCGTGATGGTGTAGAGGACTGTCCTACAACAACAACAACAACAACGGAGCCTAGACTGGCAATAATACCCGAAGTTAGCTTGGCGAGCGACGAAAACCTTCCGTCGTGTAAGGGGAAGATTTCGCGTATTGCGTCGGTTGTTCAATCATCAGGCTGCTCTTATCAGCCCTGCTCCATTGGCCTACCATGGTAGTGCTGATGGAAATGTCTTAAAAATAGGGGTTCTTGAAAGGTCCCCGAGAGTTGCCTATCATTTCAACGGGTCTGTGGCGCTGAGACATCCAAAATGTGCAGTCTAGACTTCAAATAATCGTACCGTTTGATCCGACATATCGTACTTATGCAACTCTTGGTCTCGAATAAGCAGTTCGTGCAACTATAGAGATTCGGACTCCAATGAAAGCGGAGCCTTTAGCTATTAATTTAGCCTTCAAAAACAATACGAAACTGGGGCGTATACTCAAGTTTCGAGTAGAGAGTTTCTCTGTTGGCGCAAAGATGTCGGTGCTTTCGATACCAACGGTAGAATCTTAAGCTGCGTGTAACCAATAATATGTACTTCGCGCTTACATGCTGACCCTACAAGTCAGAACTAAGGCGTCTACGCCGCAGATACACACCGCCGTCAAATATAATAAGCTCAACTCACCTGATGTCATGCCTGCCCAGTCGCACAGAGGGCTTGTGGCTGTCAACGCACTGTTCGTGCTGAACGTTGAGGCGCCATAACGTTGTTGGCGTTGTTGAGTCTTCGTTAGTCTAGGACAACCTACACGGACCGTAACGTTGCTTCCTGTTAACATCAGACATCGTCTTGATGGTAATCGTAAATAAGGCTTTGAGTAATCTCATGATGTTCATAAAGATGTAAACTCGTCGAATAGGAGCTAGGGCACATACGAAGTCGTTGAGCAAACCTAGTTGAAACCAGTTAGAATCTCGCATCATACCAATCAACTGAAAGTAATCACTATGAGGTGTTTGACCAAATGAGACACGGACCCTGATAATCACCGACAAGCCCAATGCTGGCTAGCTCCAGGAACTCAGACATTGTCCGACGTAAAACTTCTAGAGCATGAAATACCTCGTAGAAACCAATGCATCGCCAATTGATAACAATACTGGTAATAGCTCACGTCAACTCACATTACAGCTACTCTCGAGCCAACACATACTCACTCTATAGGACTCGCAACATCCACCATGCTCAATTGATTCAAAATATCAGTGTGACATGCAATTTCATACTCATACCCCCTTAACGTGAGGTCAGAGAGACGCGGTCAAGACCGTATGCACGTAGGTAACTAGGCGGAACCCACAGTAAGAGCAACGACCAGCCCACTCCAATCTTCCTTTGACGTTCTTGATTGACCTTGAAGCCCTGTCTGTGCCCCTCGCGCTAGTAACTGTCGCCGAGGCTGAGATGACATCGCGCTCACCGTACATGTATTTTCAAAGTAACATCGCTGAAGAAATAGCGTTAACGCCACTCGTGTAAGTGGCTGTGGCGTTTGTCAGGTGACTGTAATCTGACCGCATAAACTCCATTGAAAGGGATTGCAAAGCAGAGCACCTCCGGCACAATGACACAGACTTAGGATCTACACATGTCATCTTCGAGCAGGCACTCTCAGCAACCCAAGCCACATAGGGGCTCGCTAATTTCTTCCTCCTAGACAGGCAAAACACTATCTTATCGCCTAACCCAGCTTGGTGTTTTGTTGCGGAACCGATATCGCTCGTATAGCTATACGGCGCCCGGACGGTTGATCTCCTCCCCAGACCAACCTGGAGAACCAAGTGGCCCTTGGTAAGATGCCAAACACGATGTGTGAGAGCGCGCAGCGGAGTTGACTTTCAAAGAAAGAGCGACAAGTAGATTGATTCGAGAAGTTTCATTATATGTACAATCTAGTTGACACAAACTACCAATTCTATGAAGAAAACCCCCAAACGCTCAGCATCATGTCATCATCATTCCCAAACTCTCAAACCCCTCAATCAAACACATCCGTCGCATACCTCACATTCCTCAACCCCTCCCACCACTCCTTAACCTTCTCCTCACTAGCCTCCTTCCCATCCCTCACACCCTGCTTCATCGCGAGCTTAAGAATCTCCTCCTTGACCCCCTCGCCAATAGCGCGCGAGCCACAAATATACAACCTTGCATTCTCATCCCACAACGGCATGATCTTATCCGCATGCAGCCCAACCAGGTCCTGCACATACTTCGCCCCGCCCGACTTCTCCACATCCCTACTATACGCCCTCTTAACCGTAACAGCACCAGCTTTCTCCCACAGCGCCATCTCCTCCGCATACAAGTCGTCGCGGCCCGGGCTGCGACATCCGACGAGAAGCAAGGCGGGCGCCAGCTTGCGCCCCGCGCTGATCATCTCGGCGCGCTCTTGGAGAAACCCGCGGAAGGGGCTGATGCCCGTGCCGGCGCCGATGCAGATCACGGGTGTAGTCTCCGGGTTCTGGGGTAGGTGGAAGGCGGCGTGCGATTGGCGCACCGCGACGTGGAGCTTGTCGCCTGCTTCGAGGGAGTCGAGGTATGAGGAGGCGACGCCCGAGTAGGTGCCTTGGCCGGACTTGGAGGGCGCTTCGAGGACGGCGAAGGTTAGGGTTACGTGGGAGGGGTTCCAGAGTGGTGAGGAGGAGATCGAGCTGTGGTTGTGTTAGGATGGGTGCGTTGTATTGTGGCTTGAGATTGCGCGGAGACTTACTATTGGCGTACACGCATGGGGGGGAGCATGCTGAGGAAGAGCCCAAGAGGAAGCTCGATGGCTGGGAACTGCTCGAGCAAGCCGAGCACTGAGATACGCTTCTCTAGTATCTCTGCGTAGTTGTCGTTTGCGTACTTCTTCAGAGCATCCTGGTCTTCCTTCCTGCTTGCACTGTCTGAAAGGGCTAGGATGTTCTGTTTTGCTGTTAGTCAAGTTTCGTGTCTGGAGTTTTGCTAGACTTACCCTTTTCGTCGCTGGCTGTGACAACTCCACGTAGGCGCTGAAGACACTGTGCGCCGGCATAGAAGTCTCGGTGGGCAAGGGCGTGTTGGCAGCGCCTGCGATGGTGATGTGGGCATCCCAAGCCAGCTTGAAGCGACGCATAACCCGCTGCACTGCCGATTTGGGATTGATGGGCAAGACAGCTAGATAGTCACCGGATCGATAGGTCTGTCCGCTGGGCAGAGCGATCTCTATGTGTTTCTTGACAGGCTCCCCCTTAGCTGTAAGCGTCCGAGCATCGACGACCAATGCCTCCATGACGTCTTGGCGAAGGGTCGATGTCCGAGGGCTCGTGATCTCTACACTCAAGCCTGCAGACTGCTCGTCCTTGTTCATCTCGCCGCCGTATCTCTTGTGAAGAGCCGGCCAGAGAGTGTTGTCCTCCCAGGTCTCAAAGTCGGTGAAAGTGTCATTCGAGCCGGTATCTGACAGCCCCATTTCTGCGAGGCGGGAAGCGCCGTTCTCCTCGAGCTTCTCGTCGACGAGTTTGGGGACGCGATGGAATGTCTGGGACCAATCGTGGTGACCAACGCCAAAGACGGTGTAATCGACTCCCTCGAGCATCTTCTCATCCTTTAGCCCGGTAAGCCATGAGCAGAAGAGAGCGGCGTTGTCGGGGGGCTCTCCTTCGTAAGACGCGGTGATGATGACCACTGGCTGGTTCTTCGGGAGCGCACCGTTTGCTGAGTCCAGGCAATCAACTTGATCTACAGAGAATCCATGCCGTGATGCGTCGCTAGCCAGTCGTTGAGCTAGCGACTCGCAAGTACCACTGTTGCTGCCGTAGAGGACAGTCAGTTTCTTTCCCTCTCCTCCGGTTGCAGCTTTCCCATTCGCATGCACTTTGCTGGATTCCTCTATAGACCCTCTACCCGCTAGACGGTGCTCCAGTTGGGTCGGCGACAAGCCATCGCGGATAATGGCTCGCATGAGAAAGTTGTCCGGCTTGATTGTTAGCGTTTGCTTGATGGCAAGGTTGTATGCGGGGTCGTGCAAGACAAAGTTGAAGTTCTGGAAGAGCATGGCCATGGCTAGAATGGCCTCTTGCATGGCAAACGGCCGGCCGATGCAGGCTCTGGCTCCGTTTCCGAAGGGCTTCCAAGCGTTCTTGGGCAGCTTGTTGAACTCTTCGTCGAGCATCCTCTCCGGTTTGAAATCGTGCGCATCGTCGCCCCAAATGACCGGGTCGACATGGGCGCGGGCAAGGAATAGATTGATCGGCTCGTCTTTCCAGACCGGATATCGACCAGCCAGTAGCTGATCTTCATTAGACACTACACCGTATATTGAGATAGGCGATTGGAGACGCAGCGTTTCGCGTAGAACCTGTAGACGCGTCAGCAAGCTTTCCCCAATGTAGGGCAACAAGACACATACAGCCGTGATGTAAGGCAGCTTGGCCATATGTTCGACGGTGATGGGACCTTTCCCAAGGACTTCGTCGACCTCCTTTTGGATCTTCTGATAAGCGTGTGGGTTTTTCAAGAGCAGGTAAAAGGCGAAAGACAACGTTCCCGAGGTCGTTTCGTGACCAGCAATCAGGAACGTGATGAGATTATCGATGATGCTGGAATCGCTCATATGTTTTCCCGTTTTGGGGTCCACGCCATTGAGCATGGCATTCAGAAGGTCTTTCCGGTCGATGGGGTTCGTTTTTCTCGCATCGAGAACTTCTTGGGCTGTAGATCTCATAGTCTCAATGTCTTCCCAGAATTTGGCATCGTCGGCCCGGTAGAAGAAAGAGGGCAAAACTCGACTCGGGCGCTTTCCAGACTCGACTAGAAATTCCGCCATGGCCTCGACGAAAGGGTGCATGTCCTTGGTGTAAAAACTGTTGAAGCGGAAGCCCATGGAGCACAGGGCCAGGGTGTCTAGAGCCAAGCGGGTGAAGTCGTCAGAAGCCGGAATCGGCGTGCTAGAACCGTAGCGAGCAAACTTCAGCGCCATCTGTGTTGCGATGTCGTGCATCTCCTCGAACATGCCACGAATGGATATTGGGCCGAACCTGTGAGTGTCAGCATTGTCTTCCTCATCCACGCTATACCGCATCCATGGCCGTGGGGAGCGGCATAGAGAACGAAGTGAGATGCACGACATACTAGGTGCCTATTAGTATAACTGTCAATTGAGCAATGTTATGTTTCAAACTTACCGCTGGCATCAGTACGCGGTGGGCAATGCCCCAATTCTCCTCGCCCGGCCTCGCCTTGATGTCATTGTTAGCATACAGGAGACGAAGACAGCATCTTGGCGAGACTCACTGTGAAAAGCCCATCGTGAACACCATGTCTGATTTCCTGTGCATCATGTAAGTGACGAGCAACGAATCAATGGACAAGAGACCACAAACCTCGAGGGCTCCGTTGGGTATCTTGGTGAAGCGTTTCTCATCACACAGCTCATCGATCAGTCGGTAGCTGCTGCATATGATTGCCGTCCTGTTACCAGGAAGATTGAGACGATAGATCTCGCCTGCGAGTTGTGTCAGTGTTCCGTTTCCAATTTTCATCTATTCCCCTCCGTTCCCCGTTTCGTTTTCCCCAGTACATACCATACTTGTCTGCAAACTCGGCAAAAGAGCGGTTTTGAGCTCTGGGATCGATCTGAGTGGCATTCCCTACAATAGGAAACCCCGGGGGTGAAGGGACAGGTGTGACTGTAGATTCCGCCATTTTCTCTTGTGCTGTTCGACGATAGAAATGGCTTGAACAGATGCTGAATGAGATATGCGGTACAGCGGTGAGGCACTATATATGAATTCCACAATTTCACGATTGGTGTTGAGGCGTGCTTGGCGCATAACGCTTGACGTGGGTGCCACTGGGTGCCGAGGAGACGGTGTTGGCCAAAGCCCGCACTAGCCCACACTGGTGATGGACTCAAGGGCCATGCGTTGGGGCCATCGGCGCAATGCTAGACCCGCTCTGCTGCCTGCGTCCTCGCTGGGGTGCCGGGGACGCCGGCCAGCCGCCGGGAGTGATGCTGTCCTCCCAGAAACATGTTTGACATCCCACTTAGTGAGCCGAGGACGATCCACTCAGGACAAAGACGCATGGTCTCGTCGTGTTAAGGACAGACCTCGGACTGTCGGAGCATGGTCATTAAAAGTGCCCCTGGGAATCAGTGGAGTTGTAAGGCTGAAGAGCCGAGGTACCTTGCGTCGGGAAACAGCTACAGAGCTGAAAGCCGGCGCATTACTAACTAAATACGAACCCATCGCGGATTACCTAAGATAGATTGCATGGGGGTATGTCAGATCAGGGACGTTGATAACAGGAACAAGAGGTCCCTAGTATGCGTATCCATGCCATCCGTTTTACAGTAGGGGATGGGCTATTGTTATTCGTCAGACTACTTCCTAGGTCGTGATGCCTCGGAGACATTACTTGAACAGCGTCATGGTCAACCCAGTACTAGTTCAATATGGTAGTTGTTGAACGTCGTCGAGCGGCATCTGTGAGATTTCCGCATTCGCGAATGACAGAAATATGTCTCCGCCGGGCCAATTGAGGGTCCTTGACCGTCCCACAGCATGAACCCACGCGCCAATGACATGGCATGAAGATATGTACCTAGGTACGTAAGCATCATAGGGGGGGTTTGCATAGGCTTCGAAATACTGGCTATGCCCACATTCGTGAATTCGCCTAGAGCTTCGGTTTGGGCTGAGATTGAAACCATTCATGTAGTGGCATTCATGCAGTGCAGCCCCATTTCAATTGACACACCGCAGCAGGCGAGCAGGTGCATGTTGATTGATACTTGTTCACATATGATATAACTTTACCTCATTCTTACACATAACGCTGTCATCTATGTCAAAATGCAAGCTGTGCGTTGTTGGTGGTCTGTCCTGCAGTATAGTCAACTCAAGCTTGAAGCTGAATACCTAAGTACCTACCTAGGGAGTTGTAGAGTAACCAATGCAATACCAAAGTGCCAGGAAAAACACACGTCGGGCCTAGTCATCTTCTAGCAAGGACCCGAAGAATTCAAAGATTGGTGGCAGAACGTGCCGAGGTATAGACTGAACGACCAATCTGATCTGATCTGTAAATCCGGGCTCGGTCCCGCTCGGCATAGTCGATCGCCAGTCTAAGCCAGGACCAGGCCTGCCAGGAACGCACGGCTTCTGGCATTTCTACTGATCACAACGTGTGAGACATGCAGCGCTCTGGGCTGATAAGACCCAGTAATTTTGCATCGAAGCGAAAACGATCCCGATTCCGGCCTTAGTGCATTCATAACAGGTCAGATTTACAGCCCCTATAACTGTACCTTTCACTTGGGTTGACATTCAATCGCAGTCTAGGGCTAGTACAGCTAGATACTATTCAACAATAAGACTTCGTTTGTGGGAAGATTGATTGTTAGCGAGTGCGACGATGGGTTAAGAAGCTACATTCGATTCCAGCCTTTGATTGCTGCAGGTAGCTTCTTGACGAGCTGTACTAATGATCTAATACCCAACCCAAGTCTCTGATCCATGGAAGCCATAGTCAAACACATCAAGTTGTACAACACAATGATGCCGAGTTCGGTCATCGGAATTGAAATGGAACTCCGAGTAGCAACGTCCCAATGGTATGTTATCACCCCTCTGTCACATTTCAAAACTTGGTATATTCGTACACGTCGATCACGTCACCATTTAATTAAGCGTCATAAATGATAGACAATTTGCTGCGGCCTCTTGATCAACAAAACTATAGTATGTCCTTTACGTGGGCCGACAAAAACACTGCAAACGGGAAATCGATTCTACCTGAAAGCCCGAGATCTCGCGGAAACTTTCCCAGTCGGGTGGATTCTTCGTCCGCTTACCTGCAAAATTCTGGTGGCCTAGATTCAAGGCTTCTTGGCATCCCGCGCCCGCGCCCGCGGACCCCGCCCCAAATGCACTAACTCAGCTGAATCAACCCCGCGACAAGCGTCTTTCAAAACGCTCACTATTCGAACATGTTAAATAATCAATCCTCTCTTCAATAGCATATTTAGTATTTATTCTTTGAGTATCACCTGGTTATGCAGAGCCTGTCTTGAGGCAGTCAAGATGTTATACGATAGTTATTACGGCATTAAGCAGAGTGTTAATCTATGGCGGGTGAAAACGTTTCACTCTTTTTCACACTACATACATACATGCTTGGAACACCTTCAGCACTGCTATCATCCACACTCATTGCCAACAATATACAATGTGTTTGATACTAGAACAGCCCCATTGAAATAGCGAGGATCTTGCGACCCCAGTGCCTGACATCCAGTGCCCAACACATGCATAGCGGTTAAGAAGAACTTGAGAGATCGGGCAGTCCCGTGTCCAACCATTGAGTGAAGAAGTCGCCGATTACTTGCCCTTCAAACACATGCTCGTGCCCGGCTGATGATGGTCAAGCAACGGTATCGATGATTAGGGTAATCGAGACCAAGAACGTACTCGTATAGGGTTTTGGTAACACTCTGATCGGTCCCTGCATGTAGTGTTTGCGTACCCCCAGGGCATTTCCGTAAGAGCGTGTACAACTTCTCATGATACCTATGTTGGAAGGACATAACCTATGTGGGCAAAGTCTGGTCCATAGGCTCGGGCATCTTGCTACTCGGCGAATCTTTTGTGGCGACGGAACATATTCCAGTGTCGTGCTCGCGCCAAAATGCCCAGGATGAGAAAGAGTTTGGTTTTTGATCGGCGAGACGTGTTTCTCGGGAGTCCCACGGCCATCATACCACCGAGCCCGCTCGAGGGCGTTGAATCTCATATCTGAGACTACGTTTCGTTTATGAGCAATGGCACGGAACGCCTTCTCAACATCTTGGCTTAGCTCGTAGAGCGGTTGCCACGACAAATCGATCATGTCCCTAACCTCTGACCTTTCGAAGGTGAATGAAAAGATGATGTTCGAACAGGTCGCTTGCTGTATTCCGTCTCTTTCTCTATCTGCAGCGGCGGTTTTGGAAACGATCCAATCACTACAGAGAGCGGACTCGTTACCTCAGTATGCAGAGACCGAATCGCACCAAAGAGTATATCTGCTCGGCCGCTAGCCCTCAGCATCCGCTGGCGGTCAGATTTCAACAAGCGGAAGATGATCATCTTGGAGTGTTGGTGCAAGGTTTGCCATATTGTACTGCGTTGAAGAAGTAGTTACCGGAGCCATTTAACGATGCACATCGAGAGCAGAAGCAGCGAAATGGGATGGATGGAGGAGACCCGATATGTCCCATGCCGTTCTGGCCCGTCTCACACCCATCGATAGTGTCAAGCTGACCCGCGACCTCGAGATCGCGTCCTTCGACCTGGGAAGTGGCGTCATTGTGAAGCACACCGTTCGATGAGTCTGGCTCGGACGTCGCCTCCATCACTCATAACAGGGTCTCCCTTTCGAAGATAGATTGAGGCTCAACACCTCATCTCAACATGAGACTCTCCCGCGATTGAAGCGATGAAAATCTGCTCGCAGGGCCATATTGGAATAGAAAACGAGGCAAGGCTGCGCAGTCCGAAGTTGATGGTCCAACTCTAGGACTCAGTCCTTCAGTGTCGCGATCTTCTGGTTGAGCTTCGCTGCGTCACCCCCCGGTTCTTGGCTGCGCTTCGGTCCTTGCGGCATTGCTTCTCGACGTTGTCAAACGAGGGAAACGATGGGGCGAGATCGAGCCGGAGCTCGGCGACAGCGCGGTGAAAATCGGCCGAGTACACATATTCGGGAGGGGGTGGTGAGCCCTCTTCGCCGGCCTCTTGTTGTTCGGCCTGCCAGAACGAATGGGGTCCAGGCCAGGATCGACATGAGATGGCTGGCGTCGCCCAGCCATGCAATCCGAGTAGGCGTGGGGGATAATAATATATCAAGGCGAACACGCTCTGACATGTCGTATACTTTCAGCGTAATTTGCTCGCGCTCTTGATCTTTACGCTTTGCATTTCGATCGCTGTGGGTTGACCGGATCGCATCTTCATCCCGGAGCAGAGAAAGTTTCTGTTATAGTGCGAAGGTTAACGCCCGGTTTGGAACCGGAAAACTGATATTCGATTTGCGGGCCAGCATCATCGGGATTGAGAGGCAGACTTGACAGCTTGGCTATTTGGAGTTTGTCCTACCAAAATGTCAAGCTTGCCATGACGAGCCTTATAGCCACCGAAGACTCTGTTTAATGGAGGAAGATTTTGTTCGACGTTGTAAAATTGCTTATATATGATGAGCAACAACTCGTTGGGAAGCCGATTGATCAATGTGGCTAGAGGACCTCTTCTAGTCGTTGTTCGTCGAAAGAGACTGTAGAAATTCTCTGTGTGTGTGCGTGAGCTAAGTTAGGCGGAACGAGACTGGAGGCAATGTTGAGGCGGTATATAACATTTAGGCAACGCACCAAGGCCTTCAAGAGTGTCGTCAAATGGCGGAAGTCATGTGAGGTCGCGTGCCCGAAAGGTTGATAAGGCTGGAGAAGACCCGGACTCAGACCCGTTACCAAAGTTGAAGTTGAAGCAGTAGAAGTCGTCAATGCAGTGAAACACGAGAAGCAGCTTTTGTAATATCGTAGAGTGGCTTCGCGCGATTCACGGCTTACGTAGCCGGAGCCTGGAAGCAATTGTCCCATCCTAGGGGACACGTTCTGCCTCTTCCAGGGCTCTTTTGGCGCTATCGATTTGTTCGAGTTGCCAGTCGAAGGCATTGTCATAGTCTTGGACCTCGGTTTGGTCCTGTTGTTTCTGTGGTTGTTGGCCCTCTGGCTCCGGGGGAGACGATGATGGTGTTGTATTTGGCGAACTGAGACTTAATGCCGGCGTTGCCGCCGCCCCCGAAGAAGGACTCGGGGTGGACGAGTCCAAGATGACTGAGGGGGACCGAGTGGGAGTCACCGTTGTGTTGTTTGTGTTGTTCTTCTGAGGAACAAATGTGGCCGCCGCCGGGTTTAGGCGGAACTGAGTCTGGGGTCGACATCTCGGCAACGCTCGTTATCAGAGGAAGCTGTACCGAAGCTGTATCAACGGGACCATTGCGGAATTACAAATTCGCGAGCG
Organism: Astrocystis sublimbata; assembly: GCA_022453515.1. Lineage (NCBI taxonomy): Eukaryota > Fungi > Ascomycota > Sordariomycetes > Xylariales > Xylariaceae > Astrocystis > Astrocystis sublimbata. The sequence continues at coordinate 315,738 of JAJNNY010000040.1, read as the reverse complement.
TCTTTGTCTAGTTCATTGCGAATATCTAGCCGTCTCGCTATGTCGGTGGGTGTAGGCTTGCTCGTGTCTCTGGTCTGGTGTATAGGATGGGACAGTGTGTAACCCAACGTTTCGAGTTCAGGGAAAGATGGGCAGTGTACTTAGCCGGAAGAGTTCCTTCTGTCGATGTGAAGCTCATATTGGACGCACGATGTCGGAGCCGTGCATGTGACTTCAATATCTTCAAAGTGAAACTGGTCGAGCGAAACTTGTATCGTGGCAACTCCACCGCGAGACAGATGTGGCGGATCATCGGTCTGCTGACAGGCACGTGGTCGGCGTCGAGGAGTCGCAACAGGGATCCGGCAAGAAGAGAAAGGATCGAGAAGGCGTACCGATTGTTGAAGGTAGGGGCGGATTATTGGACTGCCACCACTGAACTCAACCGCTTCCTCTAGAGAGAGGTGTCCAATTCTAATGGCAAATTTCCTCAGGAGGGCTTCGCACACCCATTTTGGACGATTCGAAAGGAACCAGATGTCTCCGAATTGGCGTCGCCACCAACCATCCGCCTCGAGCCTCTGCTCACGCAGCAGGCTCATCGCGAACTGAAAACAAAGGTATCTCATGCCCGGGCGATAGTTATTCAAGAATTCAAGGGTCCGCCCGTGAAGAGCTGGGCCTGTGGCGGCGGAATTGGTTTTCTCTCTAGCGTGGCAATATGTCGCAAGGTTCTGACGCAATCCTTGCCCAGCAGAGTGATTTTTTAAAGGTTAACCCGCTCGAGAGCGTACTTCCACTCTTTGCATACGCACGCGAGAGATGCCCAACCTGGATGTTTCTCACGTGAAACCATTCCAGTAAGAGTATTCTTCTGGTGTCTTAGCCATCCATATCAGATAGTCAATAAAGACAAGGCGTTAAGGAACAGAAAAGGAGAGCAAAAAACCCCCTGTGGGGAAAAAGGCCAGTAGGATAATTCTACGATCTCCAATTCATAGCTGTATAACACAGCATCCGATCTCCAAGATCATGAGCCGAAGCTCTGGAGGAAGAGGTGGTCAATTCTCGACTGTGAAATCAGTTTCCGACTGGGAACCTCGTTTTACTGCGAGTCCTCATTTGATGTTGTTTTGAGGGGGATGAGAGCAGTGAAGCGAGACCATTCACGAGTGCTGCTGAAGTTGATGGTGGGGGCGAAGCAGCAGTGATTATAATGAGGAGCCGCTGTTTCCCCTCGGAAGGGTTCCGTGAGTAGGTGCATGATCATGAGAAATATCTCCGCTGGCAGATGTCGGGGCTTGAGGGAGCCCGGGGTGTACTCGGCCACGCAGTGTCACGTGACACCGCCCCTTGATCTAACCTTTATGATAGAAGGGTTTGCAAATCATGTACGGCTTCGACACTCGCCCTGGTCGATGACGAGGGGCCCTCTATAGCAGATGAAAGAGAAAATGACCATGACGTATCTGAAACTCGATCAGGCTCTTTCCGAGAACTTGAGAATTTCCCCGTGAAGTGCTTAGTCGAAAAGGAGCATGTTCACGCTCTCGTAGCGATGCGTTCCTGATGAGTTCAAACGTTGTTGAACAAACTCAAGCAACATAGAGACTGGTGCCGTAGCAACGTCGAAGTGTGTTCTCGGCGGTTTACTTATCGCCGTTTGACGTACGACTTGGCGATTGAGTGGGTAAAGTGATAGAAGGTCTCGTGGCACATACGGGGAAGCAGATCCTGGAAAGGGGCCATCGAAAAGTCTCGGGAGAGAACTATGACAGAAGATAGTTAGCATCTGTTCGACGGCTCAAAGTGATCATCACTTGGTGTCAATGCATGTAACCGTGCATGCGGGTTGAATGGGTGTTGAAAGGAGATGAAATGGGTAAAATGCCCGCCACAAAGACAAAGTCATACCTGAATAGAAATCTCCCAAACGTTGGTGATCTTGGCGACGACTTGAGACTTGCGAAGGGGTGATAGATCTCTGCAGACCGTACTGTAGAATCGGATTTGCTGCTCTGCGGCGCCACCTTGGAGCGGCCAATTTCGCGATCTGGGGAAATAAAGGCCTTGCCATTGGGGTGGTAGTAGCTCTTGTCCTCGTTTAGGCGTTCCACGATATGATTGACCAAGACCAGTGACGATTGCAAACAGTGATTTGAATGCGATCAATCAATCGGTAGAGGCGCTGTAGGCAATATGCAAGAGTATAATCGTACAGTTGCTAGTATTACAGATGGAGAGAGGAGTCTGCTTGGCGAGACAATAGGTCATCTGGCATAGAAGACAGTGAGATTTAGGAGATCGTGGTACTCTCTTCGACGCTGCAGCATAATTAGTGAGGAAGACGGAGACGAGAGAAGTTGGTTACATACATATCAAGAACGGCACCATTGAGGGACGAGAAGAGATGTCTCGTTGAATATGGTGATATCTCGATTCCATTGGGCCAATGTGGTTGAGGGGGAGAGGATGCTATGCGTCCCTGTCGAATTCTTCTTCCCAGCTGGTGGCTAGTGAGGATCAGAGACGGTGGTTCGAATGCAATGAATCAATCTGTGAATCTTGATGGATGAAACTTCGAATCTCACATGCAGTATGGAGAAATCGTCTCAGCTGGTGAAAAAAAGCCGGGGCAAACTCGAGAAGCTTGACCCTAGCAGGTCGCATTGGTTGGTGGAGTCACTGATGATGATTGTTGACGGCAATGGGAATCTGACATGAAGTATAGAAATGTGATTTCAGTTGGTAACGATGTGTATCAATGATGATGATTGATGATTGACAATGTGTATTGATGATTGATGAAAAGGGACTTGGTAGGGAGTGCCCATCAACCTTGTTAGTGGAAACGTGTGCGAAAGTTCGGGAAGCGACGTTTCACGGATTCAAGGAATCGGTCGCGCTCTGCTAGAATCCAAGGAGCCCAATTCCGGATATGCTCAAATAGTTTGCGGGTGTTGGTTGGTCCGAATTGTCGTCTCTCTCACGTTATCTGGCAGAAGTCCTTTGATAACAGCCATTGCGGGACCGATGTAGTCAATTCGGTTATCGCGATCCAGAGGCAAACAGAGTTCCAGAATGTGTAATGTCGAGTTAATTTTGTAATGGCTCGAGTTGGCGTTAATGATTGATAATATGTGTTCATTGATGATGTGTGTTGATTGATGATATGTGGTATTGAGGATGTATGCTAACAATGTATGCTAACGATGTGTGTTGAAGATATGTGTTGAAGATTTGTGTTGAAGATGTGTGTTGAAGATATGTGTTGACGATGTGTCTTGGTGTTGATGAATGAAGAATAGGAGGGAAGAATTTTTCCAAACGACGGGAGATGGGAGGGTTTATATATGCGGGAGAGAAAAATCGAATCGTCATTCAGATCCATCGTCTTCGTCACGCGAACAGTGAGGAAAGCTTACACCATTGATCAAAGGCAAGCGCTGACGTTTCTGTCATGAATTCTAAATATTAGGTTTTCGGATTGAGGACCTCGATGGCGGATTCGATGACACATCCGCGACCTGGAACACCTTCTACATGTTACGATACGAGGCGGGTTGTTGAACTTAGATATATTTAGCTGGCTGGTGAATCACCATGCAAACTAGGCGCGGTCAGACGCGTCAATCGTAACATTGGCTATGTGTTCCTGCAGATGTGAGGGTCATGCACGTCAATGGAGGCATCGTGTTCGAGAGGACCTGTTGGGTAAGATAGTCATTTGATGACATCGACATTGTGGCACTCCGTCACCAAATTTTAAACCTCAAGCCCTATGCGACTTGGCCAAATAGTACTCAGGAGGTCAAAGGGGCGATGCTCAGGGGGCATCAGCCGTCGGCATGACAACAGGCATTGACGAGTATCTCAGGGGTAATCAAGGTTCTATAGCCAACAACTCCATGGCCAGCTAGCTACCTCCTTTTCCTTCCCAAAGTGACGTTGATAATATCGGCCAGTGACTCACGCCGAATAGTCTTGCGTCATGCCGGTCACTGCTACACTTTCTCTAAGTATTGGGCGCGCCAGAGAGAGTTCGATGCACAAAACGTCGCAATAAGGTTCCACGCGTCGCACTGGCATCAGCCCGAGATGCCCAAACAACCTTAAATTTGGCTCTGACTTTAAGCTTAATGTTGATCCGAACCTTGAATTTAAGCTTATCCCCGACGTGAAAGTAGGCTTGGACTTTAATTCGAGGTGCCGAGGCACTGTGTGATGATTTGCTCCTTCGGTGGCTCGATAAAACTCTAATTGTCTGCTTGCTCATCCATGTTCACTACGGGATGCCCCTCGTATCTGAATACATACTTCTAGGTAGGTATGTAAACATATGACTTCACCACGCGCGTCTTTCCCGTCGTCAACTCTCAACCGCGTCCTGTGATGCGCGAATCTGAAAATCGATGATGTGTTGGCTGACGCGTAGTGTTTGTTCATCGTCACCGGCAATTGCGACTTTTTGGATTATGTCAGATGCCACGGGAAACATTGATGGGGAATGCGCGTTGATGCACCTTCTTACTTTCTCTCGGAGCAGGTGCTTGGATTCGGCGCTCTCGTGTATCTCTCCTTATGACCCAGCCGTGATGCGTATTCAAACGAAAAGGAGCTGTACACTTATACATGACGACTCGACCTCACCAGACTACCCTGCACGGATGCCATGCGTGAAATTCCTATAGGTGAATCATCGGGTGACATCGAGTTTCACAAACAGTAGCTACGAATTGAACTGTTGCTCACGAAGCAGGCTCATCTCAATTCATGACGCCCCTCTCCAGATGCTGCTCCCTTTCACCCCATCTCCCCCCAATCCCACCATTGCACCCTCCACCACACTCCCCATCAAACCAGAAGCAACCCCCTCAAACCAGAAGCAACCCCCTCAAACCAGAAGCCACCCCCTCAAACAAAACCCTCAATCGCCCCCCAGAACCCCTCAGGGTTCTCACACATGGGCAAGTGGCCCGCCTCCGACACAGTATTCAGCTGCGTCCCCTTCGACCCCAACCGTCCCTTAAAACCCTCCATAGCCTTCACCAACGCCCCCTTCCCATCGCCCTCGCCCACCACCAACAAGCCCGGCACCTCACACGCCTGCATCAGCGCCGTCAGATCATAATCCCACAGCGCCTGACAGCCATACTCAAACCCTGTCACATCATTAGCAGCCACCATATCCGTGATCCACTTCACCGTGTCCTCCTTTTGCATCGTGCTAGGATGAGACCAGCGCTCGACCGTCATTTCCGCCAGCTTTTGCATGCCCGGGGAGCCATTCGTCGATGTCTTCGCGATGCCGATGCGCTCCTTCCAGCCGGCGGTGTTGGCGGGGCTGGAGACGGCATTGAAGTCGCAGGCGATGAATTTCTTGAGTTTGGAGGGATACGTGAGCGCGAACTTCAGCGTCGTGGCCCCGCCCATCGAGACGCCGATGAGGGCTTCCAGGACCGGGATGCGCAGCGCGCTGAGCAGGGTGTGCAGGTCCGAGGCGAGGATGTCTAGTGTAGAGGGCTGCGGCGGCGAGGGGATCGCGTGGCGCCCGCGGAAGTCGTAGCGCAGGATGCGGTATTGCGGTCGAGCAGCTGCGAATATTGCGATGAAGCGGTCCCACATGTGCAGCGAGGTCATCAGCGAGTTGCAGAATGCGACGGTGGGCGCTGCGGGGTCGGGGTTGCCTTCGAGTCGGTAGGGAATGGTGAGGCCGTCGGATGTGGTGATGAAGGACGAGAGGACTGGCGAGGGGCTGTTCGTGGTCATCGTCTTGCTGTCGGGGGATGTGAATTCCGAACTGGGTGGTGAGAGCTTGGATAGATTGTGCAGGTCCCGCGAACCAGCTCCGAAGACGTAGAAGAGCGAGTATAAACGCCGCGAGCTCATGGTGGCGTACTTTGCGTATAGCTCCTTGGTCCGAGGCGTTGAGATGGCGGCTTGGTATTCGGCGCCGCCGATGCCGTTGGTGCTTGCATAGTCGTGCAGAGCTAGGAATTTGACAGGCGCGCCCTTCTCTAAGCTCGATATCTTGAACAGCCGTGATCGCTTCCAGCCCGGGACTTTGGACAGCATGTCGATGTGCTCTTCCTCGTACCACTTTTGGATGTTCTGCTCCGACTCGGCCGGCTCCTTGGGCGTCAATTGCACAGCGACCAACACGAGACCGTGGGCCTCGGCATCGGTGAGCGATTCGACGGGGGCGAAATCCGTGGCGGATTGCTTGGCTATCACCCGGTCCCAGAAATACCGGTCGACGTCGACCTGGCCGATGGTTTCGGCTTCACGCGGCGATCTGTTGGCCCGGAGAGAGGTGTAGGTCTCGGTCTCGAGGTGGGACATCAAGGTCACGTCATAGACGGCCAGGAAGGTTGGTTCCTGGTCGTCGATGGCCTGGTACCGAAGTCCGTTCTGGAAGATGTGCGGCAGCTTCAGCCGGGTCGGGCCGTGCTCGTTGTTATACCACTCGTGAAACTGCTCGAGCGGTAGCCCCGGCTTGGGCTGCATCGTCACAAACAGACATCCCGGGCCAGCCATCGTGTCTCGGTCGCGTCGTAGCTTTTCAGGATTAGTGGTACCAAATGTGTCAAATACGTTTTTTTTACGAGGAATAATGTTTGATAGTCAGTCGTCAAGATTGGATCATTACCCTCGACACTTTTGATTCCGAGGCAATTGATAAGCAGGAGGAGATATGGGGCGCTCAACCGCGGGGCTCCGAATATGTGATTCCACCCGCCGTCTGCAAGAAACGCCGCGGTTAAATGCTTTCCCTCATAACAAGACGCAACATTTCAAAATCCCAAACAGTTTTATAAGACTTGACTCATCCGACAATAATTTGTCGTAAAAAACCTTTTATCAATAATTATTTACTCGCAATTCCATCTCATTCGAACATAGTTTGGTCCCGACAAAGCATGCGGCATTGCATCATTCACGCATTGCCAGTTCAGAAGGCCGAGAACCGGCATCGTGCTTCGGTACTTTATACGGTTATACCTAAAGCAGATACCGGGATCGACTCCTAGCTTTGCGGAGAATTGCGTGTGATCTCCCCATTACTTGCATGCATGAGTGGGAAACATTACTTGCAGACATAGATCCACGCCTTTTCAGGTTTTATTTCTTGAAATGGATAGTGAACTGTTGTTCTTACCGTTCCTTTATCTCAGCTGTCGCAGACCTTGACCGATTTAGGATCATCGTTCGGGATCCATCTCTAGGTACCGTGCAAGTGTAAGTCTAGATGCTAGCCAGGATTTCGGAATCATGGAGCAAGCTACCGACGGGGGTCAGGAAGACCAACATAGCAAATATCCATACAATATGCCCAAATTTGTGCTGATTTTCATGCCGAGATATCTGAGACAACTTCAAAATATGCCAAACGTACGATCAGAGCATATATAACAATTAAATGGTGTGTATTATGTTCAGCTCCAATTGAGTGTTCCTCCAGAATCCAGAGCCCAGGATTCTAGTACCAGGTTCAGGTGGGTCAGCGTCGGGGTTCTAGGGCGAAGTGCCGCTGCAAACTGATCTTGTAGCGGCCCGATCTCCGAACCTTCAGCGTCTTGCATGGCGGGCGCATGGCCCTAGCGGCTAGGCGGACTGCTGTCGCCTTCAAAGTATGTTTTCAGCTGGAGCCTCACATGCTTCCTGCATGTTTGATATTCGATGCTCATGCGCCTCTATTATTAATGCACCCCATGATGATGCATTCTTGATTTGGCAATCTGCTCGCAGTCTTATCAAATCGGCTCTACTTGCCCACCTGGGTCGGAGCATCTTGTCGGCACGAGAGCCTTACGTTCATCAATCGCCAAGAGGAAGATAACTCTGATTCTTCTAGATCAGATGAGGGCTCCGTGACAAGCTGCACACAATCTACTTCAGACAGATAGATAGACGTTAAAGAACCCTCGTACTACTCGGAACCATATGCCAAATATATGTTATTTGGCTTAGACGAGCTTGAAGCGAGTTGTCTCGCTGCCGTGTGGGTTGCGAGATTCACGTCAATAACTGCAACATGGAAGATAGACATGTCCATTGTAGCAAACAAGTATCATCAAAAGAACTAAAGTCCTAGTTTTAGGCATGCGCGGAAATGACTGATCTCTGTGCTCAATTCTTGTTGTTATAAATCCCTTTCCCAACCTTCTGAACGCCGGGTCCCGAGTGATAAAAAGCTACCTAGTTGCTATATACCTATATACAAGATATCTCCGTCTCCGTCTCTGTGTCTGTGTCTGTCTGTCTGTGTCTGTCTGTATTCGTGTTATGCTGATGTTCGTGCCTCAACACCTGCTTCATTCAACAGTAGTTTTCCCCTCTTTATACCGCCTCTTAGACCATTTACCACCACCCTCGGTCTAAACATGACTCGACGCAGGCGCAGGCGTAGGCGTAGATGTAGACGAAGAAGCCACAGGCCCAGCAGCAACATCCTTTTCCTTTTCCCTCCTCCTCCCCCGTCCCCTTTCCCTATCCCTATCCCTATCCCTATCCATCTCCCTCCCACCAGGCGAGCTCCTCTCACTCTCTTTCTCCTTTTCCTTCGCCGTAGGCACAGGACTACTCGCCCGCGTCGGCATGTAGAAATCATACCTATCCGGAAACAGAATAATATTCGCCAGCCTCACAACCTCAGACTCGGCGCGCGAGATAGGCGTCGGCGTCCCCGGGACCAGGCTATTGCCACTTCCACTTCCACCTTCGATCATCTCAGCATCCTTCTCCGCCACCAACGGGCTCGATTTCGGCGTCTCCTCCTGCGCCATCTTACCACCACCCCCCAAAGTCCACGGCGCAAGCCCCATAGCCCTTAGTCCCTCCTCGCCCCCCACCTCCCGAATCTCTTTTTCCCCAAGGCGCCCCGTATGCGGCGCCTCACTACCAAGTCCCGTGCCCGTAGAATCGAAATCAGGCCCCGGGTGGCCGCGCAGGAAAGCCTTGCGCTGGCGCGCGAGGAATAAGGCGTTTGTTTGCGTTAGGGGGGCTGCGGGGGAATATACTAGCATTGACGTTTTCGAAGTCTCCGTTTTACTATGATTACTCCCACTTCCAATGCTAGTATTGTTGTCGGTATCGGCAGAAGAAGAAGAAGCGACGCCCCCGCGATAATTAGTATTCGAGAACTGATACGCCTGGTCCGGATGCCAGACAATATAATCCCCCGCCTGCAGCGTCGGCGGCGTGACGAGGGACCTGTCAAGCTGCAGATGCGGGTGCCAGGCTGCGGTAACGCGCTGCGCATGCCCCGGCACCGCGCCGTGGATGATGGTCGTTTGCTCCGCGTCTAGCCCCCAGTTGTCTGGGTGCAGATACCGGTCCCATTTCTCCGCGTCCTCGCAGCCTGATTCCGGCGCAGCCTCTTTAGGCGAAAAGAAAGGCCTCAGCAGGAAATACACAGTCGATAGTTTCGGCGAGGGAAGCAAGCGGATCATGCCCGGCTCGACGACGGTCAGCGCTAGGATCCCCTGAAACATGCGCATCATGGAACACGCGCCTGCGCCGTTATACAGGTCCGAGGTGGCGTTGACGCGCCCGGCGGGATCCCACGCGTTGTACGCCTCCCAGTTGCCGCGGAAGATGTCGTCATACAGCCCGCAGCGGCCATACCCATCAAGCTCCCAGCGCTCGAGGCTGCCATTATCGACCTGGGCGATAGACGCGTTCGACGCTGCTGCCGCTGCGGCAATGAGGCTGTCTTCGGGCGACAGCGACAGCGACGCGGGCACCTCGGCGACGCCGTTGACGGTGATGATGCCGTTTGCCGCCGTGGACTCGATGCGGATGCGGTCGGCGTAGGTGATGGGGAAGCGCGTCGCCAGGCGGTCGTCGTCGTTGCTGTTCCACAGCGCCATGGCGAAGCGCTGCGCCTGCAGCATGTTGGGGTGCGCGCGCGACCGCACCTGCGCCGGCGTCCAGAAGAAGTCGAAGCACGTCGGGTCCTGCGCCGGCGGCGGCTTGAACTCGTGCTTCGTCTCCAGGTACTTTTTCGTTTCTTCGACCCAGTGCCCCGCGTCCTCGGCCGGCACCACGCCGCGGATCACGCCGATGCCGTGCCGCTTCAGGCTGGCTTCGAACGGCGTGACTTTGGCGCTGTCGTTGATGGAGGTGAAGTCAATCGAGGGGATCAACTCCGTGCGATGCTCGTCTATGTGTTTGATTTCATCGCGCAAGGCGAGAATTAGACGACGCCACGAGTCTTCCAGCGCGGACTCGTGCCCTTTCACCAGCCGCCCTTTGAGACTTGCGAATCGCGAGGGCAGAGGCACCGGTTGGGTGCCGTAGAAGGATAATACCGGGGGCTCCATGCTGTTTTGGGGCGAGGAAATGGGGCGTTGCCTGCTCTTCACTACTCTACTCTCTTTGTTCTGGTCGCTCGGCCGCGGGCGCTTGGTACCATTTGACTTATGATTTCGCAGATGCGGCACTGTGACGCTTTTGGAAATTGTCGCCAGCAGTGGTTGTTGTTTTTTCAGGCCTCCGGACGATGTTGATGTTGATGTTGTCGCCGTGGTTGTTGTCGTCGATGTCGCCGTCGCTGTCGCTGTCGCCTTTGTGGCTAGCAATCGCGGGGAAGCCGTCGAGCTCGCAGCTGTTGTCGTCGGTGCGGACATGGCGGAATTGGCAGCCACAGCAGCGGCAGCAGCCATGGCGCTCTCAAGTGAGGGGACCGGCGCTGTTGCGGCTGCGCGCGGCACCACGTCTACTTTGGACATTTTTTCGGTTCGGTCTACCCTTTCTCCCTATGGCGCTTGCGCTGGCGCTCCCTGTGTCTTCTGACCTCTTTTGCTGTAGCACCTGGCTCGGCCATTCAGAGTCCGTTCCCTAGCACTCGGTGTGCTGGGGCAGACGCGGGGGTTCCCAGCACTAATAAATAATGGCAAGGTCTTGGTTTTGGAGCAAGAAAGGTAGCCACCCCTCCTTTCTCTCCGAGAACAGATGGATGTCAGGGGTGCGTGTAAGTCAAGGAAGAAGCTGGGGTGAGCTGGGGTCCCCCCCGAGGGGCAAACGAGGGCCCGCCCGTCGCGGCACCCCGGCCCGAAGAGGCTCGATGGCGCTGCATCTTTTGATTGATGTGCCGGCGCGCAACTCCGCAGACCTGGCCCTAGGCCTCGATGTGGCGACAATGTCTTTGTGACGGTCCGTCTCACTCGAGACAAGGCCATGATGAGCAGTGAGCCGGTCCGTCGGGCTCGTCTGATTCTTGCCACTCGAGCCATTCGCTCGCTCACTCCATTGCCCAGACTCTCTAGACGCTGGCTGACTTTGAGAGTCGGTTGAGTTGAGACGATTGTTACTTTAACTCTTTGCGTGCTGCATTCCCAGCACGGCACTCAAGACCCATAACCAAGAGATTCCCATCAACATCCCCCAGTCCATCGACCCCGGAAAACGGCCGGCACATGGGCTGACCCCTACCATTGGTCGGGAAATTCCCAGATCAATTCTCCGTCAGATATAGCAAGGTCGGTCTAACAATAGGATCCTGACATTGTCGACGGAGCGTGCGCATTGGGACTGTCGCCCAACTGGTTACCGTGATAGGCAAACCATGCCACGCCTTCCCATTGTCTTATCGTGTCATCTTCATATCTTTGTGGATCACATCAGCTCGCGGCAGGCAACGCATCATGACCAAGACACCAGATTCGACAACTCATTGGACTGAGCATGTCGCCAGTGGCCGGCCCGCCTATGACTTGCTTACATCCTCAGCTTGCGGTATCAAAACAAAGATGCTAGAACTAGATCTTTGCCTCTCTAGGTATCATGCAACGAAGACGGAGGAGTCAGCATGCGGGCAGGCATCGCGATGCACTTTTCTCGGCCGACGAGGTAGGAAGGGAAGTGGATATGTTTCGAAACATTCCCTCAGGCTTGTCTTGCCATTGGCATCATCAAACCTCGACGCTCAAATTCGCCGGAGCTAGTCATGTCAGTTAATTAAAATGAGAACACATTGCCTCCAACAACCCATACTGCAATGCCTATGGTTCGAGTCGTATTATGGATTGCTTCTTGATAGGCTTGCTCGAAGCGCGAAAGCGCGAGAATCCGAAGACCGGTAACGTTACCTGCCCAAGTCGGCCTGCTCATGTTTGTGACTCGCTGCGCGCACTGACGGAAACCAGGATGTTAGGATGCTAAGGTTGGGTGTTGTATGTAATTCCTACCTACAATATACGACCTCGAAGTGATCGACAGCGGCGGGTAAAGTGCATCAAGTTTTCAGAATTGAAACTACTCAATAATCAACTCTCCTTGCCGTAAATTGAAATTGACCATGTTGGCTTCTCTTGCTCGGGTCGTGCAACTTGTGATGATTGCTGGTGTAGGATTGGCCTGCGCTGAAAATTTCGAGCTTGGAGAAGGTTGCGCTTTCTGGCATTTACCCTTTTTGGCCATATTTACAGGGGCTTGGCAGCGCAACATAGCGCCTTGCTAGCGGCTCATCTTCTCGCTGTCTACAACACCGAGAGCTGCGAGACTAAGTCCGTCGAGTTGCACTCCCACCTAAGATTATTGTCAATGGAAGATCATTCATAGACAGCGTCACTTTTGATATATTCACAACAAGTTACATGAACGTGAAATTGCTTTGCTGTATAGCAAGAGGATTTAGGCCTTAATACTGAATTTCCCGTTCGAAAGAATGAGCACACGACAGACAGAAGCATACAACACTTAGACTACCCCCCTTTCCCACCAAGCATCACACCAAGGATCATACCAACCTTTCTGCATCTCTATCCTAGGTACACAACACATTCCCAAGGTCCAGAATGCCAGCCAAGGCAGATCTCTCCCAGAAACAGATTCCCGCGTTCCCTACCTAGGTCCATGTCCAAGGAAGTTCTACCAGGAAAGCCAGTCGGGTCCGGGAAACAACTTGTAAGCAATTCCACGGCATTAGTAAACCTTACCAATACAGCTCCTGGGTCCACGTTGCCTGCCGCCAGATAGATACTCCCCCGAAAACCAAGAAACATCCTGCAGATGAGATGCTTCTAGAAGAACGAAAGATCATTGAGGTAGGCAGGCCGCAAGACCCGATCTCTGGGTAAGTCTTGGGGGGTAAGGTAACCTGGCGTCCCATATCAGAGGCTCATACGTGAGCAACCTCCATACTACATCGCCCGTCATCCCACAGGCCACGTTTCCTATCCTCCTCATCAAACATGTGATTGATCTTGTCCCCAAGCCATGATTGGCGTCATGCTCCCGCGCGGTGTCACAGTTGATGCGGGCACCGCATCCATCTTTCCAACTGACCAACTGTCTGCCCATGCTTAGAGATGAACACAAGACAGTCCGCTCCCCACGCAGTCATCACATGATTCGACGTGATTACGTCGCGAGTGTAGCATAGAGCAGATATGGAGCGCTTTATATTGTTCCCCATTGTCCGGGTTTAGCCGCTTACATAGAGTATTCAGGTTGTTCCTTGCCTTTGGTTCTAATCATTAGCACCCCTGGCATACGATCCCTTCCGCCATAATTGCAACAACTTCAGCAACGACTTCTCCACCTTCATGCTGGGTAAAGGCATCCCGCATCACATTGCCAACATGCCACAGGCGGTTCTCGAGTCCCCGTTTGGCAGGATGCTCCAGCCTCAGCTGGTACCACATGCGGCTTGAAGCTGGCCTAATCTCGTCCCTTGATGATTGTCCCCAGATTCCTACACTCACACACTAGAAGACACAGAAATCCCAAGTATCAGATGACACATAAGGACCCGCCCATATCAATTACCTCACACAAAGAACATCCGTCTGCCCCGCCTACCCTATTCCATGCCACTGTCTCATCGATCAAGCCTCTCCGCTTTTAACACCTGGAAAACCACCGCTCATGAAAGCGGCGCCATCAGCAATATCTTTCTGGTGCTTAGCAATCTCCAATTCGCGCAAGGCGCAATGAGCTGCGATGACTTTGAAACTCGCAAAGTCATCAGTGCTCCGCTTGTTGACATTGCGGCTGCCGCGTCTCGAGAGCCCTGCACGGAAACAAGCAATGCTCATCTCAAGCGCAGTAAACTTCGGTACCGAGTCGGTATTGTCGTCGTAGACATCGCGTAGATCCTCTCCAGTTCTATCGGGTAGATCGGTTGGTGCCTTCACGTTACGTTTTCTGATGAGACCTTCAACCCATTTCGTAATACGATCGAACTCGTCTTTGAGACGCAGAGAGGTATCCCGCTGTCGGCGATTTTGAATGCCGATCTTGTTGAAGATATCGCCAATGAAAACCTCCAATTCCGTAATGGATCTCGAGGCATGTTCTGAATGGGCGATCGTGGCTTCCCGGACCATATCCTCATACCTAAATATCCGTTAGAGACAACTTGGTGCATACCTAACGAAGAAACAACGCAATAAAAATCGATCAACACTGACGCTTGCCTGATGCTCTGCGCTTCGTTCAACGCCCTCTGCCAGTTGACTCCGCCTAACGCATCACATTTTTGATGAACGTGAATGAAAAGCTCATCCCAGAGAGTCATACCATGACGGTTCACAGTCAAATGAATGTCAGTATCCCAAATTCTCTTCTCATCGATAGCACGATACAACTTGCCAAGAATGTTTGTCGATGCATAGAATCTATGTCGGGGTCCCGTCTCGTCGTCTTCGTCCTCTTCGTTAGATGGTGCAATGGGTGCCTCAAAGTAAATCTCCGTCTTGTCAACAATATGCGTAGGGGGCGCTAGAGCTAAAAAGTCAGGGCGGTATTTGGTTCTTGTTAGTGTAGCCATCTTGCCCATTTCGACTGGTATACCAGTCTTGGAGTAGTCCACAGCCGTTGAATGCATCTCTGCAAGTACTTGGCATTCATCGTGAACAGTACCAGCTTCATGCATGTCTGCAAGAATTATGTGCCTGGTCGCGATAAGCCCTAGTTGGTCTGTGGCCATAAACGTGACAAAAAAGTCGGTCATGTCCCGGGCCTTGACAGTTCTGCCAATATCCAGCGGCGTTACACGGGGATAGTCGGCAGGTGCGAATTCACGCTGACATCCATTAACAGCCATGGAGTCCCATATCACGTTGAAGATGTCCCCGTCAAGATCACCACCACTGAGTTGACTAGGGAGATCCCGATCACCTTTTTGGCTGAAGGCGATGCAATTAGTCAAACTGCGAAGGGGGTGGTTTCGTGGAGGCACAACCGCTCGGCGCATCTGGATATCACCCGGATGCAAGCCCGGTGATCGGGTCACGATCACGAGTCGCTGATCGAGGTCCGGATACGGAACTCCCTTTTGCTTATCAAACGTGATGAATACCTCATCCTCCTCCAAGAACTGAAATTCGTCCATAACACCGAACAGAGTCACTCCTTGCTCTACTGGGATTCTGGACTTGTATTTGAGGAGGCGAACCTGGCTTAGAACAACTGCTTCGACGACAGAGCAAAGGAAGGCATCCTTTTTATAATCGAGATTCAGGTTTTGAAGACGGCGAATGAATTGGGAGAATCCCAACTGCTCAGCAATCTTCTGACGCCTCAAGAACTCAACCGTGTTGGTCGTATTGGCCGTGATCTTGCGCAAGCGATCAAGCTCCTTGTTTTGGCCCTTGAAAAACCAGGCTTCGGGAACTTGCATGTCCTCGAGAATCTTGATCATTTGGCGGTTGAGAACAAGTGGTATCGGTTTATTCGCAACGTCGCAGATCTCAAGATTCTGCGTGTCGCGGCTTTGGAACTTGATCATGCTGTCTCGTACGCTCATGACACGACCTTCGAGTGTATCATCTAAGCTCAACATGCCTTTTGCCCCGCCCCATCTGATTTGGACGCAAGTGGCTGTACTCGCTTTCTGTGGCATTGGATACAGAATATCCTCTAACAGTTCTCTGGACAAAGTGCCAACTCCATCACTGAAGACCCTGCTTCCATCTTCAGATTTAACATCTGGAATCGTCCTGGTTCTAGTGTGAGGATCTTCCAGATTTATTGCTGTTGGCGTTTCTGAAAATGCTTGGCCGATTCGAGCTGCACCTGTAAATGGTTAAACGCGTCAGTCCATCGACACATGCAATTGCTCAGAAGGGCAACAGTCGGGAATTCCGTATTGTTCAATATCATATGCCTTGACTACTCACTTGAAGAATGTCAGTGGGGTTCACAATGATTGTGTCTCGTGGCGACAAAGATACTAGTTTTGGAGTTGTACATACCATTTGGCAGGAGAACGGATGCCCTCAAAATCTCCCAGCTCAGGTATCACCGTATCGTAACTCTGGAGCTTCCCGTTGTCGTCAACAAAAGAAGCCATGAACCAAACAGCATGAGCTCGTAGCGATGAATGAGAGAATCCAAGGAACTTGTATAGCCGCCGCCCAATCTTGAAACCGTCCAGAAGGATCGTTTTGAACCTCGAGTATATTATCTCGAGCGAGACTGGGACATGTAGTTAGATACTGTATATATTGTATGTGATGACAATGATGCAGAAGTGCGAAACAGGTCGAGACCATGGATTTCAAGAAAGCTTGGTGACGGATGTTTCTTGCACCTCTCAAGGTGCCATCTGACGGTGCCAGACTTCAGGCACATATTGCCGGTGGTCCACGGTGATCCGTCGAGATATGTGAAAGCAAAGGAAAGTATGCGGTGATATTACCTTTAGGATTAAAGTAGATGTCCTGGCCATCTTCGTCGCAGAACTGCACCCGGGCGAAATAGTCGGTGTGGTTTGGAAATTTGCGGAGAATGCGATTTTTGGCCTCTGGCTCGGGTCCGTTGAAGTTAATACTGGTCGGTGTCACTTGCACCTTGTAGACCATCGTGAGGTTGTGACGAGCTCTTTCCGAAAGAAGACTCTTGGTCAATCCTTGTTGTATCTCTTTCTCATTCGCCTTAAGCTGAGACCATATTTCATCCTCGTCAAACATCTTCGCCTCTGTGTGTGGGCCAGGAAATGGCATCTGTGATATCAGCTCTGCGAAGATCGGCAATTAGTAGATGCTAACGCAAGTGTAGACATTTCCACAACCTCAGGCTATGAGTAGGAGGGAAATTGGCCACTAGAAGCACTCACTTTTTACCGCCTGACCCGAGAACGGAAGTGGCGAACTTGAGTTGGCTGGCACTTTCGAAATTGAAGTTACATTTCGCTGGGAGTCGATGGCAAAATTGCAGAGTCGAACGAGCAAGCCGATAGCGATACGAGGCGGGAGATACCCGTTTTGAACCAATGCGTGGAATTGGTATAGCAAATCAAAGGGAGCATTAGCCCTGGACAAACTTGAAAGCATGGACTTGAACGTTGTTAGATCATGAGTCATGTAATGAGACAGATGCGATAGGATAGGAACGTTGTAGGTCGAAAGTTCCAAGTAATCGTTTTCCCTCAGCCTCTCTAATTTCGAAGCGAAATCTTCTGGTGAGAGTGTTAAGGAGTAGATCAGAGACTGGCCGATAACTTCACTATGATCTGCGTCGTTGTGAGGTATCTTGCTCAAACGCTCCCTCGCAGCAGAGCGAGGCGCCATTGGGTTTCTGTTGGTGCCCAAGTTGCGAAACAAGGCTGTCAACTCGCCTGCGACAGAAAGTAGGAAAATTCTGGGAGGCTCCCAAAGTGTCAAAAACAACGATGTCGGCTTTCCGGATACGACTACTTCATAGATTATCCTGTATGGAATCTCGACTGTAGAGCATAAAATTAGCAATGAATTTTCGTAGTTGAATGTTTCTATTTGGTCGGGGATTGTATGGCTCCACTTGAATGGCATTTTTAAAGAAAGCACAAGATCACCAATACTCACCGCGAATTTGGCCAATACCCTGTGAGAAGGAGACAATCAGCATGTTGCGGGCAAACTTGGCAGTGCCCTCTTTCGTAGGCCATTGAATATCTGGTGTGTATTCCAATTTGTCTTTTGCGTAACTGTAATGGCCACAAGAGATGCCGAATGTCCGAAAGACGACATTGCTGAGCTTGGGAGACTCTTCAACATCTTCAGCAGCACGTAGTCTCTCCTCGGCGCTGGTTTCGAGCACGCGAAGTAGCATTGAGTCAGCCTCTTTGTCGCTCTTCTTGCAGAAGACGGGTTTCCCAAGCAGGTGTAGGTAGGCTCTTGTTTTCGGCTTGCCACGATATGAAGCACCAGGTATGGGTCGTTCCCCGTGGTTGTTCAAGAATTGGTGTCCATGCTGTGGATGGAGAAAAGTGAGGATCCCAAATGGCTTTCCTCGCGGCTTATCACAAGCCCAGTCTTCAATCTTCAGGTTATCGAAGTAAGGCTGAAGTTGCGCTCTCAGGCCCTGATCCGTCAGCTCGGCAGGGACACCGCCCATGAAGACGGCGAACCCTTTAGGCTGCACATGCGCCATCTTGGGTATATAAATGGTCAGGACTGCTTATTCGCTTTAGTCAGTACTCAGCCACAAGGTAACTTTGCGACAGTGATCGGATCGGATCATGATCAGACGAATTGCAACTGCAAATGCGAACAACTATAACGGTAGAGCGATGATGAGATTGGGACGGCCCGATTGCCTCAGCAGAATTGGTGCCCATACAACAGGTGCAAAGTAGTGGAATTGTGGCTAGAAATGTGTACTGACAGTGGGCATTGGTGGTTGCTTGCGTCAAGCAGTGAGGGTAGAAAGGTAAAGAAAAGGCAAAGAGGAAGGTTAAGTCAATGCGGTTTTGACACAGGCTGAGGTGCAGCAATACGCAATGCTACCTTGAGCGCGGGAGTGGTGTAGGATGTAGGTCGGGGGATCTCAAGCTCGAGACGGGATGGCCCAAAAAACCTACAGGTATTGGAGCCTTGGAAGATGAGAAGTCTGCCAAACACCTGGGGGCCTACGTAGGTACGTAGGTAGGTAATGAATGAGTGTGTAAAGCAGAGCAGGGCAGTGGCAGCCTTACAATCTGATGACTGCCTCGATCACTTACCACAAGTAAGTAAAATGGCAGGTACCCCGCAGTTTGTGTTTCAATCATGACGCTTGAGGGTGGGAAGTTGCGGTAGGCAGGACTACTAGGTGTCCCGAAAAGTACTCGCAGAGCTGCGTAATGCTGCACCTGTACTTATTCAATGTGTATGGGAACTTGGGCATTCCAAGCCAGAGCTTGCAACTTGAATTAAGCAAGCAATGGTCCTCTTCACCGGTGAGATAGATGCATGCATGATCCATGCTTAGGAACCAATCACAACCATACCCCACGGATAGCTACTTGTTCGCTCAATGAAGATGCCCAAATATGAGTGAGCTATCGTTTTCGATGCCACATCATTCCAAGGTCAAGAGAGACAACCAAAGGGCCTGCCTAGATGATCACGTATCTCACACTTCTCCGTTTTATCCAATCAAGTGGAATCGTACAAACTCGGAAACTCGATAAATTTGGAGCTATTGGTCGCGCGTGCCTCGTATATCGTAGATAAGTAAGTCATCCCAGGCAATTGGTCCGTCTGGCGACATGCAGTAGACTTCCTCCTGTGAATCCATGTCAACACGTCAACAACACACCTTAAAACTCCATCTCCACAGCCTCGCTCTCAAAGTTCCCCTGCAGCGCATTCTCATCCGCCGATGTATTCTTCAGCGCCTCAGCCGAGATCTCCTCCTTCTTAGCCGCCCACACAGCCTTCCACTCGCCCTTGCACACAACCTTGACCTTGCCTTGCAACTGATCAACAGGCACCATGGGTTTCTTCAACAGCACCTCGCGCTCCTCCGTCTCGCCCGGCGCAATCGTGACATAGGCATCGTCGCCCGGCGGCATGAGCCGTCGCACCTGGATCGTGGGGATATTGATGGCGTCCTTGCCCTCCGGCGTGAAGGCCAGCAGGCCGAGCTGCACGGCCAGGGCGTCGAGCGGCGAGTTCCAGGCGAACACGGTCACGGGGCTCGGGTGCGTGTTGGTGACGGCGATCTTCAGCTTCGGAGGCGATGCGCTCGCCTGCTGGACCGACACCTTGAGCGCGGAGAGCACGGGGTCCGACGACATGGCTGCTGGCGACGGCGGGGCGAATGTGTCGGGGAGTGAGGTGCCGGGAGACGTGCTGCCCCAGAAGAAGATGAAGACGATGGCGGTGGCGAGAACGGCGAGGATCCGGACTCGAGAGCGTGTCCAGGACTGCTGGGTGTCCATCGAACGAACACTAACTAACACTCACTGCCTATCAGCTAGGTGGCGTCCGCTGATGGCAACGGTGGGGGCAGCTAATGCGATGGGATGAGATGCGACCGAGATGCACGGTGACGAGTAGGTCGCAGATTCTTGGCAGTGTGTGCCGTTTGGATATCAATTGCGCAATAAGTTGAATGTTGATGATGATGCTTGAGATGCGAAGAGAATGAAATATCGCTATCCAGGCAGGAATGAGAGCATTAAGTAATTGGAGCTGGAACAGCTGCCGACGCATGAGCTCGTGGGTCTGACGTATGACGCTCGTCGTGTGCTGTAGCCTGTCGGATAGGCACCACCCTTAGAAACAGAGGCTTGGCGATGCCACCTGGAATCTATCTGCGCTTATCGTTTACCAGCTTCTGCATTGGGACCCTGATTTGGGCTTGCATGAAGCCGCTACGCCTGTCTTTCATTAACACGCTACTGCCGATTCCAGAAGGTGTTTTCTTTTAAGGCTTTGGATTGCCACGACCATCGCCCACAGTAGAATGGTCAGATAGCGTGGCAATCCACTTGAAACATGGCATTGGCAGTAGATGACAATGCCATCGTAGATGTAAATGCCAAAGGTGATGTTAAATTTAAGTGATCAGCTTGTCCAAAACCCCTGTAAGTCAATCACTAAGACTTGATGCAAGCAAGCCTACAAGACCTTCGGCTCTTGACGGAGATTTAATGCATCCAAGTCAACCTTGGGTCTTGGACTATGTTCCCCCAAGACGTTTAGAACAATTTTGACTAATACACGAAAAAATTTATTATCATTGTACTAATAACTAATCGTAATGGTAGGCTGGTATTAAAGATGACGATCTTTTAACCTCAGCGATAGTTATCTGGAGTAGACCGGGATTGATACAGAGCACCCGCCTAGCGCTGAATTGCCACGTGCAGTAACACAGTCGTAGCCATCTTTCTCACTACGACAGCATAGACCATTCAAAGCAGTTATCAACTCTTACCGCATAAAAACGAGATAATTACTTAAGTACCTACCTGTGCACAATCGTGCCGGAGAGACTGGTGACTCCATAGCACATAAATTTATTGATCTCATCTTGGCTGCAGTATGATTCGAAGCCATGCAGCTAGAGCGATTCCCAGTCTGATATAATTGAACATCTGTACACATAGATTGAACACTTAGGAGGTGCCATACCAGCCCTTACTGCACTCAGTTAACTTTAAACCGACAATAAATAGACGATCAAAATATTTGATGATGCGCCGGTGAATCCAAATTCTGAGTACCTATTAAGACGTCTATGTTGCCGATAGTTTATTTTTTTCGACGTCGAATAAAATTTAAGCGTCGGAAACTTTGAAACGTTGGAAACGTTTAAACGTCGAACATTTCAAATGTTGAAGCGTCGAAGGCCACTAAGCCCAGCTACCTAGGCCCCTTGAAGCAAGCGGCTCAATCTAACCTCCTACGTCCTACCTAGTACCTAATGCCTCTTCAAATTGGTTTGTTCAGAGGTACTTACTTCTACGTTCTGCTAATTAATCTTGTCGATAATTTCACTATTTAGACGTTGTTGCGCCCAATATTGTCCACATTGCAGGTGCTCCTGCATCACAAGTATCTAGGTACTTCATGGTTGCTCCAGGCCACCCAGGTACGTCGTGCTTACCGTAAGGTAGTAGGAAAACTAGCCTGTCTCGCCTGTAGAGAAGTCTTCTAGGGGCTTCCCAAGGCCAAGAACACTTCTGGGTCCAACAAGACTTCTAAGGCCCACAAGACTTCTCATCCCGCCCATAGGTACTGTTCCAAAATACGACCTCCTAGACTCGGGATTTTATATTAACCTAGCCGGTCGGCTTGTATGCTTATAATCATAGTCGTAATCGTAAATACTTCGTAGTATAGTAGTAAAACCGAATACTCTATGTGAATCTGCTTTACAACCGTTTACTTGAAAATTGAGAATAATGCCTCCCACATGACGCGCACCTACTAACACTTTCTTTCTTCCCGGAATCTAATGTGGTAGTTCAAACCTGAAATGATTTCTGCTCTGAACCTCTACAACAATGTCAACGTGATGTGTAGTTAACAGAAGAGCAGCTCACCATGCTGCGTGGTCCCTGAACCCCTGAGCCCCTGATTTTCTCAAGCACATACTCATTCTCCTAAATGATGGGAAATGTGTGGATCAACATAGCTGAATAGCAGCCTCAACCCCTTGGAAGTTAGGGACCATGTACGATTTAGCAACCCCTTGACATGCCATCAACACGGTCCCAATATCTTAATGTTAACACAAGCAACTAGTCAACCACACCGACACTATGCCCCATTCTCAGAATCAAGATCTATATCTAGATTTTCTGAGCTAATATCCTCCTCGTGTTTTGGAATCTATTTTCATAACCGCTTTGACCTGTCCCATCATATTCTGGTGTTGCTGTTTCCGAAGAAGGCAATGGTTGGTCCTCCTCGATTGGTAGGCCCTGGTACTCATCTCCGGGTCTGCGCTCGAATTCATGAGGGAGATTGTCATTGAAAATTTCGGCGTTGTGGTACTTTTTAATAGTGGGCAGGCACGTAGTGCAGCAGTCGTAATTAGGACAAGATGTGCATTTGTACCTGTAGCCGAGGACTGACTGGATAAATAGTTAAAGGTGTACTATACTAGGACACAAGTAAAGAGGTCAAATTTGGCAACTTACAGACAAACAGACATCACAGAGAGTATCGTATACCGTGTAACGGCGAGTGACACTATCGTATTGTGGACCTTGGATGTGAGTTTCTAGCGTGCTGAGTACCTCGGTGGCGGTGGCACTCCGCCGCGCCAGCGCCAGCAGGTGGAGGGTCTCTGTTGTTTCCCCGTTACTGAGCTCACACTCGACCCGAGGATCGGCGCCATTCTCGATGAGAATACTAACGACGGCGGCATGGTCCGGTGTCTCTGACCTCATGCCCCCGGCGAAGTCTGTTGCAAAGGAGAGCGTCCGCACAGCCCAGCACAGGGGCGTCCACCCATTCTCATCGGGCTCTGAGACGTACCGCCTCTTCCCCGTGCCGTCGTGTGCCCGGGAGAGGATATAGCGGACAGTCTCGGCATTGCCGAACTGGGCAGCCCAGTGGAGGCAGGTTTTCCCGCTCTTATCCGGCTGCATGATTTCGCCGCGGTAGGCAAGGAGGATAGTCCGGAAGTTCTCGATGCCGTTGACGGCAGCAAAGTGAAGCGGGAGGCGGCCAAATACGGGGTCGGCGAGTCCTGCAGATGCGCCCTCGTCTATGAGAAAGTTGATGGTACTTGTGCCGGCGCCGAAGCAAGCTGTCGAGAGTGCTGTGTAGAAGACGTTCCCCTTGACCATTTGTTTTATGTCAGCTCCACGAGAGACGAGCTCTCGTGTTAGGCGATCCACCTCCTCGCTGTCTTGGCACCGCGTGGCATATGCAGGCCGCAAAGCTGCCATCAGTGGTGTAGCGGTGTTGCGGTTGGGCACTGCCTGGTTGACATTGGCGTTATGGTCGAGTAGAGCGCGAACGGCGGGCATAGTTCGCCGACTGCACGCCGCCTGAAGAGGCGTACCATCAAATCCATCATTGTCCATCTCAATTTCGGGCTGGTCGAGGAGGTAAGTGAGCAGTGATGTGTGGGACAGTCTGACCGCATAGTCGATTGCACTATCTCCTTCGTTGTTCTTGACATTGACGTCGGCACCTGCTAGAACCAAGAGCTTCAGGGTGTCAAGCTCTGCGCCTTGGACACCACTTCCATACATCAATGGTGTATTACCAGCCTCATCGCGAGTGTCAAGCTTGAGGTACTTGGTAAATCCAAGGAGAATCTTCATGATGTTCGCAGGTCCCGAAGCGGCAAAATGAAGAAGGGTCCTGCCACGATTGTAGGCATTAACAGCTGGCTTCATTAGGTCAGCCCCATTATCCACCAAGAGCTGGGTCAAGGACGGGCTTTTCTGAAAGACAACGGCGTCGTGGATTGGTCGCCAACCAGAACTATCGGGATGGTTGATATCAGCCCCCTTTGCAATGAGCATCTCCACCACTTCCTCCTGTACTGAGTGGTTGATCAGACAGTTTCGGGAAGAATCCTCAATGTCGGGATTGGCACCCGCGTCGAGTAAGAGCTTGACCATTTCCCGGTTTTTATACGCATATTGCAGCATCGGGAATTTGCCATCTGTAATGTCGAGTTTAGGCTTGTATTGAAGCAGCTCCTTTACCACGTCAATTTTCCCTGCCGAGACAGCATAGTAAAGAGCGCTCCATCCTTTTTCGCTTAGCGCGTTAACATCGGCGCCGTTCTTCAGCAGCCAGCGCACAAAGCTCGAGTGCCCGGCGGATGCGGCATACGCAAGTGCCGGTAGCCCCTGACTATACGCTACTTGTATATCGATAGGGTGCTTCCCAGTAAGAAGGGCATCGCCGAGATCGACAAGAACATCGTCCTCCACTGAGGGCTGTATTAGCTCAATAAGAAGCGGTGGCGACAACCGCTCATGGTTGGGATCTGCGCCGTACTCAAGCAAAGCGCGGACACATTCGACACTCGGGCCACGGACGGCCGCCATCCAGATGGGGGTGTCTACATCGTAGGGGCCGAGGCTATCTGGGTCAGCCCCTCCTTTGAGCAGAGCCCTTGTGACTCTTGGGTACGAGGAGCAGCATGCTGCGGCTAGAGGAGTCCACGCGAGCTGTGGCAAGTCAGCGAAGTTGTAACACCCCTGTGCTGGTTGAGGGTCCGCTTTGAGATACAATAGGTTTTCCACTGCCCTCCACTGCCCAAAAGCTGCAGCGCGGAAAAGACCGCTGCTTGGCCGTCTGGATTCCAAGATCGAGGGATCTACTGTGACGAGCTGCCTGAGCACTTCAACGTGGCCCCAGGCGGCCGCCTCTTGGAAACAGCCAACAATCCCGTGTCTGAGTATATCCAACTTTGCACCATGGCCAATAAGAGCCTTTACCGTACGTTCATAGCCGGCGCAGCACGCCATGTACAGAGGACTAGGGAAGTAGACTGTGGTTAGCGCTGGAGTCGTTGCAGCATTGTCTGGCGGATCCGGGCTGACGCCGCTGTTTAGAAGGGCTGTGACGAGTTGGTGCATGTCCAGCCATGTAGCTGCCCAGATGGCTGATTCTGGCCATCCGATTGTTGTATTACTGTTTTCATGTGCCGAAAGTGACGTTACTTGTCTGACCACCTGGATGGCAAGCTGCTCGTTGCGCGCCCGGATCGCTGCAAGGAGTAGATCCATCAGGTACGGCCTGTCGGCTGGCTCAGAGCCTTGTTGGAGGTCCTCGGACACGAAGATTGCGCCGCTCTGGCTGCCAGCAGCTGCAATCATGCACTGTTGCCGCACCCTTCCAGAGGTTTTCTTCACGTCCTCGTACAGCAGCATGCCGAGGCCCACGAGGATCGGAAGGGTGGACTCTGGTGGTGCTGACATTCGTGTGAGAGGATTGCTCATGGTCCAATAAACCTTGGCCCAGAGTGTGTATGGATTGTCTCCCGAGCTTGCGCTAAGACGTTCCAAACTACTTGTACGGTCGGCCGGGGAGCATTTGGCAAGGTGATATGGGAGAGCCTGGACGACATAAAACAGAGAGTTTTTGCCGTCTGCGACGATGGAGGCTGTTTGTTGCTCCGGCTTTTGCTGTTGATGTCCAACGGCCGAGAAAGCCCTCGAAGAAAGGGATTCCAGAGAGCTTTGAGCTTCATTTGAGAGGAGGTAGGCAAAGCAAAATTCAGCAATGGTCTGATGGGCCGTCTTCCTGACCTCACACCAAATAAAGCCTTCCGTTTCCGAAGTAGCGTCAAGGATGTGTCGGATCTCGTGCCGGAGAGTGACTTTGTCGTGTCGAAACTCGGCGAGCACGCGGAGCCAGGACTTTATCTGTCGCCGGTATTCTATCATCAAGGATCGCTTTGGCGGGCTCGGCTCTGGCCCACTTCCTTCACCCTGATGGTAAAAAAGGAGATCGGAGAGTTCACCTAGGCTTAATGGGCGGTATCCGCAAATAACCCAGCCTAGCAGCCAGCGGAACTCATCATACTTAGTGGTAGATCTCAACATCTTATCAAGTGCTACCGCTGGAGTTTCCTGCGGCAAAATCAACTCTACGAGACTTGTGAACTGATTCAAGTAATCAAGCGATGGATCAGCTGGCCATCCGGTATGATCTTGAGCGAATCGGAGCTTTGTGGCGGTCCTCTTGTTTTTTGGTTCGAGTTTTGCTAAGGCTTTCTCCAGACGACTCTTGTAAACACTATTTAGGCAAAGCCCAGTCAGAGAAGGATAGGGAGTGGCTTGTTCGTCAGAATATGCAGTAGTGATGAAGTCATCCGCATCTAGTCTCAGGGCTCCGCGAAGCTCCTCATGTAGAGCATGAGGGTTCCGTGACGTGATCACAAGTTTGAACGTGCCATCCGAGGTGCTACAAATCCTATCGTAGTATTCCAGAAACGCGGTGCGGCTCTCTCTGCTGCATTGATCTAAATCGTTCAAGATAAAGAGTGCATCTTCGTAGAAACATCGGAGTTTGAGTATGTCCAGCATTATCATGCAAGATTCATCGGTCCATCCAGTCCCTGTTGAGTCGACGCGGTTAGTTATGCTTGACGGAGGTTGAGGAGCGGCGCGAATCCTAGCACTAACCGAAGTGGCACCAGTCTCGTAAGATGTTCAGTGAATCACCTGTGTATGTATTCATATTTTCCTTGGTATAAGGGTCCATGGCCTGCAGCACAAATGATGCCATCATATTCGAGATCGAATCCCGAAGAGGATCGGCAGTGGCGAACGTGAAGACGAAAGCGAACGACTTGTATACTTTCTTGGCCGCTAGTCTTCTGCGCCACACGAGAGAGATCTGGTCGGATATGTCGTGGACTGTGCGACTGGACGATCCGTAGACGTACAACGGCCGGGACTGGGTGGGCTTCACCCACTCGGCGTAAATCTCGTTGTTCACTACAGAATCTACCGACAAGGCATCCAGCTGGGACATACAATGTGGCGCCGCGTGAGGCATGAACGCTGATTCTACGAGAAACCATTCTGGACGGGCCAGAAGATCTGGAGATCCGTCAGCTGGCACGCTCTGACCTTTAAATATATCCCAAGACTCACTCTCAACACTGTATGCTACATGGTTCGTTAATAGTGGGAACGATTCCTCGTCTTCGGTTCGTTCCTGGACTGTTCTTTCTGATGGTACGCCGAGCGTTGCGGTGAAGTAATCCCAAGCCTGAAAACATATCTAGGAGTTAAGGCTCTCCCGCATACGGCACTACTGGGGAGTCTGGTGTTTAACTTACGCAATGAAGCCTCCCTGTAGACTTCTCATCCGTATGTAAACTAATAATTTGCTTGTGCAATGTCAACTTGGAATTGATGAAAATCCTGGTCGATGAAAGCACCGTGCTTGCAAGTGATTGGATGGCTGCCAGGGTGAGAAACCGCAACCAATCCTCATCTTTCTTGTCCTGAAGAAACTGCAACAGTTTAAATTCCATGGTGTAATGGTTGGGGGCACGCTGCGGGCAGCCTGAGAATATCTATGGCAAGGGAGGTTAGCAAGTGCCGCCAAGTGGTGTTTTCAGCAACCGTAGTTATCCTAACTTACAATCCGTGAAGTGCTCGAGATGACTCCAGGATACAAGTCGGGATGGCGAAGCGCAAGAGTCAAGGCCTTATGATACTGCTCGTCAGGAACCGTTATCAGAGATGGGGGTGAGAGCAGCGAGTGGCTCCTGTACATACCAGCTTGACCACCAATGAGCCAAGATCGTAAGCAACCAAAACACTAGCCCGTCTCCTCCCTGGCTATATTTCCATTCAGCTGAGGTCAATTTGCAATTTGCAAGCCAAATCGCACTTCGGAAGCACTCACCCGCGCCGCCGACTGCCTCAACACTAGCCCCTTTAAAAGACGCACCGCTTGGTGCTCGACCAACTCCTCAGTAGAATTTCCAGCCAGCAAGCTAGGCATGTCAACGCGGAATACGAGTTCTGTCGTTTCCGTCTTTTTGGTAGAGGCACCGAAGAGTTTGTCTGGAGAGTGCATCTCTTCTGCCACACAGATGGCTGCGACATGCACCAGGCTTGTTTCGACGCGTCAACGCTTCGTCTAGGGGTAAGGAAGTAAAGTGAATAGGGCTGCCTACTCTGTAGATGGATATTCACTATCGCTGTCAATGTTGTAAGCCTCGTGGGTTTTGCTTATGGTAAACCCTTCGGAGACGTGCTCGTTCGAGCCATTCTTGGGTGAAATAGATGCCGCTGCACTCGGAGCATCTATTTGGAGTGGAAAAGTGTGTTCGAGTTGCGCATCATGATCCCCTAGAGAGTCATCGTTTCCAGGAGCAACACCCTCTGGTGGCGCGTCATCCTCCGCGGAAGTATCGTCGTGTGGTACATCACCGTTCAAATGTAGGCCCAAGTCCGAGTCCAAGTCCAAGTCTGAGTCCAAGTCTAAGTCCGACTCCGAGTCCATGATAGTGGGAGTAAGTTGTGTTGCGACTATATGCTCTTCGACAGTGTTGAATTGCAAGCTCGTCCTGGTATTGCGGCGGCTATTCGTGTGAGGGGCATTTCTGATTACCTCTGTCGTACTGTTACATCCTTCGATGGTTCGAGTGTCAGCATGCATACAATAGTGCGGCACCTTGCACAGGCAGGCCAACCAAGTCAACCAATTCTGCGGAGCCCTGTCATTACCTTGAATCGGGCATGCAACGCCCCCACCCAGTCCACTCGATCCGCCACGCAAAATAGATGAGACGGTCTTGTATACCAAGTAAGTACTTAAGTACCTTTCAAGCTAGCAAATATTACAGTAAACATTCTCTCAATTTTAAAATAACTATTATGTGATAGATAAACTATGTAAAAAATAGATATAATTAAGTATTATTAACAAAATAAGTTATAACATTCAAAGGGAAACTAAATGATTACTTTGATAATACTTTACTATATAAGTATTTTGATAGTTGAACTTATGTGCGACTTGTATAATATGCAAGTGTAAGGGTACTTGAAATTATCCCATCTATTTTGCATGGCGCCTCGTTCGCTGAAACTGGATATGACAAGAGAACAGGTATGTTCCGGAGATGCCTAGGTGCCTAAGTACTTAGCTAGATGGCTCCCTGGCGGGGATTGTTCCGTTCCCATCGCATCTCTTGAGCAAGCACGGGAGGCATAAGCATCATGGACGAGTCCGATTTCTGGATTAGCAGTGACGATGACGAAATATACGCTATGGAGGCTTCGCCAAGCGCCACCCATTTTCAGCTTGATCTGGAACGAGTTGGGCAGGAAGGAGGTAGTTACTTGGCTGATTTCGTTGCGTTCGGAAATGTTGTTTTCGCTCTTCTGTGAACCAAGAAGCTGACAAAATGGGTAACGAAGACTTCCGAACCCGCAACATCCCCGGACAAAAGCAACGCGAAACCGTGACGGGATACAGTTCCGGGCCCAAGAAGCGCCCCGCGTTCTTTGTCGGCTGCGATGCCAAAGCAATCATCCACGGCACGCTCAACCAGACCGCAGGCACACGCGCGACGCTTCTAGTCTATGACTTCTCCTTCTTCTCATATCGATCTGTGCGCATCAAGGCGGCAGATATTCACTTCGAGTTCCGGAGCAAGGACGGCATTGCGGGAGCTGGACCCCTGGTCCAAAAAATGGCCCCTTTCGCGACGCACATCATGATGGAGACCAGTGCTCAGGTAACGGACACAAGGAATGTATCGGGAGGGGTATCTAGTGGCTCTGTCGTGAATGCTCAGGCCGGTGTCAAATACGAAAAAAGTATTGAGAAGACGGAGACTTATGCTGCCGAGGTCACTGGCAACCAGCCACCTGACGACTGGGGCAACCACTTTCAGGTGTCCTGGTCCTTGAAAGAGAACACCTTACAGCCAAAGGGGATTGCGAGACAGATGCGTGTCTGTATCCTCCTTACCCGGGAGACAGACCAGGAGTTCCAATTGCTCCCAACCATCGAGGCTACGCCCAGCTTCGCAGGCTGGGTTGGATCCCTCCTTTCCACTCGACCAGCAGATGACCCTGTCGTATTCGATCCAGAATATACCCCCTACAACACCCTTCAGGTAGAAATCGACAGATGGAACCTTGACGAAGCGCCCTTGGCTAGCCTGTGGGATTGCACTTTCTATCACGCCTTTGGCAACGCCATCAAGACTTCCAAAGCGGATATGTCCGAAGAGATTTCTTGATTTCCTATTCAGAATTGCTTCTGCTCATCTTCTACACTATGGAAGATGTCACGGTTCGCTAGCGGCCCGGTACGGAATATCCTACGAACCGCCACTAATAGGGTATATGTACTAGTTCCTAGTTCAAGGTAGAAGGAGAGTGTTCTCGGTGGGATTCATATATGAAGGTTTCAAACTTGTATTTGATATTTTGCACTTTTTGCAACATGTAAATCACTTGCTTAGCAAGAGTACTACTAAGTATTTATTCTGCGGGGCGCCTCGGGTGGCAGGGGGGTCGTCACGTCACGTTGCATTCGAAAGGACATCAACTCCACCCACATCCACTACTCTGCGGTAGGTCGTAACGACCTTCCTATCGCATCTTACTAATATTCCCCATCCTCTTCGGAGGCGCAGATCATCTCTAGCCAGTCACCAGACAGAAAGACAATGCGGTGCTCCCATGCTCCCACTCGATTGATCAAACACGGAGAGCCTCATCACTTTCGCGCTTGGACGAGTATCGTGGTATTGTAACTGTCTTGGATTTCTTCTCTGTATATTTCCCTACACCTATAATCATTGAGACGTTTCGCATTCCTACCCATCGCAGCTTGGCGTTGGCCTAAATCACTCGTTCACCAATCCATCGTTTGATAACTGGTCGCCATCGACACTTACCCGGTATTCCACCCTTTGGTCTAGTTGAGCATAGTCAAAGCCATGTCTAGTCCAATCGAGAACAGCACTGAAATGGGCGTTGGAGACGACTATTACAGCCCTTCCGAGGACGATGACGATGACAGCGAGGGGGATACAGAAAGCAATGCTGACCATACCCAAGTTCAAGACGGCGAAGCAGAATGGCTAGGACAGGAGCTGGAGCACAAGGTCAAAAATGTCATGAATCTTCTTGAAACGGAGCAGCGCAAATGGGGGGGTGGGGAGTATGGGCCATCGCCATCGAAAGTGGCCCTTCTCGAGGAGTACAAGAAAAGAGAAATTATTACCGGGAGAAGCAATGAGCCGACAAGGGCAACTACCCTTCACATCATGGCAAGGAACTACAAATCCGATCAATACGACAAGATCCCCGAGAGGATCATCAGGCCTGTCATCCGCGACTTGCTGACTGAATTCTTCAAGACTCCCGGTTCAGCTGAGACCGAGAAAGACAAGAAGAGGAGTGAAGTACCAATCTGGGTGGCCATAATATTGGGTAACAGCTATGAGTTTGTTGATCAAATCAAAGCCGCCTGTCCAGAGCGTCTTCCGGATCTCCTTGAAGCCCAGGACAAAGATGGCAAGAATGCCCTGCACCACATTTTCGCCTGGCCGAAGCGTAACAACGGCACAGAAAGGTCCAAACTGAAGGAGACCATCAAGATGGTTACGAAACGAGCTTCGGAGCTCGTGCCTGTGGCGAATGGGAAGACAATAGCCGCACAAGACAATGATGGCAACACACCTATCCACTACGCTGCCAACTTTCAGCAATGCCAGAATAGGGATGACATGTAACGTCGGTCCCCTATCAACCGGCCACCCCGGTCACCCGGCCACTCAATCCCACCTATCATCACCATCACCCACTATCTTTATTCTCACTTTCAGAATTATCTGCAATAACTATAATACATTCTTCGGCTTTACTAGGTAAATCAGACCTGCTAGATTCACTAGGATCACTCTTAATATCGCCAGCGGCAATTTGCGCCCGCCGGATGTCTTTAATATTAGCAAACTTGGATTAAAGGCTTAATTCCACCTTCTTCCGCTTCCAAGGAATTGCAGCTTTAAATTTAGCTTTCTAGGCTTTTTTTTCGCGGCGTTTAAAAGCTAACTAAGTGTCTTTTTTAATAAAAGCTTTTTTAACCTTTAAAAATAACAGCCGTTAGGTAGTAGATCCTATTATAGTAGTAGTATATATATTTAATTACTAACGGAGGTCCTAGGAATACCGAGGAATAGACTATATAACTTTTAAAGCCTCTGAATCTGTTAATTCTAGTAGATTATTGACTTAGCTGTTGGTTTGGATGTTCTTTAGAGTTGTTAGGGCTTTTTAGAGATGCTTTTTTAAAAACAAAAAGCTTAATAATAGATGCTTTAATAAAACCGGCCATAATTTAGTAGTTTTTTAACTAGCTGTGATATTTAACGTTATTAAAGTATTTAAATAGGCTTTGCGATAGTATTCGAGGAAATTTTGCTTGCCGATAATAGAAGAATCGTATAAATAGGTAGTATACCCGAGATATTTACGATAGGCGGTTTTTAGAGGGGAAAATATTGTAACGTTAAAAGGTTAAAGGATATGGGAGGCATAAGGAGGCAAATATAATAGTTGGATGTTATTTTGGAAATACTCCTATATTAAATCTATTGTTGTATGGCTTCTATGGCCATTAAAAATTAGGAGCCTGGCTTTAGAAGGGTCGTCTGGTTGGGTTAACGGGATAAAGACCTTTTGGACCTATTCTAGCCTAATAAAATCGTTTGTCTATCTTTTTTTCTAGTAATCCTATTTCTAACCTTTAAATGGCTTAAGATCTAAAGGATACTATTATTATTGTAATAAACTGCTTTTAAAAATTACTAAAGGAGGCAGAAAAGTTCTAGTAATAGAAATATACTTAATAATAGATAACCAGGTCCTCCCCCCAGGCGTTTTTTGCTAAATAAAGGCTTTCTAGGCCCTCCTAAGGACTAAGCTATTCTTCCCTATCCCTTCTATTACGCCGATTTCGTCCATATTATATCTGTTTTCCGATTTAATAGCCTTAATAGCTAGGATTATTAAACGCTAGAACTATTTTTGGATAATATTAGTAATTGCCTTATTTAAACGCCGAGAATCGATAGACCTGCTTCTATAGACTTAAATTGATAGGTTTCTTACTAAAAAACAGAAAACCTAGTACTTTCCGAATAATACGTTAAGCCCTTGGGCGTTAAAAACGTAGCTAGTAAATTCCCTTAGTTCTATATAGGTTAAAGGAAGCCCTAAATCGGACTAGAGAAGTACCTATTGGGCTAATCGCTCCTTAGTCTCTAAAAAAACCTTTAAACGGTAATTTTAAGCTTCTTTTTTGGCCGGGATACCGTTGATACGGTTTTAAAGCGTAGCTTTTAGAACCCCCTATTCGAAGGAAGCCTTACGGACGCTATAGCCCGCTATAACTGCTACAATAATAGAATCAACATCTTCTTCGGTATACCGAGGCATAGAAAGTTTATAAATAAGTGTGTAAATTTTTAAAAAAAACAAAAAATAATTGCATGTTTGACGATTGTGAGAAACAAGGAGTATAAGTAGCGGTGTGAGTAAAAGTGGGTGGCCGGGTGACCGGGGTGGCCGGTTGATAGGGGACCGACGTTACATCGAAATTTTCAAAAAGATGGTGTACAAGGGTGACGAGTTCATGAAGGGGGATAAAGCTTTCAACACGAAAGACGAGTCACCGCTTCTGTATGGACAACGCACTCGACGCCAGTGTGAGGCAAGAAAGCATAGGAAAAGGGAAAGCACCGTAGTCAGCATCACGGACTTGAAACATGCAACTTCGTCGGCCGCATCCAAACATCAGCCGCCCCTCAAGGACATCGAGAGCCCCAGAGAGAGCTCGGCAACGTGGAAAGACTTGAATGATGGCCATCACTTTGTGATGAAATCGAGAGAAGTCATTGATGGTCACGACTTGCAGCTCAGCAAAAACAAGACCAAAGGCGGTCTCGAAGGCCCTGGTTCACGGCGCTTGTCGTTTGGTCCATCAGCCATAGACATGCGCCAGGGCGATTTTAAGAGGATGCCCTCGCTGCCTATTCAACAAAAGCAAGTAGTCAGTGGCACCAAAACAGCAAGTGACGACTTGAAACCACCCACGTCAACCTCGGGAAAGACAGCAACCATCGGCGCGGCCAAGCCCAACCCACACGCTGCCTACAACGAGATTCAGGAGTATCTCACCCTGTACTACATTCGCTCTCGGCCCGACATGGACGCTCGAAATCTAATTTTTGGCAAAGATGCTTCCGGTATGTTCACGGTATCATTCATGCTGTCCTTATTCTCCTGCGTTGTGCTTGCTGTGAAAAAGCTGCATCCCAAGACCTAGGTTTCAGTATGTCGGGTGGATAACTAATTAGACCCCCCTAACTGACTGCAACCAGTCCAAAACCTCTACTTCGATGCCTCGGGCCACAGTCGGGCCAACGACATCGTCACGCTGATAGACCGCATGTCAACAGGCGGCTTCATGGGCACCCAATCCTACGTCTGCATCCCTAGCCTAGATCTTGACCAAGACAGTACAAGCCTAAAAAAGCCCGAGGTCAAGAGTTACGGAGCACACGCGCTGGAAAATCCCAAGCTGGGCCGCGCCGACCTGGTCAGGGTGTTCGACAAGCTGGCCTCCTACGGCGTGACACGCATTCTCTCTTTGCAGGTTGACGACTTGAAAGAGCCCTCACATACAGATTCCGCCATTGAGCTTGCATTGCAGGGCCGAGAATCGTTTCAGTCTCGGGATCGAGAGCCTGCCCCATCACAAAACGGAGTCTCAGCTGAATCGAGTCATCAAAAACGTCGGGCGATACTTGTCGAGACATGGTAAGTGAGCATCGCCCAAACCATGTCGCCATTATGCTAGGTACTCACGCTTGCCTTTCTACCAGGGACTGGCGCAAGCCCGATCTGAGCCCGGACGTCATCGCTTTCGCCGCGCCACATGTCGAGCAGGTAAACCTGTACTGGAGCGGGAACCAGACCGTGCTGAGAGGTTGGGGAAGTGACGCTGGTATTCCCAGGCTGACGCAACTGAGAAAGATCAGACTTCATGCAGCGCCGGTATGTTTCCCCTGACACAGCCTCGTTGGTGGCATACTGTCGCAAATGTCTGTGCAAGGCTTACTTTCTACAGGGTCTCGAGAGTATTGCAAAGATGCACAAGATGATTGACTTGTTCATCAACGATATAACTTCTCGAACTAGCCTGAAGAAGGAAGACGTGAAGGTCATCTTGAGGTTAAAAGGCCTGGCCGCTCACCAGACCGCCAACGAACAACAGGGCGATGTAACCAGCGGCGCAGCCCACACCGAGTCCAGAGCGAATCAACAGCACAAATGGCTCGAGACAATGGACAAGTTCAGAAGCTCATTGGTGCTCATACACGGGGTGCTCAACGATATGAAGATCAACATGCAGCCTAGCAGAATAAAAGTACGCGCGAAGCCTGATCGTGGATCAGCCCCTCTATTGGGTCTTGTAACATCACTGACAACAAGTCGCCTATGCTGGCGCACAACTAGGTAGCTTTGATAGACGACGGCATCGACTACACTCGACTCCATACCTATAACAACATTGTCACGGCCGTGGGTCTAAGCTACTACCCACGGATCGGTGGCTCCGAGATGCCTTGGCATCGGTCCGATGGCCACGGCACAATCATGGCCAACATGATTGCCCGCGTCAACCCCTGGGTCTCACTCGAGGTTTTCAGAGTACACAATAAACGACTGAGGGACGGCCACCGCACCATATTTGCCGAAAGCGCGGCAAAGGCCATCATGGGTGCCATTAGACGACAAGTGCAGGTCATCTCGATATCATGGACCGTGGACGGCAAGAGCACGAGGGAACATAGCGACGCAATCCGCCAGCTCGAGAAGGCCATCGACGAGGCAGTGAAGAACAACATACTGATATTCTGCTCAGCAAGCGATGAATATGGGACGAACGCCAAGGACACCTTGCCGTACAAGAGCGCACCGACATCCATGTTCCGCATCGGTGCCGCGCTCCGATATGGCCAGTCGGCTCCTGACATTGAGGATAAGGAAAAGATAGACTACTTCCTGCCTGGAATGCAGGTGTTTGAGGACTCCGATCCCCGGGAGTCCGTGTTGCCAAAGGCTCACGACGGATCATCAATTAGCACGGCTCTGGCTGCCGGACTAGCGTCTCTCATCATGTATTGCGCCGCGGTGATGAGGGAGTACTACACCAAGGCGACGCAGGAGGGCGGGACTTCGGCCGCGAAAGAGTTCACCGAGTTCGTCGCTGCTCTGCAATCTAGACACAACATGAAACAGGCTTTCGACAATATCGGGATCAACAAGGCGGAAGATAAGTACCTCGAGGTGTGGAACAGGTTTGAATCGGCAACGAAAAACATCATGGATCTAGCCAAGAAGAGTAATGGCAGGCAGGAAGACAGGGTCAAGATGATGGAGGAGCTGCGTGACTTGGTGAGGAAGCTGTGCCATGACGTTCGATGATATTGGAATTGAGGCTTCTAGTTGCCCGATTCAAAGCCGATGGAGGTAGCAGAAGCCAAAGCAAGACTGCATATTTCTTGCAGGGTCAAAGGCGCTACAAACGAAGGCAGAATTGACTGTATTCTGTAGAGTGTGTAAGAGAAAAGGTGGCTCTCACCAAGCCAGCCGAAGTAAGCTATATACCTACCTGATAGGTAATTATCTAGGTATATACAGCAAGTCACAGCAGATCACAGCAGATCACAGCAGATCACAGCAGATTACAGCAGATTACAGCAGATTACAGCAGATTACAGCAGATTACAGCAGAAAACGACGCCTTATCATGGTGTATTATCGTATTATTGCCAACGAAAAGCGAATCAAAACGTTCGGTAGTTACACTTGAGCAAGGTGCCCAAATCAGGGAAATGTTCACATCTCCGCTCCTACGTCGGTTCTTTAAAAAAAGCACCGCAGTGCAGCAGGTACTCCTTAACGGTACCGTGGTTCGGCACTCGGATACTTACGTGACTGCACACCCTTTAGTCGTACCCTGGCTGCCTCTTCAAGGTGTAGTTTGTATATCTCATTATATATATGGGACTGCTTTCTAACAAAGCGAAAAGTCGACCTAGCGGCCTCTTCCCATCGCAAATCCGCATACCTCTATACCATCCATCATCACACTTCAGGGGAATCCGACAGGATTCCAGCCCTCATAGACGTCATAAACACACTGTCTAAACAATAACCCCATGCTACATACATAACTGTCCCGGCGAACTTGGCCTTACTGCCGAACAATACATTTTCAAGGTTCCATTCGGGGAAATGAGCGGAAACCGGGGGAACTCCCAAGGTCCTGGTTCAACAATTGCCTATCTGGGCGGCCTATGCAGCTGTCAAACCGTTCTATAGGATGCCCGGAAATATCCAAACGCTCCCCCGGTCCTATATTTGTATACCTTATCTCCGCAACCCCCCTGTCGTACCGGACCCGTCACCCCCGGACTTTCCGGTGATCCTGGTTGCACACCCGCAGTGTCAGAAGCTTGTTTGGACAAAAATTCACTCCGGTTGAACAAGACACCATCGTCTCCCGGAATGGCATGCTGTGATTTTGTGTGAATATATAAGAAGTAAATGTTGAGCATGAGTTACCACAATCGTATCAGCGTTAATGAGAAGCTACAGAACACCTGGGGTATCTACAAAGGCTTGAGAATTGTATTAACCTTACAATAGAATTTTTGCGATTTATGTGCACCACTCCAGGAGCCTTTGAAGTACGTGGGTTCGGGTGGCAACTTTTCGATGTACGGCACAACCATCGTCCGACTGAAACCGGGACAGAACTGTGATGCTGTTTGTTGTAACTGTGATTCACGCGGACATACACAGATAGTTGACCAAAATGGGCAATACATCAGGCTTCTCTCGATTTTTACAAGCAGATGACGATGTTATGCGTCGGGTACTTCTTGATCCGCAGGTAGAAATGTGAAAATGTGCAGCGATAGCCAACACAGATGCAGAAGAGGTGTGGGGATTGTGATGATAGGCAGACATCGCATTCGTCTAACTTCGTACTCAATGTCCGTCCCTTGCCAGTGACAAGGGACATAGAAAAAGCCCCGGTGGAACAATCTTCGTTTTTGGTAAAGAGCAACGATTAGGTACCTAGGTAGTAATGCGAACACCAGTTATCGGATACACATTTACATATATACTATACTGATCAAAGGGAAAAATGTTCAAATCTAGTATAGACTAGACGAGAGACCAACCCAAGTAATTACTTAATCACCCTCCATATCAGCCCAGAAGTGCTACGATTGCTAGACTCTCACCAGCAGAGTATTCATGCTCTTCCCAATTCATATATGCACAATACCACTCGTATATAGTCCATTTGCATTATAAATTGCATCTTACATAGATAGCTTCATCTACGGAATTACAACCCTTCTCAAAACCCATCCCGAAATCCATCCGAATATCACATAAGCGAAATGCTCACCATGACAGACTACAACATCCCAATCACCATATCATACATCCTAACCTTCATAACTCTCACATATCTTCTCATCACCCGCGTTTTCACACCTTTACGCTCCGTACCCGGCCCTTTCCTCGCACGCTTCACCGACTTGTGGTATCTCTGGCACGTAGTAAGAGGCCACTGGGAAGCGCGCAACATAGAACTACACCGGAGATACGGCATGTTATGATTTTCCCTTCCCTATCTCACAACTCCCCCCTTTCAAGCAGCAGCGGCATCTTCACTCAAGCCTCACTCAAAGCTGTTAAGCCTTCATATGTACTCCCACACCTACCTACACAACACCAAACCTACCACTACAGCACAAGAAAACATGAACACATCCCAATCCCTAATATAATCTAATCTAAACAATCCCAGGCCCCATAATCCGCTACGGCCCGTACCGCTACAGCCTGGACGGATCCGACCAAGCCCTGCACGCCATCTACGGGCCAGGGAGCAAGTTCGCCAAGTCATCGTGGTACACCGCATGGGCTCCTCCGGGGAAGGCGATCCCGAACCTATTCGCCGACCGCTCGATCCCGCGACACGCCGCCACGCGCCGCCAGCTGCAGAGCACGTACAGCATGACATCGCTCGTGTCCTACGAGCCGTATGTCGATGCTTGCGTTGATTTGCTGGTGTTAAGGCTTAGGGAGATGAGCACCAACAATCTTAGCGGTGATTTTCCGGGTAGAGAGGTCAGAGAAGAAGGGAGGAGCAAGGGAGAGAGAGAGGAAAGGGGGAAGGGGAAGGGGAAGGGGCCGGTAGATATGAGCCACTGGCTCCAATGCTACGCCCTGGACGTCATTGCGCAAATCACCTACGGGAAGCGCCTTGGGTCTCTAGATCATTCGTCCGGCGATCCTGAATCTGAATCTGGAAAGGCGACACAGGAAATTCAAAAGGCGATCGAGAGCCAGCTGCTGTACGGCGTCGTGGTGGGCGTGTATGTGCAGTTCCACCGCGTCGCGTTCGCGCTTTTGAAATTCTTTCGTGGGGACTTGGCGGCTGGGCGGGCGAGGGTCGCGGGGTTGGCAAGGACTGGTATTGAGGAGATGCGGGAGAAGAGGAGGAATGATAAGAGGCAGGGAGTGGATGGGGATGACCGAGAGAGCGGTAGGGAGGTGGCCGAGCCGTTCGCCATGAAGTTCCTGGCGAAACATGAGCAAGACGCGGAGAAATTCCCCATGCAGCTCGTCGTATGTATTCTTGATGGCTGGAGTCGTTCTTTCCCCTTCCCAGCAAGTCTTGGGAGCATAGAATACCCTAACGGGTATCTACTTAGTGCTCCTGACCTCAGGCACCCGCAAACCAACCCCCTTTCACGCGCATTTTCCTTACACAGTACTATAATAAACAACCACTAACCCCCTCGACACAGCTAAGCGGCCTAGCAACAAACATCAGCGCCGGCTCCGACACGACGGGCATCACCCTATGCGCCATCCTCTACCAGCTCCTGCAGCACCCAGCCTGCATGTCCAAACTCCGCGACGAGATCACATCGTTCCAAGCAAGCGAGTTATTCTCCGACCCCGCACGCATCAGCTTCAAGGAGTCGCAGCAGATGCCGTATCTCCAGGCCGTTATCAAAGAAGCCATGCGCGTGCATCCCGCCGGCGGTCTGCCTATGGAGCGCGTGGTCCCTGCGGGCGGCGCGGTGCTTTGTGGGAGGTTCTTCCCGAGTGGTGTGAGTGTTTAAATTTTGGCGGACGCTTATTATAAAAAGGGGGGGGCTGACTTGTGAATGACAGACAATCGTCGGCGTAAACACCTGGGTCACGCACAGAAACACCGAGATCTTCGGCGCCGACGCCGACGACTTCAGGCCTGAGCGGTGGCTCATCGAGGACGCCGAGAAGCTGGCTGCTATGAATCGGCAATGGATACCTGTAAGTACCTACCTACTTTCCCTGACCTAACCTGTCTACCTACCTACCGAAACCTATCCCCATTTATATCGAGAGTCTCGCTGAAACAGCATCGTCGGTACCTAGTTCGGCCTAGGCTCCCGCACCTGCATCGGCCGACACATCTCGACGCTGGAGATCAGCAAGCTGATACCGCGCCTGGTGCGCGATTTCGATTTCGACTTCCACCTCCACCTTGACCTCGCAGACAACCAGCAGCAGCAGCAATGGGACACGCGGGCCTGGTGGTTTGTGAAGCCGCGGGAGTTCAAGGTTTGGGTGAGCGAAGTAAAGTAAAGTAAAGTAAAGTAATATCGTGAGTCGCGACAGCTGTTGGGACGGGACGGGATGTGCCGAATTGAAACGATGTCAAGATTATCAGAAAGGGGAGGCTTACCTGCACCAACATAGTCTTCGAGACTCGCGATGACTTCAACCAAGGTCTCAGCATATACACTAGCTACCTACTTAACCACTTTACATCACGAGATATATAAACACCTACCAATAACGTCGCTCTGTAATATCCGAACAAATATCAACCTATAGAGCCCCAAAGACCGCCATTCACATCAAAAACGCCACACATCAAAAAAACCAATAATAGATCGGCACATAGGTAGTCATTGTATAAAGGTACCAACACACCCAGCACCTACTCCTAACCTCCGGTGCCTAATCTGATCATGATCATATACTACTTTACTTATTTCCTGCTTACCTCCTCTAGGTACTTATGCAGCAGCAAGTCGTACCACTACCAGTATCAAGGAAAGCAACAAAGAAGAAGCGAAGCCCCTCAAACTCCCAAGGTACCTAAGTTCCCTTCCTGTGCTTTTATGCCCTGTCCTGTCCCATCCTGTCCCATCCCAAACAAACCCGACTCCGATACGACCTAGAAGCCGTGTATGCGCCGAGGAATGCTCAAACCTAACCCATTCCCGTCATACCAATCAATGTCCCTTAATATGTATACTCAGGACTCCCTCGCTCTTTCAATTCAAATAATAAACATGACCCGACCCAACAAAAAAGATTCGCCTGACAATGCCTGCAAGAGGGGGTATCAAATCAAAAAAAACAAATGAAGTGACTGGGAGACGTGAATATGTCCGTCGCCCAGGGTGGAGTATCTGGCTCGTGGCCGTACTGTACCTCCCAAGGTGTGTATGTTGCTCATAACAAGAGCGGTTCCGTCCATCCCGCAGAAATCGCATCCAAATATACAAGAAATCGCAGAAAAAGTACAAAAAGTGCCCGACGCCGAGGAAATGACCGACCGTTATACATCCCTTGCCTTTAAATGGTTTGCTCGCTCACTTCATGCAAGCAGGCCTTCATGAGAAGCAGGGGTTGTGGAATGATAAAAAGCTGGCTCATAATATGATGCTGGCTCACGATATCGCACCCCGCATTCGACCTCCGCATATAATCCAAAAAGCGTGATCAAGACGATGACCCTAGGTCCAGACCAGTCATCTCTGTATGTTTAAGACTCGAGGCTCGTGAGACGCTGTTCAATATTCGCCTAGTTTCCGCGTGTAAACATAGCCGCTGCTTCATCACATTCCTCCGTCACCCGCATATAACCCAAAAACATCATTAGGGAAGTAATCCCCAAACCAGGACATCATCT
Source organism: Astrocystis sublimbata (assembly GCA_022453515.1). Lineage (NCBI taxonomy): Eukaryota > Fungi > Ascomycota > Sordariomycetes > Xylariales > Xylariaceae > Astrocystis > Astrocystis sublimbata. Next base: position 273,520 of record JAJNNY010000040.1, on the reverse strand, counting down.
CGGTATGTTCGAAGCTTGCCAGATGTTGTCCGATATCCGTCTCGTTATCGTATGTGAGCAGATGCAAGTCACCTGAGCCCCCACCGCCGCCAGGCGCGCCCACATACGAGTATCCGCTCGCCGCAAGCCCACTCCCGCTCGAGGCGAACGTCGACGGGCCCCCAGCATCGCCACCGAAGCCGGAGTTGACCAGTGTAGCATGCCCGTTGCCGCCAAACGTAGGGCTTTGCGCACTGGATGGTGAGCCGGAGAGGTAGCCCGGTTGATCGTAACCGGAAGAGGTTTGCGCATTCGCTACTGCGTATGGCACGACGGACATGTTCGTCGGTCCCTGCGAAGTCACAGCATTCATGGGCATTTTGCCGTCCGGTTTAGACGAAGCGTCATCCTGATTAAGACTTTCGTATCTCAGCTGAGAATGATTGCGCGCCGCAGAAGGTGGGACCCGCACCGAGTCTCGCAGAGCTGACGTGTTAGGCTGAGGGTAAGCAGGCGGAGGCGGGTACATGGAAGTGTCGGGGAGGCTCTGGCGAATAGGGTCATAGATCATATTACCAGGCGGTGTAGGCGCGGAGGCGGGGCTCGAATGGGGGACTGGTTGGGGTTGGAGCATCTGTTGGTGCGGCTGCGGCGCATGTTGCGCCGCTCCCATTGCGGCATTTACGGGATTCTGGAAGAACAAGGTGAGGCTAGAGTTGGGCGAGTTTGTCGTGCCCGTGAGAGACCATGCAAGCGGCGGGCCACTCTCGGGCATGGGTGAGCTAGGGAATTCGTAGTTCTTTGCAAACTTCTGCGAAAGACTGTCCTGTTTCATCCGCTTCGTACTTTCATACTCTTCTGTAGTAAATGTCTCGCAGTCCCATTCGCCGTGGGACTTCTGGTCTAGGACATTGAGGATGTAGCGGACCCCGCCCCAATATGCATGCATCTGCTTGAGGGCTTTATAACACAGTTGGTAGTTCTGAAGAGCCGCAGATGCCAAGAGTAAATGCTTTGACGAAGCATTGGATGACGAATTATTCTGAGCCACTTGGGCCGCTGATTTGGGCGCTGTATTTTTCTGGCCCGACGACGGTGAAGGATTTCTTGAGTCTGGCTGCGACGAGTTGGCCTTAGACTCGATAAGAAAAGCGCATGCAGCGATGTAAATAGGTTGTGATGTGAAAGGGTTACCGATGAAGCATCGTGGGTCTAATAATTCAGCAAAAGCCAGAATATCGGCTATCGTCTTGGCGCTTGACATCGAAAGCTCTCGGCTGTGGGCTTTCAACTGATGCTTGCGATCGATGGTGCCTTGAGATGTGAGAAGCGTCGGCTGATGGAGCACGATGATCAAGGCATGGAACCAAAAGTGGAGTAAGATAAAAGTTGTCCCGTTCCCCTTCTTCACATGCGCCTGGAAGTTGTTAGCGTCAAATCGTAGACGTGAATCCATCTTTTGATGCAGCTTCGTTAGTTCGTTCTCCATCACAACAAGCCTGTGTAACTTGTCCTTTGTCAAGTCTCGCGGTTGTCTTATGTTGTTCAGGACATCGGATACGCGGCCGTACAGATGTATGATGTGAAGGAGTGCGGCATAGGGGTTGGGGTACACCGACGATGGCACGAGAGATGATCTTGGTAAATTCAGGTCGAAGTCCTCGTCCCGGAGCGTGACCGGCCGTCCGGTGCCAGACGAGATTGCTCTATCAAGAAAAAATACAGCCCAGAAGGTGTCGATACGCTCCTGCTCGATTTCCTTTTGTTCCCCAGGAGTTAAAGTGGGCAAGCCAGCGTCCTGGCGGCTTCCGGGGGCCGAGGCCTCAGGTTGCTTTTCATGCCAGCGTTTCACCCATTGGTCTTCGATGCCATGGTATTTGACGCCATCTTCCCTCGGAAGACCCAAGTCGACGGCCATGCGGATGGCAATACCCAGATACATCCAAAGTGCACTGTCCTGGTCGGCACCAAAGCCGTCATACGCCATCAGCAAACATGCCTGGACGGCGGCAACTGATGGACAGGCAAAAGTGTCCACGGTAGCTGCCTTTGCACGCTGGGCATACGCTTGGCCATACTCGGACTTGGCGACTTTTGAGTCGTTCCATTTCTGGAATAGGTTGATGTCAGAAAACCGTGCAGCTAAGGCGCAGACGGCGTCGACTAAGATGGGCTCGACCCGCTTCTCTTTCACAAGAAGTGGGAATTTCTGACGGCGGAGGAAGGGATAGTTGCTGCCGAGACGGAGGAAGAAGGTCTCGACGAGGTTGAGGATCATGGGATGCACGGGGTTGGGGTCGTTGATGTCGTAAAAGGGAATGTCCTCGATGTTGCCGAGGTCGATGTCGGGTGCTGAGGTCGATAGGAGGCCGGCCTGTATCGAACCGGTGCTGGGAGAGGTAGCGGATATAGAGCTGCGCCGTCGGCCACGCACCTTGACGACCATCTGCTTGAAGCCGGGGACGATGGCGGTAGGGCCGAAATAGCGGAAATAGGGAACCCGGTGGCCGCTATCGTTGTGATGTACCACGGGGGATCGGCCGCTGGGGCTGCGGCCGTCGTCGGTCGAGAAGGACGACTGGCGAAGGGTAGGGGCTCTCGACCCCACAGGCTCGCGACGCGGCGTTGACTTGGAAGACGAATGTGCCTCGTCCCAGTCCGTCGAGTCCGATTTGACGGGTCTGGCGGGTGTAGCGTAGTCTTGGACGTAATCTTGAGGCGTGACGGAAGTACGACTCGAGATGACGGAGCCCCCGTCCACAGTGTCTGAGTGCCTGCCCCCGTTCCGATGGTCCCTGCGTGGTTTTATGTCGGCGTCATTGTCTGCGTCTGTGTCGAGGTAATCGTCAGCTTCGTCAGCCTGGTCGCCTTGTGTGCCGTCGAGGCCCGAACCGGCAGGTCGACCAGGTACATCTTTCCGCTTCTCGATGGCGTCGGAGTAGCCCAGGCAGACGTGGCCATTCCTGTCACAGGTCGAGCATGTTGGGTGCTCGCCGGCGCACCGCGTCTTCCGCTTGCGACAGGTGAGACATGCGGCGTTGATTCTCCTGCGTTTTGTCGGTGGCTGGCCCTGGTTGTTAATGAAGCGGATCTGCTTGGGTGTGGGCAAAGCTTCGTCGTTGGCGGGATTGGTGTTGACGAGAGTGGCCATGATTTAGTTCTTCTGGCGTGCAAGACGCAGGCGGCCCTCTAGTTGGCTGCTCGTTCAGACGGACTGTTGTCTTCCTCGTCGCGTCTGTCGTCGTCGTCGGACCGTCTCGATCTCGAAGAGAGGTTCGCAGGCAGGTCGGAGGGTCCTAGGAGCTCTGGCTAACAACTTAGGAGGGGACGGGGGCGGGTGCTCGCAGCATACTACGAGGGCGCTAGAGCAGAACTAGAGCATTATGCAGAAAGGAAGATCCATGATGGAATAGCATGATGAGCCCACCGTCAGCGTGGGCTCCGGGTTGCGTCTGGGGTGTTGGGCTTGGTCTTGGTGTGCTATGGGTGTGGTGGGGATCGCTGCGCGTTCGTGGTAGGCTGTCGAGAGTCTTCGCCTTGGGGGAACTGGCCTTGGGGCGTGATTCGGGGGAAGATTCGGGGGAGGGGGGCCTGTCAAGGCCTGTCTATCATCCTGGGGCTTGCTCTACCTCTTATATGGATGGAAGCAAGTACCTGCGCGCTATGGGCCCGGTGAGCTCTACTTGTGGTCGGTCTCAGTGGGCTCTAGTGGCAGGTACCACGGATCGGAATCTCTTCCAGGTGGGTTCCGTGCTGGGTAGCGACGGCTCCAGTCCTGCCAGGTGGGCTCTGGACGCTCCTTCTGTGCTTGTCCCGTCACAGCAATTTGCGCTGGAGAAGGCGCGTTGTTGGTTGTTGCTACCCTAACCCTGTCGCCCAAGCTGCCACAAGCTGTACCTCGAGGGAACCTGTGGGGGCCAACTGCAGCAGCTCTGGCTCCGGTGTGCACGGGAGCGCTTTAGAGGTGCTCCACGTTGTCCACGGAACATAGCGCTTCCATATGAAAACCACGAGCTTGTGAGAGCTATGATAGCCTACTGGTCGTCTCGCATTCTCCCTTCACTCGAAAACTAGTTCATAATAAAAATGGTATTGATCACTCAAGATACCTACATACTCTGTATGTACGATACTTTGTTAGTTCATATTCTCCTGTAGCATGGTGGACTAAAATAACAACAAGCATCTTCACGCCAGATTGCAGAAATCTAGTACCGCTGCGAGCTAGCACGCGTGTCCCACGGGGGCCCGGGGTCTCGCTCTAGCCTGTGTGGGACTAAGACCGATCACTGTGTTGCAGCGCCAGACAGCCGCGGGCTAGTACAGTGCGCTAGCCGCGATGGCCATGTACGTGCTGTGCGCCGGTGGCATCTCTCCCGTCGCAGCAGCCGTGCCGTGCAGCGCAGGACCCGCGCACGCCGCGTTCTAGAAGAGCGCTGCGGGGTCCTGCCAGCGCGCGCGAGCCCAGCTAACAGGAACAGTGCATGTGGTCCGGCATGGTGTACCACGCCGCTGGGCTCGAGTCTTCCCTGATACGGCCCGAAACCATCGTCATTCTCGGAAACAAGCGAGAAAAAGCTGGGGCATCCAGAGTTTGGAATTCATGGGAAATGTAAAAAAGGGTCTTCAGGGTAAACAGTAATGGAGACAAGTTAAACAAAAACAAAAACCTGGACAAAATGCCAGGAAGATCGCAATACCTACGAAGTACTTACTCCAGGCTCCGGCCAGGGTACGTTAGCAGGTGAGCTCAGTTGGCGAGTCGCAAACTGCGCGTGGGAAATAAATAGCTCTGGGCTACGGGCGGTATACGGGGCCTGCCTCGCCTGACGGGCACCCGAGGCGGCAACTCTCCCATTTCTGCCCATCTCTGCCCCTGCTCAGCGGGGCATGGTCCCACTCACACTCTTCCTCCATATTGAACTTGTCGAGTGTTCAACTATGGTTCTCCCTCTTGTCTCTTTGGACGGCCGTTGAGAGCCAAGCCGAGCCACGAGCTACCGCACACCGATTCCTGCTGGATAAAGCGACCGTGGCGATCAAGCGACGCAACCCGGTCGGTAAATGTGTTGTGATGCTGCGATGATCTCTCACCGAACGGGGCCATCTCTCGCCTCAATCATGTTATCTATCTTGTTGACATCGCAACCGTAACATCGGTGTCGAGGGTGTCATGTCACCCACGCATTACTGGCCCTACCATTCGTGACGGCCCAGATTGCAGCTGCACCCTCTGATGACCCGGACATGCCGTCCCAGATCCCGCTATCTAGACGTTACATGCAAGGCGGTAATCAGTGAAGCGACAAATACGACCTGAGTTTGACTCGTCTAATCAACAGACGAGATGCTAATGTGAACACCGTTTAAGAGATGCTGCGACTTTGATACGACTACGTACCTAGGTACGTTATGAACATCCACGATAGCGGTTCCCTTAGTTCACCGCAGCTCAAGTAGCGTGAGAAGTTTCTACTTGGTGATTTAGGTACTTATTGTGAAGGCGGATTCGACAATGTCAATATGGAGTCTGACTTACACCCACCGTAAGAGATCACGACACGGCACTGTCTCTCATACCTCCCTGACAGTCTACAGGCGCCAAATCAGCACACCACGAAAGCCCGAGAGATCTAGAATCCCAAGCTGATCTGATGCCCCCGTTAAATGTAAGACTTTTCCCCTTCTAGTCGTTCGTGAAGTGGGTGAAGTGAGCTGTTTAAACCCCTCTTCTCATGTATGAGGCTCTCGTAACGGCCTAGTCCGACTTGCTTTTGGGAGCAAGCCTTAGTATCCAACATCTTGGCAAGATGGATATGGGCCGTCGGTGTATGCAGCCTTTCCTTTTCAATTTTCTACAACTAATCTAGCCTAGAGAGCTCTTGGTCTCTTGGCACGTCTATCCACTCCTCTCACACCTTTTGCTGCAAACGGTGGTAGGCTATGGAACCCCAGAGTAGGCGAGGTAGTGGACAGCTCTGATGTGATGCTGACATGTGTGTAGGTAGGTCGGTACACCAAAGTGAGGCGAGGCTCGGCGAGGAAGACGAACCATCCATCATATCATATCATCCAAACACGATCGTGACCCCCATCTCGGCACAAACACTCCGCCAAAGATCCGGACTCGGCGTCGTAGTCGTCGTTGTCGCCGCCGCCGTCCCTGCCGCTACGCCTACCCCTATCCCCATCCCCATCTCTCCTCCTATCCCCACCCCAGGTATCACAAACCCCTCCTCCAACGACATCTCATCAAGCCTCTTCCACACCTCCTGTATAATCCTCCACGCCTCCTGAATATTCGCCATCCCCTGCCTCTGCTCGACCTCCCCAAACGCCTTCCTCGCCAACCCCCTCTCCTCGTCCCCAATCGCCTCGCACGCCGCCGCGAACAGCGGCCACAGCAGCGCCCCCATCGGGCCCCCCGCCGCCGTCGTCTCCACGCAGTGGCCCAGCGCCGCGCGCGCGTGCTTCTGCACCAGCTCGTGCCGCGGCGCGTACCCGTAGATCGTGCGGTACAGATACACAAAGGCGCTGTGCCGGTACGCCAGCGCGTTGTGCAGGATGGACTGCAGACGCGCCGTTTCCGGGATCGCTTCGCCGCCCGCCACCACCAGGCCGTCGCCGTCGTCCTCGTAGCTGATGTTGGGCGGCAGACACGGCTTCCACTGCGCTAGTGCGGTCTCGATCGCTTGCGACGTGCTTTCGAATTCGGTGCGCAGGACGGCGGTTTTCGATACCTGTCTTTTCTGCTGCGCGTCTTCGAGCTCCTTTTTGGTGGATAAGAGGTTCGAGAGCCGGTGCATGATGGGCCAGAGCGTTGTGGCCATCCCTAGGAGCGTGTCTACGTTGGTTAGGGGCGAGGCGGGGGGTGCGTCGAGGGGTGGCACGGGGAGCAGACCCCCGGCGCTTGGGGCTGTTGATAATGGGGGTGTTCCTAGTGATAGAGCTGTGATTACGTCGTAGAATCCGAAAGCCTGTGAATTGGGTAAGAGCGATGCATGAGATTGATTGGTCATGAAGACGACTCACGCGTTCTAGAAACAGGCCAACGGGGTTGAGTTTCTCTTGATTCAAACACATAATGGCAAAGGCTCCCTTGAGATGGCCGTCGATGATGTTTGACTTGCCCCGTTGCACAAGCTAAGACGTGTCAGCTACGGAATATTGCGTGGGTCTTATTTTGGTCCTTAAGGTACCTACCACTTCATAATAGACCAGCAGCATGATAGCTGCGAGCAACTCATTCTTGTTCACCTTGCCCTGATTCTCAATGACTCTAGCCAGTCCCTGAATGGCCTGATTATGAAAGTAAATCGACTTCTCCGCATTTTGCACGCCCCTATATTCCAAATGCGCGCTCGCCAGGGCGTAAATGGCATTCATCACTGGAGAGCTGTTATGCGAGAGCGGCAGCACGAGTTGCTGGAACGGATTGCCGGACTCCTCTCTAAATACAATGAGATGGGACATGACATTGCAGAAATGGTCGACCAACGCACGTCGATTGGGGCGGTCCGAGAACTCGGAGAACACGGGCATGCAGAAATCCAACGTCGGCGACCCGACGGGGCACGGCGCGATCATGGCGAGCGTCGGCGGCAGAGACCGCTGGACTCGGGAGCCTGAGCCTCGGCGGACAAGTTGCTGGGTTTGAAACGCCGGGGGCTCGTACGGGAAAGGGGGCGCAGGCACGTCATTGCTTGTGTCTGTGTGTGTGTGCAGCGACGCCGTAGGGCTGATGGATTCGGACGCGCACGGCGTCACGGTCTGGCCCGCGAACTCGCAGTCTTCTAACGCGATGCAGTCCAGCGATGTGTCTATCCTCAGGCTTGCTTGCGCGTCCCGCTTCCGCCGCTGGCGCGGCTTGATTGCCTCGTACGCACAGTCCACGCCATGTTCGGCGCAACGGGAACACTTGGGACGTTTCTCATCGCATTTCTTCTTCTTTGGAGGAGGGAGGGTTGGTTAGCCATATAACTCTTTATTGGACGAGGGGTTATTTCATACCTTCTCCTTGCTGAGATGACATGTCAGTTCTTGAACTGTATCATCAGAATACTCATGCAAACTTGTCTGGTTGAGCGTACCAATAAGCGCAACCTGGATGTTACGAGATGAGTCAGCATTTTCAATCCCATAAAGATAAAGATGACAATCCAGAAGCCAAGACATCATCCCCCGGATTGATTTGTAGGCATTGCGGAGGTGGCTGGCTGGCTGGCTGGCTGGGGGTTCGACTGACCTGCTCTCGATCGTCGTTTCGGAGCTTTCGGTGGCGCACGCTTTGTGAACAATAGCATTATGCTACTGGGTAGCCGTCGGCGTCGGGGGGCGCAGATGCAGAAGCATCTCAAGCCATCCAATCTCTCTGTTTTCGGCAACTTTCCCACCTTCACTTCACTTCTTCCCCAAAACCCGAATTCGAGTGTTGCTTGCTTGCGGGAGCGTCGAGTTGTGCGGGTTTTGGATTGAGAATCATGTCATAACTTGGAAGTTTTAGTTGTTTTGGTGGATTGGAAACAAGCGAAGGAAAAAAGTTGGGCTGCTAGCAAAGCAGGTGTAGACGGACAGACTAAGGTATATCACGATGATGCTGGGCAAAATTGACCTGTTTACCGTGACCGGTTTGGGAATCGTGGTCATAGTCAGTCATATTACCCGGCATGGGCCCATCTTCCGAACCTGGGTGCGCATAGAGAATAGGCACATATACACTGTCGTAGCTTCCAACTCAATAGGCGAACCCTTTCGCCATCGTGGCTGGGACTGGTGGCTAGTACGACACTTAGCAGAGGAGTTAGTAGGGGTAGGTTTTTACCACAACTTGGGTGTTATTGATCACGGGCTAACTAACTGCTCGGACCAGCTGCTTGAGCCTGGGGCAGAAGCTTGGGGGTGGGGACTTTGGTGGGGGAGATCATCCATCTTGCGGGGATGGTTTTGCTTTGGGGTTCGTTTTGCTCGCCTTTGGAGAGAGCTACTGTCGATCTGATCTGAGACATCAAGACCAAGACTGCAGCTTGATAGTAGTAGAGCTTCAAAGTGATCAAAGTAGGCATGTCTCAGAGCTCATGTATGTATCACCTCAGTGCATATATCTAGTCGAGCAAAATAGCGGTCTAAGGTTATCTACCACCGCTCTTTGTGGATTATTCAGGGGCTTTATTCGAGCATCGAAAAATAGGTGGAAGACGAACTACAGAGGTAGGACTGTTGCGATTTCTAACAACGTACCACATCTACTATGTACATGAGCTACGTACGTACCGAACTTCTAAAGTTGTCACCACGTCTTCAACTAGGCTCCAGCTGAACCAGTTGGGTTTCTGTTGGTACCTACTCCTCCGGGCTACTGTACTTTCAGGTTAGTGTCCACACTGATCCAAGTCATCAGTTGCCGTGGATGCCGAAGTTTGGGTTGTCGAGTTGATACCATTAATGGAGCAAGACGAAACCCGCTCGTTGACTGAGCTCTTTCCGACATTAGAAAATCGATGCGAGCACCCGCTACCCAACGAGGCTTTGCGAGAACTCTTCTTGCTCAAAGTTTCACATCCGTCGTATTATGTTGTGTAAGGCGATGGCCAAGGTCTCTGAGCCTCCGGGATGCCGTTGGGGATCGACCATTGGCACACATGAACGGTACTCGGCTATATGTTGACGTAGCTGCACCCAAGGAATAGATTGATCTGCTGGACATTTCGGGCGGTCGCGTGGTCAGCGCACAGCCTTTTGTCTCTCAACTCATTGCCGTCAGTGGAATGAAATGAATTTTGAAATATTTGCGTATTGTTTTTCTGCCCTCTGCCCTCTGCCTTGAGCTGCATCTAGACGAATAGATAGGTACTTTCCTCACACAGCGAATAATGGCAATGTCAATATACTATTTTCAATCCAAACCTGGTCAATACTGAAACATTATCAACGAGAATATAGGTTGGTAGCTTGGCAACAGATCTAAGTGCATAAGCGAAATACTAACAGCACGTACTAAAAACAGTTCATCGTCTCCGTAGGCTAATGCTGGTGGGCCAACTTATGTTCCCATTTTAGTATTCTAACGACAGCACCTTCACTGTCCAGCTTGCGCTGCCTTTTTTTATTCGCAATGAGCAGAGCCCTATTTCTCCCGAAAACAATGGCTTCTTCTCGTCTCAAGGTCTCGTACAAGATTTTCACTAGGGTGGGTTTTCATACATACTCGATGCCGTGCAGCATGCACACACAGACATACAGACTGCCGGCCCATAACCAGAGGCAGGCTGCGTGGAATGGGGTGTGGAAGGCCCGACTATTGACCACTCACGGCTGCTGACAAGACGCCCGCAACACATACGTCGATGCGACGTGACCACGCCCTCTTCACTCTGGGCCGTCGATAAGATGCAGCCCGCTGCGCTGATAGATTGCCCCTCGGCCCAATGGGCTGAGGACGAGGGTGCTGACGGCGGGGCTCTGAGCACTTTTTGGGGACTGGAAGCCATTCGCAGCTAACATGCATGCCTTGGTACGCAATCAGCTTGGTATAAATATCAAACGACTACGGTCGCGATTGGCTGGCGAAACTGGGCATAGTCGTCCGACATGGATGCCGTGCACCGTATTCTTCGCTTTCCCATAGGTCCAGACCACCAACTCTTACGGGAATCCCCTCTCAAACTGCTCTAGTGAGACCCATCATCACGCCCTCGTGGTGGTACCCTTGCTGACGCTGCGTTTTCGTAAGTGAGGGCTCCGTCCGTCTTGGGCAGATAATAGTAGATCCATATCCTCGGACCCGTAAGCACAGCCTGACATGCAAGACCAACATGCGCCATCGAGATCTTTCACTTCTTCATCCGAGAAACACTTGTATCGCGAGCGGGTTCGTGCTCTCTGCTTGATCGCATCGCGCTCCCTTCGTACGCCAATAATAGCCGATGCGACAGCTGAAGGATAACGTACAGCTTGCGCCTGCCTTGTACTTCATGCGCAAGCGATGTTCATGCGCAGCTCATGACAGCAAGCTGAAAGTCAGATTTTAGTCCGAAAGCGACACAGCGATACCCAAGCGCAATAAGAGTGAAGACGGCGACGACGTTCGCAACTACTGTCGACAACACTCGATCGAATAAACCAGCTATATGCCAGATAAATCGCCCACTCTCATCAACACGAATATACGATGCGGAGTCTTCGGCGATGTTCAGGTTCCGTGGGGTTTTTGATGCTGGGGTTGTTGGCGATCGAAGCCTCGGCAAATGGGCAGTCAGACGGGGAATACGAGGTGCTTTGGATTGAGAAGAGTATACACATTCTCCAGCACGTGAAGAGGAAAGATACCAGTGTATGCAAGAGCGAAAGTTGGACATTATGCCCTGCTTCGGTTGGCGGTGGAGTAAGTAAATCCCAAGAGAATGCGACGACTCTCACTTGACTGAAAGCTTGCTTCCGAAGGCTTGAGTACCTGACAATGATAGCTGACTGATGTTGCATGCAGTGTTGTCCGGACTATTTCGCATGCGACACGGCATCATGCTACGCTACGACAGCTGGCCCGACCTCGTGTGGTGGCAAGACTGGATACTATGCTTGTCCAGCAACGCTTGGTGCAGGTAAGTTGACGATGTCCTCAACAACGGCGAAGGGTACCCTATTACCATGTCCAATACCCAACGCGTTGATCATATTCATTGCGCATGTGTCGATCTCAACGGCATGAAATACCTCGTGGCTAACACTCTGATTTAGGTGGTTGCTGCCCGGTTGGATTCATGTGCAATGACCAAGGCACTTGCAACGCCCCCCCAGGCAATTCGCAGTCTTGTCAACCAAATTGGTTTGGGTGCCCAATTTCACTTGGGGGCGGATGCTGCCGAGACGGCTGGGTTTGTGGCTCAGGTGTCTGCTATGACCAGAAGCCAGAAACCTATCCAGTTTCAGAAACCAAGACCACCACCGATTCAAGAGGTCGCACAACCATCACGGTTGTTACGAGCTTGGCTGTCATCACAGAAGGACCGAACACATCGTCTGGCTCGCCGACAGTCGTAGAGGTACCGCAACTCATCCCCAGTACCGTCGCCAAGATGGACGCTATACAAACGACCGACAGCAGCAAGGGTGGCGGCGGACTATCATCCGGTGCGCTCGGCGGCATAGTAGCAGGCGTCATTGTGCTTTTGATCGCCATCGTTGTCGCGGCCACCTTCATCGTCTTATACCTGAAGAAGGCCGAGAGGGCAGCGAGAGACGCGGAAAAGGCCGCTGAGTCAAAACACGGATCCGATAGTGAAGGCCGGTCTCGAAAACCAGGCTTTGGAGAGCCGACCATCTCGGAGATAGACACGACTACCGACGTAGACCCCTTGCACAGGTTCCCAATCCAAATGCCATCGCCACACTCCCGATCTCGGTCGAACACCGATGGAACAACCGACCGTACACCGCTACAGACGCCTAACCTGAGCGACTCGCGGACCTCATCCCCGCCTTTATGGGGCACCGCGTTCAAGTATGCGCCGTCTGTCGCGTCCGACGGCCGCCAGTCAAGTCTTGATTCACGAATGCACAATGACGCCGGCGGCCCCCGCGCGCCGTCGAGGGTTAGCGCGGACTCCCGGGTACCGTACGGACATGCCCGCAACAATAGCGACACGAGCGAGTTGGAAGGGCCTCACGGAGTATCGGAACTGGAAACGGAGAAAGAAAGCGAGGAATCTCGCCGCCGGTCAAGCAGTATCACTCGGCCCGGGAAGACGCATGTGCGAAGAAACAGCGACCAGACTCGTGCCCGTGGAGACAGCAACGCTGCAGCGGGGACTTTGAAGACAGTCAATGAGAGCCTCGAGTTACACGGGTACTACGGGCCGCCGCATACAGCAGCAGGGCAGACTGGTGCCTGCTCGTCACCGACTCTCAGTCAGCAAGAAAAGTGAGCTGGCAAGGTGCTGTTCATCTGTTCATGATGCCATGATTTTCTATGATTTCGTTTTGGGATTGGAGTTCGGATCATGTCATATCTTCTCGTTGCTTTACATGGTTTCATGCTGTAGGAGTCAATGTGTATGCATTCGTTCAATAGGTATTCTGGGGGCTAAATCATCGGTCGTTTACTCAATTGGAGCATTACTAGGTAGACACGGCAATGGCAAAGGAACTCATTGGGGCTTGTGGAATAGCAAAACATCTACCGGCTGGATAGAGGTTGAGTTGGTACAAACTTGTTGGGGTTGGAATACCAAGGCAGATGCAATTTGATGAGATTGTCTCCTGGAATACACCGGCTTATACAGTGAGGTGGGGTTGTGATATTTCGCTGCTGCCCGTGATATAATTGATTCATGGAAGGCTCTAAAATGCTCAAATTACCAATTGAAGATGATACCAGATCTCCAATTTAGTGATTTCATTGATATTGTTACTTTGTTGGCACTTTCCAAAGATTTTCAGCATCGATTGTCGCAAACCTGCGAAAATGTTGGAGGGAGGTCGGTCGGGCTTGGGTTTGGTGCTGCGGCACACGAGCAGAAGCGGGCCAACGAACGCTTTCAGCGCAAGCCAAAGCGAGCATGTTTTGGCGCAAAATACGAATTACATAGATGTTCCATCACGGTTCATTTTTCTTCGGTGTCAGAGTCTGGGTCGGAGAAGATGCTCCTGTGTTTGCTTAGCATTGTGCAGATCTATGCCTAGCACCACCATTGATGCCGAAGCTCAAGGTGTCAGGCCCGCTGAGAGCCTACTGCACAGCGGATACCACCGCCCCGACTTGCCGACTCCTGCGAAATCCCCTGATTCTAGACCCAGCATGACATCAACGATCAATGACCGATGCAGATGTGTAGGTGGGCATTGACGTAACTCATTTTTGAGTAATCGCATTGACTTCGAGCGTAAACTGCGACCGCGGAGATATCAAATTATAAATAGAGAGATAGGTTGTGCATATTTCCTTGAACAATCAGTCGTCACTTTATCCTCATTTATTACATCAAACCCAGTCACAGCATATCATCCGATCAAGGAAACAGATCAACGCAAGGCAAAGCCAAGCACGAAACTTCAAACCCCAATCAAATCAATACAATACACACACATCTGACAAAATGGGCGGCTCCAAGACACCTGGTCAGAATAACGCTGCAAGCGACAAGTTCCTGGAGAAGCAAGCTGAGGGTATGTCCTGCTCATTATCAAGCTATGAAATTCTCAAATCATCCTATTACTACTTTTTCTCGAATAGCAACGCTGACATGAAACTTGTCGCACAGCCCAAGGCCTAGGTGCTCCCAACGCCCCCGGGCGCACAGAAGGTCACCTCCCAGGCGAGGCCCCCGTAGCTTCCGACTCGGCGCTGCCTGGACGCGTTGGTGTCGTGAACAACGCCACGAATGTCCCCGGCGAAAAAGGCCTTGGCGGTGCCCCTGTGACGGAAGAGATGCAGCAGGGTCAGAACAAGATGGTTTAATTGTGATGGGTGAAGAGCCGGGGAGGAACTTGTAAGATCAGGGCTGACTGTTTTGGGGTCATGATAACGACATGATCCTAGCGAATTGACCTTTTCTTATCTTGCGCATTTCCCCTTTTGGGGGCGACGTCTGGTGTGAATAGTCAGGAAGACGAGGATCGCGTGGTGTTTACGTGTATGTCGTGTTGTGAAGGGCCTGTTATGAATCCCATGAAGGTCACGGCTGGGCATGGTGGTAACAAGTCCCAAATTGCAACAGATACCTCCAACAGCAAGAGGTGAGAACCATAGCAAGGGAAGAGACCTCGAAACTCGGCTGCACTGGGGGGGATTTCGGAAAGCCACTTCTTGACCGTAAACTCGATGTTATCGTGGTTATGCAATTTGACAGAAATCATAACTCGGGGCCAATGCACATTGGTTTTGTCGAGACTTATCCCACTCTCATTGATCCCAAAGGCTTCACGCGGCATTAAAGCTATCAATCTAGAATGTTTGTTTCCGGCGAGAGATCGATGCACAGGTGTAGTCCGACATTGTAATTGCGAAATGAGCCGTCTGTGCAGTTGAACAATTGGCAGAGGCTGTCCAATGGGTGCCGTCACCAAGGCATGTAACGTTATCCACAAGCCATCTTCGCACCCAAGCCATCTTCGCACTTTTCAACATCTATTTCGCGCCATTATTAAAAACACAACAACAACGTAGTTAAAATAGTTCAAATCAATTAGAATCATCTTCTTCAGAGGTTTCTACTTCTACTTGACATGTTCGCGCATTATGCCCGGTGTTGCCGCATATGCCACAACGTTGCGGACCGCCACGAGCCCTTTTTACAGGACGACTATTTTCACCTTGGACTACCGATTTAACATCCTCATCGCCTTTTAATTCCTGTAAAACTTAAGAATCCTTTATAGTAAGAGTTCCTCTACGTACTAATCGCTTGTTTTTTGTCCTATAATATTTATTAAATACGTAGTTAGTCTCGCGAAGTTTTTTGTTTTTTCGGTATAAAAGGGCGATTTTATATATTATAGCTTGTATAGCTTTCGTAATTAAATTAATTAACTCTAAAATCGGTATTAGTAAACTCCCTTAATACTTTTAGATACTATTTTTAATAAAAATTAACTGTTCTAAGGCTTTAAGGGAGGTAGTAGGTGTTCTAGAAATCCAAGCTAGGGGGTATAGTTTAAGCTTAATAAAAGGAGTTTTTTTGGTTTTTTTTATATCTAATAAAAAAATTACCTTTTTTATATCTAAAGGGATAAATCCAGTAGTTTTAAATCCTAATCGAATGTTTTTTTTTATAAAAGTACTTATAAATGCTTTTAAAAACCCGGCTAAGAAATCCTCCTTTATAATATAGGTTTAATACTATTGTATTAAATCCTTAATATATAATAAGTAAAAGCTTTTTAATATACTAAAAAGTACTAAATCAAAAGGCTAAAGTTTATATAATAAATAAGCAGGCATATAAAAGGTAACTATATTATTATTTTTATAATAATCCTTAAAATCTATTAAATAGTAGTTTTTATAACTATTAAGGATTAAGAGGCGTTTTATACCTTTTATATAATTCTAAATATATAAATCAAAGTATTATAGCTATTTTACGCCTATCTCGTTAATAGTCCAACCGTTATTTAAAAGATTAATAACCTAGTTAAATAGTAGAGTAGTATCGCGATACTAAGACGCGAGGTGATATACGCCCGCGAAGATGATATATGGCGGTACTGCCTAGCCTTGAGAATTAATGGCTTGAACTACTGTAACCTATTCTCTACCTCCTTGCTAGGCCTACCTAGGTTTTCTATATCTTTCTGAGCTTATTACGACTATTCCGGTTATAATTATACCTATTAGAAACCCCGACTCGTTAAAATTATAAATATCCTTAACTATGATACTATGCTTCGCGATTGTATTAGCTATAAGCGTAAACTATACGCGATAACTTGCGGGATTTTCGTTAAAGGCTTGCTAATAATCAATTCGACGATTTAAACGCGTCCGGAGGTCAGGTCGTCGTTATACGAAGTTTGAGGCCCAGTTCTTGCCTACGGGTGTCGCGTATCGGACGTATCGGAGGATATTAGTGTAACGACTGCTCTATCCGTAACACTGAGTACAGGGTAGAGTAGGGGTCTTAGTAGGTATATATTCCTAAAAATAAGGGCTAAGCTTATAACAAAGGATCGCTAAGCAATATAAAGTATCGTTTACTAAGTTACTAAGAGGTTACTCCTATTTTAAGAACTATTAGTATACTTAAATTAAATAGTAAAGTAAGAAAAGACTAGATATATAGGAATACTATCAAGGCTATATAGTATTTCCTTCCTTTACATCTTGGTATAGATTATAGGATATTCCTCCTATCCTTTGGTCCTAAATAGCTAGATCGTATAGCTATCCTCTGATCCTGGATATCTGGATCGTTCTCCGATCCTCCTATCTATTACATGACCTTTGTGGCGCCTTATCGTGGCGTGTGGCTTGTCTCCTGGTCTCGTCTTGCGTTACTAGCTTGGTCATGGTTATCCCCTCTCGCGCTAGGTCTCTTCAACAGGTCGTGCGCCCTGTTGGTTCGTAACAATTAGCTATTTCTTTAACGTATCGAAGCCGGGGTAGAAACGCTCGCGAATCTAGCTCGAGTATACGTCTAGCAATCGTGTCCTTTTTAGATATATCGAGTTTTCGCGATCTTTAGTTTGTAATACAGCGTGGTTGAGAACCGTTAATACGTTGTACTAGTGTACAGTCGCAAACGTTATAGATTTTAGCAATTTTGTATAAGGAAAAATGAGGGTCGTGTTTTTTCGCTTAAATTGCAAGCTGCAGATTGGCTTCTATAGATTTGTATGTTATGTTGTAATTAGTAAGATATTTGTAGGTGAATGTTAAAGGTTGGAAGTTGTTTAAAAGTGCGAAGATGGCTTGTGGATGACGTTATGAGATGTTTGGTAAAGGAATCAGGCCCAGATATGGGTATATGTGACTCGAAACTACCGGCGAACAAGGCCTCTACCTCTCCGCCACTCGAGTTGCCGTTTGGTTTTGGTGACAAGAGACCAACGCCGCAGTCGTATAGGAGCACCACATCCGGTGAATCGTCACAGGCACGAGCTAGGAGATGATGAAAAATGTTAGTATTGACCTCTTCCTTTTGCCCCGGATTGGACCTGAAAATTATTATGAGTCAGGATACGCAGACACTGGTGAAGGGGGGCGGGTAGACGAACCTGGGTTCCCAAACAGGAAGTCGCGTTCCATATGAGTCGGGCGTTGCAAAGCCAACATAATAAACAATCAGGAGGTTTTCGGGCTTCCCGTGTTCTTCTATTAAATCAAAAATGATTTTCATCAAGGCAAAATCTGGGTCAGTTAAGGGCAGGTGATATGGAATCACGGAGCACTGATAGACCGTTTCGAAAACAGAGCTCAGTTGCCGAAACTCGCATGCCAATGCCCCGTCGTATTCCTCCTCCCAACAGATCATAAGCACCTTGATCTCGGAATAGGACTTGTAATTCTTGGCGCTTGTGGCTGTAACAGCATTGTTCATCTGACCGGCCCAGTCCAAAAACGTGATGTGAGAAGATGCCAAAGATGTATCATGCGTTCGTGGTATACTCTTGCTATTCGTACCTGATGCGGAGGACAGCGGGAGTTCGATGTCGGATGAAGAACGATCCATCTTCGTAGTGAGTGTTCCAGACGAACAAGTGGCGGCAGGACAACTCAAGATGGAGGATATTGGGTGTTTCTGAAGGTAGCAGAATAGTCGTGGAAAACCATTCGCCGACACTTGATCTTGACCGCATGCGAACAATAACCCATCGAAAGTTCAAATATGAGAAGAAAGTTCAGGAATTGCAACCCCCGGCCGAGAATGGATATATATACGTGCACGGCCTGTAAGTGCTGTGTCACCAAGGGATGCCTTCCCTTACATGTGATGTTACGTACCTAGTGAATGATATCCTCCCAAGTGTCTTTGTTCAAGCATTTTGATGCATGTATTCACTGTTTGAGTCCAGCGCCTTAAGGGATGTACATAATGTTATTGATACCCTAGCTACCTAGGTTCCTAGGTAGCCAATTGCCGTAACTGATAAATGCCGGAAACAACCAGTCGCAAGAACTTATACTAGACAACACGACTTGCCAACTCATAAGTCTCCGTTGAAGCCAGGACCACATGGGCATTGGAGCCCCCGAAGCCAAGGCTGGTTACACCCACCCTATCTCCCGACTCCAAACGCAAAGGCTCCGTAAGCGGCTTGACCTGACCATCAAAGCCGCAAAGCAGGCTTGGCTCCTCGAGCTCTCGCAATGGAGGAATCACAGACTTAGAAAGTCCTAAAGAAGCTTTCACCAAGCTCAGCAAACCAGACGTCGCCTCGGCGTTTCCAAAGTTGCCTTTGTTCGACCCGACGTGGAGCGCCCAAGAACTACTTTGACCGAGACTGTCCATTGCCTTGCGTAACCCTTGGATCTCCAATGCGTCTCCCCACGAGGTTCCCGATCCGTGCGTCTCTACGTAGCGGATCAAGCTTCGGTCGGTACCGCTGTTGCGGATGGCGTGTGCGACGGTCCGGCTTTGGCCCGTGGCGGATGGGACCGCGAAGCCGGCCTTCTCGACCATGCCGTCAGATCCTATTGCGTGGCCTTCGATGATGGCATAGACAGTATTCCTGTCGCAGATGGCATCATCAAGTCGTTTTACTACGATTCCTACTGCGGCGTCGGCGGGTATAGAGCCATCAGCGCGGGAGTCGAAGGGATGGCAGCATCCGCTAGGCGAAAACACTTGGCCTTGCGTAGCAACGTAGCCCCCTATTTTACAGCAGCTAAGTCAGCCAGGGCTCAAAGTTGTTGATGGTCGTATGAAAAGAACTATAGAACTTATTCACTTACCTTTCTGGGGATAGGCAATCGACACGCCGCCAACCAAGGCGATGTCACAGGTGCCCGCGCTAATGGAGTTCAGAGCGAGACTCAGCGCAGTAAGTGACGACGAGCAAGCCGTGTTCAAGGTCACATTCGGTCCAGTCAGATTCAACTTATATGCAGTCAGAGTGGCGACAGGCGGGTCGAGGAGTGACTGGTAATGTGACTCAAAAGTCTGCGGCGCACTGACACCTCCACAACTGCGCAACTTGCAGTTGTTATATGTGTTGTCCGCGGCACCGACGAACACGCCGAGGTTGTTCCCCGCATCCCGCGACAGCGTGAGACCAGCATCTTGAATGGCTTTCGAGGCGACATCTAAGAAGACACGTTTCTGCGGCACCACGATAGTTAGCTAGATTGATCTAGAGCTAATGAATGTGCGTGAAGAATGGGAAACTCTCTTACCTGAGGATCCAAAGCATCGGCTTCGGCATCAGTCATCGCCCACGTCTCGGGTTTGAAGTCGCTTTGCCAGTTGATTGTCCCGTGACGAGGAACAAATACACTATCTGCTCCAAGCTCATACGGAAAACTTGTCGGTTGCTCTGACGTCGTCACACCATCACGCCGGTTTATGAGGATGTCCCAGAACTCGCCAAGGGAGTTGCCGCCAGGGAAACAACAGGACATTCCCACGATGGCAAATCTCCCATTATTCGCGTCGCTACTGACTGATGTTGCAGGTGTCGATGATTCGAGTGCCGGCGATGCTATAGCGACCGGGGAAGGGCTGCGGTCGGACGATGATGCATACTTGGGTTCGAGGAATGGTAGTACTTTTTGAGCTTGCTTCCGAATGGTGGGTGCGCCGAAAATATCTAGCAGGCTCAACTTAGCTGCCGGAAAGCGTTCAGAGATCAGTATATGCAGCTTGATCAGAGACAGGCTATGGCCTCCTGCGTCGAAGAATGTCTCGTTCTCCCCCAAGTGCCGCGATGAGCCGACGACCTGGGTCCATAGCGAGTGGATGTCGACTTGCAGACAATTGATGACCTCATCAGGGGATAAAGCAGGTGAAGCAGTAGCTTTTGATACCTGTGTAACTTCTGACTTCGAAGAATTTCTCTTTGGGCCCTTGGTTGTTATGAGGTCGCGCGCCAAATTTGCAGCTTGGTGGTGATCGACCTTTCCGTTCGAATTGAGGGGCAACCGATGCAGTGCAAGTATTTGAGACGGCACCGAGTATGACGGCATATCTATCAGCAACCTCTGTCGTATAGTATCGTAGTCGACCGATGCTGGAACAACGACAGTGACGAGAGAGTCATCAACCAGCTGTACAGAAGTCATGGTGACCTCCTGGTTTTGACTTTGGATGCTTTGCTCAACTTCATGGAGTTCAACGCGATACCCTCTGACTTTCAACTCGCGGTTGTTCATGCGTCCTCCTATACAGAGCTTTCCGTCAGCTCTGAGGTGTCCCCGGTCGCCTGTTCGATATAATCGAGTGGGACGTCCGGAAACGGTGATCTGGTGGAACTTGGATGCTGTTAACTCTTCTTGCCCCTTATACCCCCGAGATACCTGGGGCCCTGCGATACATATTTCGCCGACCTCACCCTCGGGAAGAGGGTCAGTGCTGTCATCAGAGCATATGAGAATTGATGAGTTAGGTAATACTCGTCCTATCAATGATGGATCTGGTGTGTCTTTAATGGTGTTTTGAGACTCGGGGATGGGTTCAACTGTGACGATAACACTGAAGAAGTCAGTTTACGACAGCAGGGTATCGATAAAGGAGCTACCTACGTTGTCTCGGTTGGTCCATAGGAATGAAGTGAAGGTTGTTCATCAGCTTACACGATACTCTTTGGTACCGTAGCAGGCACATGCAGAGGCTCTAGATGGCATGCGGGATATAATTACATGGTTTATAATATGTGATGGTGAACAACAATGCTACCAACAACTACCAAGTTGATCCGCAGAAGGAGTCTATGCCTGCGAAAAGTTGATCACACCCCTCCATCTCCGGCATGAAGGTAAAGAACTCGTTCCACAAGTCTAAATTGTCTGTCAGATCGGGTGCTTCTGCACCTGAGCCCGACTGAAACCCGCTATCATTGTTATTCGTCTGATTCTCGACCGCAGTGTCCGCGCTGGCAGTAGACGCGACGAGATCATCGACATCTTTGACACGGTATTGTCTCAATACATTCATCTGGTTATGTCATTCAGCAATGGCGACTCAAAGGTAGAAAGAAGCTCGTGTGAACAGAAAATTAACTCACCAGATTGTGAACAAGGTTTGCAGCAAATGTCGATTGTTTCCCGGCTTTCATGAGTGTGCGGCAAGCCGCTATGACTTCCGCCACTATCTCATCATTGGTGTCGTTGGCCCGTTGCTCTGGTGCGTTGTTGGGGGCCGCAGTGTTTGACGCCAGGCCTGTACTCAAGGCCAGTATGGTGCAGGCAAGAAATATGCCGCTAATCACCAACCCAGCTCCGTATGCCGATGTGTGGCAGAAAAGCCGACCCTCGTCATCGGGGGCCGAGTCCTCGAGCAATCCGGTGGCAATGGATAGTACGGTACGGGCTAAGACAATGCATTGACGACGCGAGGGCTCGTAACAGGGCTCCTTTGTGTCGTGAATCAGGAATGGCCGATGTAGCCTCGCTCGCCGGATGTGAAAGCAGAGCAGGATCAAGTCGCGCTGCTGGGCAAGATACATGGGTGCTCCTGGGGGTATTGGGGCTCCTATTTGCAAGAAAGGGGGGAGGTCAGAGAGTGCCGTCTGAAAAAGCCGGTCCAGGCGAGTGACAGTGTTGAAGTCTGTGACTTCCACATCAGGGGGGCCTGGCGCGCGCGCATCGATCGACGCCCTGATGATCTCGCTGAGCCGGATCCGCTGAAGGAAACATGACATCTGAGTCGGGAAGTTTAAGGGGTACGTCAGGTTATCATCGCACTGAGCAAGATCGTTGTCGTTCAGGTTTCGGGGAAGCCTGACGTTGCAGTGTCGGGGCTGGATGCTGTCTAATAGGCCGGCATCAGATCGAAGCCTTAACGTAGGAAGGAGAGGAGAGGCGGTACTCACAAGTGCCATCTAGCGGCCCGCCTATCAGCCCAAGAAGCCAGTCTGTTGATGCCAGATGCCACCAGAGTCTTCGTTTTATCTCCTTAGTAGGCAAGTCGGCAGTGTTGTTCCCTGCGTTGTTGCTGCTGTCGATCAGATGCAGAGACATGTCACGAGCGACAGCGACCGAGCAGCTATGGAGGAACCTGAACCGGGCGGAGCAACCTTCCGAGTTGTAGACGGCATAAGCTATTATTGTCCTTGCTTGGCACTCCGCGAAAGTCTTCGGGCTCGAATGTGTGTCTTCGAGTAGGATGAGGGCCGTCTGTCTCCATGCTACTGAGGCCTGAGCTGCTTCGTCGGTGGAAGAAAAGACATCGTTTGGCTTGAGGTTTTGGGCGAAGAACGAGGCACTTGTGGACGCGATACTCAAAATCAAAGCGGCAGCAGTTGGGTCACCTGGCCTCCCTTCGTCAAGGTCGGCATAGAGCGTGTCTATCAAAGAGCGTGCAGATGGTTCATATATGATAGGCAGCATGTGGAATGGGTTCTCCACGAAATCGCGAAGAAACAGCAAAGCCTCAGCGTGAGTCATGAGAAGAGCAGATCCGATCAGCTCGCGCTTCTCCACGCCGGCCGATAGGCTAGGGTGTGACGAGGCCGCAGCGACATGGATGTGAAGTTGCTCAGCGCGTTTAGCAATCTAAACTCTTCATATTAGTAGGCGTTCGACGTGCGGGCTATAAATGTTACTTTTTCAACTTACACTATGAGCATCGTTGGTGTAAGTGGAATCGAGGAACCTTGCGGTCTGTTGCAGTTCGGTGTCCTGATTAGACTGCGACGGTGTGCTTGCGGCCGTAACTAGCGTAGATGGTAGAGTAGTCTGACGTGCCGTCCCGGAAAAAAGAGCTTTCTCTATGTTGTCTAGTCTGGACAGGATGGCGACATCAACATGGTGACGATGGCTCACATTTGTACCTAAACTTGGGTTAGGCGTTGCGCCAGCAGCGCTAGGTTGCCCCGTACAAGGTATGCCACGGACCGCACATGAGGCGCATGGCTGTCCGCGGTCGCATTTGAGCTTTTTAATACGGCAGTTGGTGCAGGAGACTGCGAGTTGCCGGGGCTGACCCGACGGCTGTTCTGTTGCTTTGCGTTTCATCGCCTCGGAGGGTGGGTGGATTCTGCGATTATGTCACCATGGAGTAAAGGGGTTGACTCGAGGTCCGCGGAGAGTCCATGGGATATAGTTTTTCGCAATGGTCAGCCTGGCCCGCTTTTAACCATTTTGCGGCCGAAGTGTCCGTGGACCTCCATGGACTACCCCTGCCAAGAGATTCAGCACTAAGCATCTTATTCTTTAAAGAACAACTTATAAATGCTGTTGAGTATCTAATATTTTCTTATTATACAGAATCTAATTCACACACGGTAGATGTCTCGGGATTGGGAGAAATATCAAAGAAAGTCTCGATGACGGCTTGATCCTTGTCAATTTTATTGCCAGCACCAACATTTCACCAACTATACGACCATCCCCGTCGCCATGACAGGCCCTTTAGCACCACCACCGCCACCCAACTACAACGCGGTTCATTCCTGGTTGGCCGTAACAGGTGCTTCGCTTGCCTTGTTCTGTAACGTTGGAATACTCAACGCTTTCGGTGTTTACCAGCAGTACTACGCCACTGGACTTCTCAAGCAGTATACCGACTCCGACATATCATGGATTGGTTCTGTAGCTATCTTCTTTCTTTATATCGGATCGCCTGTGTGTGGCATACTGGTTGATAAAGTTGGCCCTACGGTAAGTAACAGTCATTCAAAACCTATGACCATAAGGTTGTACATCTTTGCTGATATGTAGCAGAAAATGTTTGTAACTGGGAGCTTTGGCATGTTGATAGCCATCTTCCTATCTTCGCTCGCCACCCAGTACTACCAGCTTTTCTTGTCGCAATCCGTGCTGCTTGGTGCAAGCATGTCGCTACTGTTCACACCTTCTGTCGCAGTAGTTCTGCGTCGAATGCCTCATCGTCGCGGGCTTGCGCTTGGAATTGCCGTAGGTGGCTCCTCTATCGGAGGAATCATCTGGCCGATCTTCCTGGAGCAGCTGCTCTATTCGGACGGCGTGAGCTTTGGATGGACCCAGAGGGCTGTTGGCTTCTTCATGATTCCCCTTCTCGCAGTCGCTTGCCTGACCGTCAGGGACGCCCCGAAAGCGCCGCCTCAACCGGTAGATCCAGAGAAGACATCGGATGGAGAGACTTCCGTGCCCGACAACAACAACAACAACAACAACAATCCCGCTCCAACTCCAAGTGAAGAGCCTACGCCGAAATACCCAGCTTGCTTACTTCTCAGGAATTTCACCTTTGTGTTACTGTGCCTGGGATTCGCGCTCACCTATCTGGGCTTATTCACACCATTTTTCTATATCTCTACTTACGCCGTTGACCATGGGGTGTCATCGTCCACAGCATTTTATCTCATCTCTGCTATCAACGCGGCGTCTTTCTTCGGACGGGTCATACCAGGCCACTTGGCCGATACGTACGGGCACTTCAACATCTGCGCCGTCTGTGTTTTGATCTCAGGCGTGATTGGTTTTACCTGGACGGCAGCTTACAACCTTCCGGGCATGGTCGTCTGGTCCATCGCGTATGGTTTCACCTCCGGTGCAGTCATCAGCCTGCAAAGTGCTTGCGCAGGCAAGATTGCGAAGCGGGAACATCAGGGGACAGCAGCCGGGCTGTTGATCGGTTCGGTTTCCATCACGTACGTCAAGCTTTATAAGTACCTGAAATGTGTGAAAATGCTGACGATTTACCTACATCAGTGCCCTAGTCGGAACTCCCATAAGCGGGCAAATTCTTCTTCGTGGGGGATATCTAGGTCTGGGCTTATGGACCGGCGCCACACTCCTTGCAGGAGGAGTTGTACTCAGCGCTGCGAGATTGAGAATCGACCGTCGCATACTTGCGGCACACTGAATGGAACAGTGTAACGTTGGTTTTTTAGACAAGGAATTCATCAACAGATGACTCTATAGACTTAGACGTCGCTTATCGAAGCAACAATGCTTTTGCTTTAAGCAGTAATAATTATCCCCCCTGCTCAGGTCGAGTTTATCTTTTATCATTATCGGCTTTCATTAGTAAGCTCGTCACTAATGTACTGATTGTAATTGAACGAGTGATTAGATAAGACGAGATTACCTCCCTTCTGCTTACTTAGCAATACCCTACTGTTTTTGAGTAGCTGTAGCTATAAGAGTACCTATTTAACGCGTTTATTATTGCTTATAGAACTAGACTCGCTAGAGAGGGCTCCGCCTATGAGGGTTGGACTTCTAGGAACTCGGCCGCTATCCCTTACGGTCTGGTCCTCGCTTTAGCCGGCCCTTACGCAACTTTTTTTTTTTTTTGATTTCAATAGGTGGTATTTATGATCTGAATATGTAGCGTAAGTAAAAGTGTGGCGTTAAGTACTCCTGTGGCTGTGAGTACATTTCGACCCCCTGCAATTATTAGGTGAGCAGGGGGGAAATAACCTCAATTGCTCTATAGACTCTAATTGAACCTAGATGTCAGAGCTGGGTATAAACTCATTCGTCGTTACTGCTACTGCCAGGATATTCTGCCCTAGCTGATCTTGTGCTTACACTGCCGAGGAATCAGGTGTGAATTATACTACATAAAGCCATACCACCCACCTTGAGAATAGTGGAGGTGGAGGCGATCAGCCCATAATACCCTTGCGCTCGAAGGGGGTGCGTCTTCACATAACCCTGCGTGCCTGCCTCGATTAATTAGCTAATTACTATGGTAGTAGCCCCCGCCTGGCCCTAGGATAATTAAGTAGGTAACATAACTAGTTTACTTGAGGATGGTTACAAGTAATGTTTCCCTGGGGCGACGAAACTTTGCGCTCGAGTTGCAGGTAGTCGGCTGTAGATACAGGGGTTCAGATTGCTACATACGAGGTGCGCAACGGATAAAATGTGTGTACCACGCACAGACGCTGAGGCCCCTGTAAGGCTTGAGCAAGTAAATGTTTTTGCACAATTCGAGATGACGAGACATAAGAACACCAAAACTACCCTTGTCAACACGCCCTAGTCTATCCGCGCGACGTTGGCCAAAAACCCTGTCTAAGCCCTACACACCTTGACATACCTTACCTAAGGACCTCGTAATCATTCCAAATTTAGCCTTTTAATGATAGGTTCTACGTCCCAACAGGCTAGCGTCCGTACAGGCCTGGCCCGTGTGGCCCCCTTGTAAGGGGCGGCTTCGCCCCAGGTTCTACGCGAGGGATCTTTTCCTCGTCACCTCTCTTTTTTCCACCTCCCACGAAGAGGGTGGTTTTTGAGGTGGTCGGAGGTCCTAGTTATGGTGGCTAGCACTTACCACTCCCCTCCGTAGTAGCGAGTCCGGTACGACTGCTTATAACCCTAGGCCTCGTCTACGGCTCATGTCCTCTTCCCCAATACAAGCGTTTAAACCATTCTTGCAAGCCCATGAAAGCGTAGATTATTGGGGTACAGCCTAGGGAGATGCAAGGTCGATTCTCGATGACACCTTAGTATGCAGGGACTATTCTCAGCGACACCCTATGATGCAAGGACTCCACTGCGTGACATTAATATCTGATACGAACGAGGCGAAGCCACGATAGAGTTGATAGTATACCAGAATTTCACCATTTAGTTGTTATTGGAAGGCCAGCTAGATGTCCTTTCTCCATTGTCGCGAATGGTGTAGTTAGGTATGTTGGGGGCTGATGATGCTCTGGAAGCTGGGCGACCCTTTACGAGGTAGGTGGTTGTATGGCCTGCACGCAGGCCATTGTGCAGGTGCTGGGGACGCCCAAGGCAGATTCATGCTAAGTTTAGTATTGTAATTTGCCGCTTGAGTTCCTCAACGCTTCAAAATTCTTATAGATCCGGGTTGCCCGTTCATTGGCAATAGATTGGTTTGGTTGAACAAACGTTGAAAACCAAAAATCACAGGAACCCCTCACATTGTCAAGCGACCCTTTATTGTTTACACCTCTTGTTTTCATCGCCTATGTCATCGCCATGAGTACAGTCGGAGTTTCAATCAATGACAAGGATATCTATGTTGGCATATGGACCAACTGGTCTCACGGCCGTGTTCTCGGATCGACTCTCACAGTGACGGATCGGAATGGGGCGCTGCTTGTAGCATTTCTCGCGTTGTATGTTTCCTTTGCCGGAACAATGTTCTGGAGGCTGGCGTGCTTCGCTTTTCATTACAAGTTGTCTTCTGCCGAAGAGCAAGACGGCGTATATCATCAGCGACAGGTCATATTACGCAACTCCACAACCGGCTTGCAAGGCTCGGAACAGCTAGCGCGCATGCTGTGGGCGTGGAGAAAAGGGGCGCGACGGCTCTGGGGTCGTATTGCATCTATGCTGGCAGTCGCCCTAGCTAGCTTCCTCCTCTTTGCCGTTGCAGGTATCTTCTCCTCGCAAGTGACAACGGCCCCAGGCGACCAAGTTCTGCTCGCTGGTACCAACTGCGGCATACCAGACTATCGTCAAAACCCCGACGCGAATGGTATCTCGACCATCCTCAGCCCCTACCTCACTGAAAAGATCGTCGCGAGTCAGGAATACGCCACACGATGCTACAACAACATCACAAGTTCGACGAAGTGCGACGACTTTGTCAAAGAGCGGCTCGCTGTGAAGGTCATCTCAAACGCATCATGTCCTTTTGATGCTACAATCTGCAAAGAGCATGACACGAGTTTGCTGTTAGACACTGGATATCTGGATAGCATCAACGACTTGGGGATCAATACTCCACCTGAAAATCAATTTCTTCTCCGACGGACTGCATACTGTGCCCCAATCAAGACGGAGGGGTACGCGGTATATGATAATGTGACCGAGCCGGCTAGGCCTGTTATGAAGTATCTTTATGGCAAGTTGGTAGGCTATCCGCCCGGGTATGGGAACTATTCTTTTACTCAGCCGGTCGCTCCATTCGTGGCTCATAATCGCACATATGGTCATCTTCAAGAAGACTACAGCCTCGGGTATGTGTGATCCCCTAGATTAAGACTTAGTACTCACAAGCCATGAAGCTGACAAGAGAAACAGAACCCTCCAAGCGTATGGCAACACTGAGGAAGAATTATACTTTTCTGAGTTTCAGCCCATCAGGGAACTGGTGCGCCCAAACGCGGAAGTGGTTCTATTCTTTTTGTCAGCCAACAATATCATATATTCTGGCAAGGTTGACGATCCCTGGTTTTCTGCTCACTCTCCAGCCGGGTTATACAGTCCGTCCGTCGAAAAAGGAGACGCCAATGAATTTTATCACGCCGATGAGCCAGCCACGGTCCTAGCATGTTCCAACCAGGAGCAATTCTGCCGACCCCAGCCTGGCGGTCAGCCAATCTGCGAGCCTTTGAATAGCGGTTTCGATCACGGGGACTCTGTGAGATCACTGTGGCCTGACGATCCAAGAATGCAGCGCTATATGAATTGGTTGTATGCATCCTACGCATTGAATCTGGCCGACATCAGGACCATCGTTCGGCAAATAGGCATTGCATCTTTGACGGCTCGATTTGGCCTGCAGTCGAGTGTACAGAGTCCACTCCCTAACAATCAGTGGCAAACGGAGGTGCAGAATTGGTTCTACGCATCGTTGGCCACTATTCAGAGGCTTTATGTTGACGTAGCCGCTGGCCCCATTGACGCTCGAATTGACCCCTGGCTTGCGAGGCCAGATTCGACAGATGAGAAGTTTTTGTGTCATAGTCAGGTTTGTTCCTCGCCACCATTGCAATTTAAAGGTCTCTGCTGACGCTTCTGGTAGAAAATCCGAAAAGCAGGCCAATACACATCCTTCAGCGTTCTAGGAACGGTCATCATCCTTGCCGTTGGGGGCCTCATCATCGTCCTCCAGCTTGTTATCGAACCCCTGACGAACTGGATCCAACGTCACAATACAAAGACTCACTATACGCAGTTGGAGTGGGTGACCAACAACACAATGCAGCTACAGCGATTGGCCCACGAGGAGTTGGGCTTCGGAAATTGGTCGAAGGCTACGGACTTCGTCCCTATCACGGAATACGGGGAGAAGCTAGGAGTATTGGACATACGCGACCCTAGTCATCCGATTCTGACCAAGACGCGTAGCGGAACACCTACAATAACAGAGGTGCCAAGAGCAGACCCACCGGCGAGCGAGGATCTGGGGTCGGAGGGGAGTATCGAGGAGCAGAATTCAGAAACCCACGATCCTCTCATCGAAAGAAGATCGTTGATATCAACAGATGGAAGCTCGATAGCAGTCGACAGAGATGACAGCGCAAGTTCAGAGGCTCGCGTTGACCTTCAAGAGCACCCTGGCCTGGCTAATCAGACGGTATCCGAGGATCAGGAAACAACAATTGCGCATGGGTAAATATTTAACCCACGACGCCGAGCTAATTAGTATTATTCTTGGCGAGTTAGGGACTATGATGTTAATCCCCCGCATGCCAAGCGATCTCCAATTTCTCCAATTTCAAAAGCCAACCCATTTCCAGCTTCACCCCATGTTTTGCTTCAATCGCCAACAGACATTAATTTGTCTATTGCTTCACTGAGAGTCTACTAAAGTTTTACAAAGAACATCTAGGTTTGTCGGATTTATATAATACCCAGCGTGAGTTCTGCGTGTTGACCTATTTTCATGCGTATCAAAATCTACTGCTTCACAAAAAAGTTGCGATGTTCTACGGATTCTCCACACCCCAGAACTCTGCTCCGGATGCTAAGAGCAGATCATGGATCGAACGTTAGCATCGGATGCCTTTAACCCGACTCTGGCCCTCTACGACCTGCACTACGTAAAATCTTCGACGAAATCCAATCCTCGGGCGCCGTTTTCTTATTAGACTATAAAAGCCGCTGTTCCCCATTCACGAATCGGGGCTGCTTCTTGCCAGCTCTAATCTTGTCTCATACACCAAGTCAATTCAATATGTACAAGCAACTCATTGCCGCGCTCAGCCTCCCAGCATTGGCCTTTGCGGCCAAGGGCACCCACTGCCCCAAGACCTGTGTGGTTGATTCGAGCGCTCACGACGCCTCCTATGCCATCGAGAAGGCCTTCCATGACTGCGGCCATGAGACCGGCGAGAAACGCGGCAAAGTCGTGTTCAAGAAGGACGAAACGTACAATGTCCGCCGCGTCATGAACACCACGGGCTTGACCAACGTCGACGTCGAGATCCACGGTACCCTCTTGTGGGACACCGACATCCAGTATTGGCTCAACAACTCGCTACCCGTCGGCTACCAGAACCAGTCTTCTGCGTGGGTTTTTGGCGGCGAGAACGTCCACTGGACTGGTTTTGGCTACGGTACTCTGGACGGCAACGGCCAGGTTTGGTACGACTTCATCAACGGTACCAACAACTACCCTGGCCGTCCGCACCAGATCACCTACACGGGCATGAAAAACAGTGTCATTGAGAAGACACGTTTTGTGCAATCTCAAATGTGGACAATGACCATCATATACTCGGAGAACGTGCTGCTTGAAGACATGTACGTGAACAGCACGGATACCAAGCAGGAAGTCGGATTCGACTTCTCCTCTCTCAACACCGATGGCGCTGATGTTATACACTCGAACAACATCACCATCCGCAACTGGGTCGTCGACTGCGGTGACGACAACATCGCTTTAAAGGGAAACAGCACCAACATTCTCATCGAAGACCAGGATTGGTACACCGGACTTGGGTTTGCCATGGGAAGCATCGGTCAATACGATGGCAATTTCGAAACTGTCGAGAACGTGGTCGTTCGAAACGTGACTGCCCACGATCGCATGAGATACGCGGCCTACTTCAAGACCTGGACTGGTGTATCCCGTGGCTACCCCCCGAATGGTGGCGGTGGTGGCCTTGGATACGCTGCCAACATTACCCTGTCTGATTTCAAGCTCGACAACACCTCGGGTATCTTCGCCATCACTCAGTGCACCAGCTACAATGATGCTCGCGGCGAGTGCGACACCAGCAAGTTCAACATCCGCGATATCACCCTCGAGAATTGGTCCGGTACTTCCACCAGCGCCGTGCTGGCCGAGCTTCAGTGCAGTGGTGCAAGCCCTTGCACTGGCATCAAGTACGACAATGTGTCTGCTTACATCCCGAGCAATAACACCATGGCTAGCCATTACCTGTGTGGTAATGTCTCTGAGCCGATCGGATTCGAGTGCACTGATGGACTTTGGGAGGAAAATAACAGGTAGAATTAGATGTATCGAGACAAGAGGAGAAAGTAAAATGATTAATATCAGATCTTCAAATTCACGACGCCGGCAAGTTTTTTCAAGCTCGGTTCCCCTTCACCTTCCAACTTCTCCATGTGATCTAATAAACGCGTCCACATCA
Source organism: Astrocystis sublimbata (assembly GCA_022453515.1). NCBI lineage: Eukaryota > Fungi > Ascomycota > Sordariomycetes > Xylariales > Xylariaceae > Astrocystis > Astrocystis sublimbata. Next base: position 241,663 of record JAJNNY010000040.1, on the reverse strand, counting down.
TTGAGATGAGCAAGGCTATGTGGTGATAGGGGTGGCTTTTTGGCAAAAGAGAAAAGCAAGAAGCCAACTGGAAACCGTGATACATGATTTATCTTGCGCTGTGATGTCGCGATCGGTCTCTGGCTCGCCCATGTTCAAGGATTAATATACAACCTCGGGTATGAATAAGATGCGGTTGCTGCTGGTACGCGAAATGCTATGCGGAATAACAGGAAACACAATCTCTAAAAGGAATAAGAGTATTCTAAAAGGTACTATTGACTTTTCTGAGCGTTTCCGGCGTCCGACTAGCTTACCACCTAGACAGTAGCGAGAGGCTAGGAGGTTACAATTTCATATGGGCATTTGTTTGATGCGCTTCATATCAGCTGTATCATCATCCAGAGATCCAGAGATCTACACCTCTCAGCTTGTGTCTTTCGTCCTTTCTGCGCCTGCTGTGGAGACATTTGGGGGCTGCACTGCCACCGCCGCATGCGACAATCTTATGCATACTTCACAAGAAGCTCTACAAAGTTTCCCCCACTTTCCATCACTTTTACAAGAGAGTCGACAGTCTCCAGTTGACTGTCTCTCATACCATCGATTCCTCTCATGTCCAATGTGGCTCATCAATTGTCAAACGTTGACTCTCGTTGAGAAGGGGAGTCCAGCGAGGGTGAAATATGCCATCCTTTCTCATACCTGGGAAGAGGGTGAAGAAGTCCAATTCTACGAGTTCAAGCATCATACTGCCACAGAAAAACGAGGCTGGGCCAAAATTCGGAATTTGTGCCGGCTTGCCCTTGCCGACGGCTACCAGTTCGCTTGGTGCGACACATGCTGCATCGACAAAACGAGCAGTGCAGAGCTTACTGAGGCCATCAACTCTATGTTCCCTTGGTATGCAGCAGCGGATATTTGCTATGTTTACCTGGCCGACTATGATTCCTCCAATCGTTCTGGTAACATGGGAGACTCAAGATGGTTCAAACGAGGATGGACCCTGCAGGAGTTGATCGCGCCAGCGGAAGTGCGCTTCTACGACTCGTCTTGGAGTACCATGGGAACCAAGGTTAATATGAGCAAGGAGATTGCCGAGATCACTGGTATTGAAGAAAACGTCCTCAGTGCTTCGAAAGACCGAGACCTAGATGACGTTTTGGGCCAGTTGTCGATAGCAAAAAGAATGGCGTGGGCCGCGAAGCGAGAAACAACTCGAACTGAAGATGCAGCTTACTGTCTACTTGGGATCTTCGGCGTCAATCTCCCCCTACTGTACGGTGAAGGTGACCGGGCCTTCATGCGACTTCAGGAAGAGATCGTGAAGACGTCTAACGACCTCTCTCTCTTTGCATGGACATCTTCCGAAAACGCATTGTTGGGTTCTCGTGACAGCTACAGTGGTGTTTTCGCCCAGAATCCCAGAGATTTCTTGCACTCGGGCGAAATGGTATTATCTAGCAATGGCATGTACAATTCAGAATTCACATTGTGCAATAAGGGTATAAAGATGGAAATGCTTCTCTTCTACTCTCTTAAAATGGAATTGCACTTGTTAGCCCTGAACTGTCATGAGGCCGCAGCGCCGAAAGACAATATCGGGATCTACCTCAAGCATCATGGTGCCAACGTTTACTCTCGAGCCAGACCGCGAACGTTCGTATACGAATTCGATGCCAATCTTAAAATGTCTCCAGATAAATCCTTCTTCCTCAACAAGCAGCTCACCCCCGCATTGCGCGATCATTGGACACAGTTCACCGCAATGCAATCATCATCCCAAACTTGGGAGGAACCTTCGGGCAATTTTTCGTTGATGGGAAGGTGGGGCCCAAAGCCCTCTGGGATGGCGGGCAGCGCATGTTCATTACAACGGGACTTAAGTATTTCGTAGGATACTACCAGTATCTCTTCCTGCTCCGGGAAGATAAGCAGAACGCGAATACCAGTGTTGAAAAGGCAGTTTACATTTTTTTGGCTACGGTTACAACATCGGCCCCAAGCCTCGGATCCTGGCTTGGGTGAGTAACGCCTACGGGTCATGGCCAAGGACAGAAATGGACAATATGCTGGATGAAAATCACGTCGGCGTGATTAGCGGGATTTTTCAAGTTGTACCGGAAGATGGGCTGACTATCGGTGACGATATTGTGAAGATTGAGCTGGTACACGGTACCAAAGATGGAGAGCCCGTGTTCATTGTGGATTGCAGAGTGTCAGATGAAGAGGTGGCGAAAAGCCGTTGGGTGCAGCGGCGTCCCCCATAGTAGTGAACGGCTGTGCTGATTATGAGGATCATTTATATGTCGGAATAAATAGTAATTAATTGGAGATTGAGGATCCAATCTAATCTGATAACTTGGAAGCTTGAACAATGTCAGAATTCGATATAATCTCTAATAATTATACGCGTCTCCTGAACATTGTGTAATCGAGCTCGGGTGCAACTTGACATGATCTCAAGCTCTAGGCTATCACAGCAATTATCTCAGACATTTGAATAATTGCATCACAGTAATCAAACGGCCTCGAAAGAGATATATTCATAAGCAAGGATGATTAGGTACGACTATTGTCGCGGGGAGGTGGGGCATACATACCGTTAGGCCTCTCATGAGACTAACGGCGTCAAGTTACAACATGGTATATTATCATTCAAACTGACCGTATTCATGTCTTTAGTGCTTATGATTAAAATACAACACGAGACTCTCAAGCATTGTTCATTCTTCGCCATTTACTCAAAGCTCACATGATGTAGCCTTGGGAGGCCAGCTGCTAGCAGCGCAAGTCTGTACCCTTCAACGGGTAAGGGGCTCTCCATCCCTAATCTTGCGCTCGCCGTACTTCTGGACCCTGATACTCTGGATCGCGATAAATCCGGTCGTGTGCTCCGGCGTCCAGTCCTGGTGCGCGAGCGTGTCCATGCTGCTCTCCTTATCAGAGTAGAGGTTGGAAGTCTCGCTGGAGCGGCCGACGACGTAGGCGCAGCCCTTGTAAGCGACGAGGTCGACCTTGCCATCGACCTGGCGCTGCGAGAACTTGATGGCGTGCTCGACAAACTCACGCTCGGGCGTGAAGTACATGCCTGATTTACGGGTCAGGGTGTTGAGATTTGCGAGATAGCAGGGATGGGGAACTCACCGTTGTAGATGCAGGTGGACCAGTCCTGCGAGAGACGGTCGCGGATGGAACGGACCTTAGAGTCCATGACGAGGCCTTCCAGGTCCAGATGAGCCTGGCGAAGAATGGTGAGACCAGGGGTGTCTGTAGACGGAGATTAGCAAATATGCAGTTGATTATCCGTATCCGAGGGCATACCGTAACAGCCCCTGCTCTTAAGGCCTGCAAATTGTTAGCAAATAGTACAGCTGACAGCAGTGGATGCACTGGGCGCAGACTCACCGATGAACCTCGACTCGACGATGTCGACACGTCCGATGCCTGGTATCATATCAGTATGAGCTCATTTCAGGGCCATTCGGGCTGGAGCCTCACCATTGTCATGGCCGATCTCGTTTGCCTTTTTGAAGATCTTTAGAGATTCAGTGAACTCTTCGCCTCCAACCTCAAGTTTCACAGGAACGCCCTCGGCAAAGTGGACGGTAAAGGGTGTGGGCTTGTCAGGAGCATTCATCGGGTCTTCAGTGAGATATCAGCGTATGTTTACCCGAATTATATGGATCGAGGCACCTTACCAATTGTGCGCTTCCACATGTCTTTCGGGGGCTCCATCTCCGTTTGCTCGAGAATCTAACAATTTCAGCGTCAGTACAAGATGAAGGGCATTAGATGTATATAAGGCAACCTACACCAGCCTCGTAGCTACAACTATTCAGACAAAATAGTTAGAATCTACCGTCCCTGAAGAAGGTTTGCCGAATTGGGGAATTAGAGACTACAATATACTAACTGGATGATGTTGTCGTCCATGGAAAAGGGTTTCGAGGGCGTAGAGTCGACGGGGATGTTCTGCTCCTCGGCGAATTTGAGGAGATCCGCACGTCCCCTGTGAGATTGTAAGCTTGGGTGTGCGACGGCAAGAGTGGTGGACAACTTACGCGAATCGCTCATAGAACTCGGGCAGGCGCCAGGGGGCCAGAACTTTTAGGGTGGGGTCACAGGCCTTCCATGCCAGCTCGAAGCGGACTTGACTGGGAGAGGAAGTAAGTACGGAGTCATAGGCAAACTAGAAGCATATCGAGACATACTCATTCTACATTAGTTAGCATGCAGAACATCAAAAGACGTGATTTGGTAACTTACGCCCTTGCCGGTACCTTGACAAAGACACCAGTGTTAGCGGCTTCACGGCATAGTATCTGGACCAGAACTCGATTCAAAGGCCACCTACATCCGTGGCTCAGGATCTTGCAGTTATTCTCTTTGGCAACCTTGACCATGGCCCTGGCGATGACCGGGCGGGCGAGACTTGTTCCGAGCAGATCTTCATAGCGTCAGCGGTTTCGTCAAGAAATATACAGTCTTCAGACTATCTTACATTGGTCCTCGTAGATGGCGTTGCCTGTAGGTTTAGCGTCAGTACACTCGCAGCGCATTCAAGTTTAGGGGGAGACGCACATTGGATTGCCGGCTGTTAGAGAGAAATATTTAGAATCAGCCGTCTTGGGGCATCGAAGACTCCAATATACTAACCCACACCAGGTCGTCGATGAGCTCTTGTTGCACATCTTCTATGACCATGCTCTCGGCGCCGAGTTTCAGCGCTTTGGCCTTAACGGCATCGAAGTCTTCTTCCTGGCCACAGTCGGCGAGGAAACATACAACCTCATAGCCTTGAGTTGCGAGCCAGCGGAGGCTAAAGCGACAAGTTAATACATGACTTTCGGACTATTTTCACCAACGACAAGCTCCTTAAGATCATTGGGCTTTGAAGATGGGCTCATAACCACTTGAGGATGAAGTGAGAAGCAATTCGAATGAGGAAAGTCGGCAGTATAGGGTATAGGTATGCCAGAGGAGTATGTGTTTACGAACATTGTGCTAGTATCAAGGCCTGTGATATCTGTAAGCATGCCTGTGACGTTGTCTTTTGGGTTGTCGACTCACCGCCAGAGTAGGCACTGCATCATGTCAGTAATCAGGGACCAGATCACACAAGTGGTGGTGGTGGTAGAATCTTACAGGCAAACACGGTCGGGCGCCATGGTGGAATTGGTCGAGGTCCCAAGTGGAAATAATGCAAGATGTGAAATGTGGTAGATGGAGAGGAAGATGATGTAGATATAGACGTATATTTCTCGAAGCTGTTGACGTTCTCAGGATTTGCAGCTCCGACGACGGCCAACCAAATGTCTTGGAGCTATGTAATTTCCACTTGGTGGTCTTGGTCTTATCGTTACCGGGAAAAGCAATGGCCGTAACGCTGATGTGCATAACGGTTCAAGCAATGGACCACTGTACTATACGCTACTGCAAGTGGCCCGCGCAAAGCCACTAGTTGGCAGTAAATCGAACGGTGCAGGTGGCTAGATACCTGTAAGTCCGTAACACAAGTGGATCGCTATGAATGACTGTACCTAGCACCGAACGCCGCAGGCCTCACTGACTCACCATTTTTTTAAGACATCGGAATCAGGGTACAAGAGAAGACACAAGAGAAGTTTTGCTTCCCAGACCAACATGTGCCATCGATTCGTGCCGACCATTGCTGTATGCTTGCTGTTGTTATACCAGAGCAGGTACACAAAAATCTCGGCTTGTTCTCCATCAAATCCTGAGACTTGCAAATATACGAAACCATCGTGAACTTTGTATTGATGTCTCCTATAACTACCCCGAGCACCTTCTGTGCTTCCCCTTCCTCGGTAACTCTCCGCGGGTTGGCAATGTGTTACGCTCATACAACTCTTGTATAGAACCTAATTAGTGCACAACTAAACAGTAGCTGCAAGAAAAAAAGCATACTTGTTTCAATAGCCATGGGGTAGCAATTCCAGGAATCACAGCAACACCACTATCATACCGACCCAGGACATCGTGGCGAAGCCAGGACTTAGCCCCCAGGTGATAGCCAGCCTCTAATTATCGATGGCCATTCCGAAAGGTGCACTTTTTGGGGTCAGATTGTAACTATGCGCTGTACCACATCAAGCAAGAGATTGGCACATGATGCATTTGCAGCCTTCTCTACAGGATCACACTCCCGTGCGGGAAAATCTGGCCAAGACGCTGTGGTATTTTGACTTTGAGGTCGCGCTCTATGATATTACCCAGGCAATAGGGAGATGCCATGACTGTAGACTGCTACAGGGTGTCTGGGAACATTGACTGTGCATCAGACTGTGCCCACCCTTTAGAGGCTCATGCAGGCTCTGGGCGCCGAAGCTTTATGATCAATGCAATACCACACCTAATGCCAAGGACATGGCGCTCCTTAGGTGTCGAATCTGCCTAAGGCTCCGATATGCCTTGACAACACACATCCGATGCTACCATAGCATTTCCAAACACCAGGCGGTGAGGGTGGCGAGGACCCTGGGTACCTGACGTGCTCTCACCTACTGGTTTCCCTTAATATCCCGCTCCAAATCCACACTCATGAGCTGGTTGTCGGCTACCATCTCATCAGATGCTGCCAGACCAGCGAAGACGATCCTCTGAATCAGGCAACGTAGCTGCGATCAATCATATCGCAGTCGGCGCACAACACAACTTTACATATTAATTTTCACAATTCAAGTCTTTTCTCTCCCCATATCACAGTATTCGTCATATTGGATGTGTCATGGTCGCTGTGTCCGATACTCAGAACTCGACAGTAGGATGGCAGTCCGGCCCAACAGAACGCGGTACCCTTACCCTCGTTTATAGCTGTCTGATTACTATCTTTGCATGTACATGGACGGTTCTGCACCTCAACGTTCCAGGTCTGAAGGATGGACCATGGGAAATAGCCATCCGAAAAGCAAAATGGATGGCTATAACCATATTGTTCCCCGAGTTCATCTTCTCGAAGGCTATCTGCGACCTGCGACTAGCTCTGTATGATCTGCGGGAGTTCGATAAACAAGCTCGAGGGAGTGACAAGAGCAAATTGATGTCGATCGAGGGTAAAGGGCTATACAAACGTATCTTTAGATGGAAGGTGGAATATCCCCCTGGAGCGAAATTCCTTTATCGGATTCTCGGACTTGGACTACTTCTTGATCCGACCAGCTCCAATGAAGACCGTGCAAACGAATCGGGCAATATGATCCCCAAATCCAGAGCAGAGCATGATCACATTGGCGCAATTGAAATGAGGCATCCAGGTAATGGAGGCACCGAAGAAGAGGACAACAATCCACCTTCAAACAGTTCGCCACTTCAAGATCCTATATGGGATACAGATTACCACCAGAATTGGACAATAACGCATGCACATCTTGCAAATATGGGCGGCGTTGTATATCAAGCTCGTTATGAATGGTACCAACCCCTCACAGGCGTCATGCTTGGCAGTCGTTATACGTGGGACGAACATCCACTCCTTGGTTTCATTCTTGATAAAAAAGATATAGAGGATAAAAGGAAGGCAGATTTGCTCCTTAGATCCCTAACAGTGTTACAAGCTTCATGGGTCATTGTTACAGCTATTGCTCGTAGCGCAAGCGGCCTCCCAGTTTCTCAACTAGAGATTGCCACTTCAGCATTCTCCCTCTTTGCAGCCGCTACATATACAGCCTGCTGGTGGAAACCAAAAGACGTTTCGAAACCAATACGAATACATCAAGTAGGCTTTGGAAGACAGGAAGCTAGGACTAGCAATATAACCCAGCGGCTCGGATTACGTCTTACAAATTTATCCGAGGCAAAAAGTGTTCTACTAGATCTTAATAACTGTCAAATACCTATCCCAAACGATACTGTTTGGATGGAGGGCAAAACACCATTTATTTATACTCTAATGGCATGCTCTTCTTTTATCTTCGGCGGCATCCATCTTATCGCGTGGAACTTCGAATTCCCATCGTACCCTGAACTTATTCTATGGAGAGTTAGCAGTCTTATATCTTCGGTACTTCCTTTGGTTCCGCTCGGGCTCAACCTTTATTTCAGCTATCGAATGAATACTATAGACAAGCGATTCCTACATTGGCTTTCGGAAAACTTGAAACCTTTAGAGGCCCTCCAAGGCCCTTTCTGGGAATCGCTAAAGTGTCCTACTTTCTTTTCTTGGAGTTCGAATGATCAAAACAGATTGTTCTGCTCTAGTCGTGAACAACGCGACTTTAGTGCAAGACCGCCTATGGCTGATGTTGAACCGGAAACGAATATTTTTGAGGACAACAGGGACTCCAATTTCCGCAAAGTCCCAGGATACATCAGATTTATTAGCAGAACAATACAGAGGCTTAGAGAAACACCACTCGAACAGGATCTGATAGAGAGAATCATTTCAACTCTTAGGTTTCCAGTCAACATTTCGACTTTTATGTTTCCAGTCCTCTCGGAGAACTCCTTAAACTTCTGGGATGATTACGAAACGACACAAAAGCAGATACATCACCAACCTGAATATACGATTCCCCACCCCACGTGCATCCGTTATTGTTTCGAGATAGGGAGGCACATGCAAGAAGAACTAAAGAACTCCGGAAATCAGAAATACTATTATTATCAAGTCTCCAGATATCTTATTATTGGCACGGGAATCATCTATATCATTGCCTGAATCATCATCCTTGTTCTCCTATTCACTTGCCTTAGGTCTGCACCAAAAGGGATCTACGAGAATACTCTTTGGACTAGGTTTCTTCCGAACTTTTCCTAGCTTATGTCGTGGTGGGCTAGCGTTGATGGATTCAGCGGCCTCAATGTCCCGGACATTCCTTTCAACACGAGAATCAAGTTACGAGTATTTCATCTATTGTTGTAGTATGCTACACGACTGTTTGGGGGAATGATGCAGGCGATCCAACTAAGATCAAGATGGTTGTTAGTGACTTCGTGAAAAGGGGCGTTTTGTGGCAAGGGTTCTATGTGAAGGCTAAGAGGGTAGTTTTCAATTCAACAATTATCTTCTGTCGCTACGATGATCGTTGTGAATGGGTTGTCGCCAAGGAAATTTCATGGCACAGTCAATGGTCCATGTATAAGTGGCTCACGTTCGACCTAACATGTAGTATATACGGCTAGATTGAACACCAAGAGCGCGAGAACTAAACAACAACGCCTTTGACATCATTTTATGACGCGATACCTTCAAAGACAATGCTTGGTGGACATCGTGGCTAAAGATACCTAGGCACACGTGATCAGGTCGGGCGAGATCCCTCGTGAAACTTGAGATGACAGTCTCAGGGAATCAGGTCTAACTATTCCCGTAACGGACAGTCGCACCGTCGTTGAAACTACCTGATCCCGCGGCTCTTGCGGCGATAGTCAGTTATGGAGGAAGTTACGCAGACCAGAGGGAGCAAGAGACGAAGGGAGAATCATTGACAAGGTGTGTTGACAGATAGTATTGCTATTCGTTTGCCTAGGCTTGTAGAGATATCTCATGAGGTCGATACCCCATATGAGTAAGAAGAAGGACAGTATGGAGGGAAAGAAATACAGGATCGATGATTTGATTCAAACTTTCCTCCGCAAGTTCACACGCTCCACGTTATCCGTCCACAGTGCTTATCAACCGGGTTCAGAACCATTGTCCCCCACCCAAGTGGTATTGAACAGGCATTTCCTTGCACGGGCTATCGCGTAGCTCCTTGTCCATGACCTCCTTGATCTTATCTCTGATCTCGGAAGACACTTCCTTACGTGTCGCGATATGCACCTTCTTGTTATCATAGAGTATTATAGGCTCTACGAAATCAGCTTCTGCGAGGACCCCGGCTATTCCTTCCAGCATCACGCGTATGGTTTTTGAGGCAATTGCTGCGCGGTCTTGCGCATCTTGACCTTTCTTGTCGCGTTGGTGGGTGTTCTCTGGGGGGTTTTCTATCATGATGAGGGCCCTTTTGCGCTGGTTGGCGTTTGAGGAGAATGTTATTAAGGGCATGTTGGGTGAAGTTGGTTGGGTGGTAGTTGAAGAGAGACGGCGGTGGGTATCAGAAGGTTGGGTGAGTCTCTAAAAAAGAGAATGAAACCAGCTCTGGTGAGAGTTTGAGGACATGGTGGATGAAGTTGGTTGGGTAGTAGTGAAGAGTGATGCTGGTGGGTACTAGAAGGTTGGATGAGTCTGTGAAAAAGAGAATGGCAATAGATGTGGCCAAGGATGGTGATTTATAGGTGGCTGATATTTGCTAAGGGAGCTCGTGCTTACTTCTGTTACACATCTTTTACACATGGTGTGACCTAGATCAGCAAACCAATTGGGTTACCATGCGACACGTAACACATAATTCTGCCTAACTCTGTTCCCTTGACCAAGTTTGCTTTCGACTTGAGTGGCAAGTAACCATCTCATCAAGGCTGTGCCATAATTATGCCCCCAGTGCGAAATCATGTGTATCAGTAACACCCAGTTTGCGACTTCCAGAATGTAAGAATCAAGCCACTCAACGGGCTTCAAACTGCTAATACATAGCACAGCGGCTGGAAGACGACCGATGTCTGCAAAGGTCTAACTGTCATGGTCAACGACTACTAGCGAATGCGCTGGATTCTCAATGATCTAATATTTCTAAGTCTACAACTTGAGCGCGGACTTTCGCGCACGCAACATCGGTCAATCGCAACGGGTCAATTCAATAGAATAGGAGACTATCAATCTAGATTCTAACGTCGCCAAATATTAGTTACCAACCTGTGCTCGACTTCTGTAATTTTAGAGTTGCCTCCAGAGTCATGACACAACCTTGTTAACACCCCTATTCCTAAGACCTAAATACTATATTAAAGATCCAACAACCGCGTCTTAGAACTTGAGTCACTAGAAAGCAAAGGATAACAAAAGACATATTTATAGGTTTATGCTAGGTATTAAGGGTTAATAACCCTAGCTAGGGAATATAGCATACTTTATATGTGAGGGCGTTATCCTATGGGGAAATTCATCACGAACAAGGTCCGGCTAGCTCAATTGGAAGAGCGTTCACTTTGATTTATAGGAATTCACCGAATGGTTGCAAGTTCGAGTCTTGCGCTGGGCCCAAACTTTTGCCCTTTTTTGTCTTTTGTGTCAGACATGCCACCCACGCCCATCCATACATCTGTTGGAAAGAAAAACACCATACTATATAGCCAGCTTACTCACTTACTTAAGAATTATCACTACCTCACAATCACTAATTGCTTGCTTACCATCCTTTACTTTTCCTCCCTCAATAACTTAACTTAAAGAATTACAAGAAAATAGTTAGCACCAGCCACTTATCTATCAACTTAACGCAATACCTCGGCACTTACATCGCCAACGTTTTTACAATCTCCGAGGCCGTTGGTTGACCAGGTGCTGCACCTCGTCTTTCGACGGGCCGCGGTAGTTGATGCTTTAATCAGAAGTTTCCTGCAATTTGGGGGTGCTGCCAGCATATGCTGACTACTTAGCTGTTTCGGCAGCCGCCTATCACCATCACCATCACCTGTTCCCTTGTCCTTATTGAGAAAGCAGCAGGAACACGAATCAATAGTTGGGAGGAAACTGTTGGAAAAGTCAATAGGGAGCAAGCAGTAATTACCTAGTTGTACAAGAGTCACCTATCACAAAGTTACTTACAGGTGTTGGTAGTTCAGCATCAACATTAGCAACAACCTGTAATGGCAATAGCATCAATAGTGAAGTTAAATAAGCCAGTTTTATGAGATGCTCATAATCGTATTTAATCGCGATGCCTGCCTCCTAGCGGCTTGCGTTACCTCCAATTGCCTTCGATCACCTCCTACCACCCTCACCCTCACCCTCACCCACACCCTCACCCACACCCTCACCCTCACTATCGACATCAACATCAATACTAATTTAACAATAAAAAACTTCTTTTTTGATTCCCTTCCACGTCTTCTTCTTCCCCTTCTTCTTCGCGCTTACCTTGACATGATATTCATTTTACCTAAGCTATAACAACCACAACAACCCTAATCCCAACAACACCACACCACCCACCACCACCAACAACAAGCGACCCCTCCCGACACATCACAGGTCTCATTTCATTTCAATTGATTGGCTTTGATTTGCTATGCTCTAACACACTTTCTCCCCATGCTTCTTCTCAAGAGTAGAGGTTTGGTTTGGTTTGGTTATAAATAGATAATAAATTGATAAATTGTTGTGTTGTGTTTTGTTTTGTTTCGCTTAATTTTATTTCAATTCACCGGGAACAAACCTCCCATCTACGCCCCCCCTACTTAATCTACTTAACCGACGGCGCAGCAACAGGCGGCGGCGGCGGCGGCGGAGGCGACTCGGAAGACCCAGGCACCGGATCGGGAGTCTCTCCCGGCGGCGTAGCCTTGATAGTCGAGGGCACAGTCATGGGTCCCTTTGGCACGATGATCCGGTCCGGCAGCGGGAGGCCCTTGATGACCTTCTCAACCTCCTCCTTGTTCAGAGTCTCGTAGTCGACCAGTGCCTTGGCCAATAAGTCAAGCTCCTTGCGATGTTCCGTCAGCAGCTTCCGTGCGCGCTCGTAGGCTTCGTTCACGGTGCGGCGGACTTCGGCTTCCACCAAAGCTTTCGTCTCGCTGCTGAGAGTATCGTAGCGGCTGCCGTATTCCATGTTTCCGAGTATCGAGGACATACCAAGAGAGGCCACCATGCTGAAGGCCACCCGGGTGGCATTTTGAAGATCCTGGATAATAAAGTTAGCATCGCCTTTACGGCAGTTGAATGGCACAAGAGAAGAAAACGTACCGATGACGCGCCACTAGTGACATTGTTCGGGCCGTAGACAATCTCCTCGGCGAGTTTGCCTCCCAGAGAAACATCAATTTGAGCGAGATAGTTATCGACGGTGTAGGAGTACTTGTCCATCTCGGGCAGTTGGGCAGTGTGACCAAGCGAGGGGCCACGAGGCAAGACAGTCACCTTGTACAGCGTCGAACTAGCTCCCTTGGTCAACAGGTTGACGAGGGCATGGCCAGCCTCGTGGTAAGCCGTCATTTCCTTCTCCTTGGCACTGATGACCATGCTCTTCCGCTCGGCACCCATGACTACCTTGTCCTTGGCCCAATCGAAATCGCCCCGGCCAACCAATTTGGCCTTATTTTTACTAGCGTGGACAGCAGCTTGGTTGACAATGTTCTCAAGCTCGGCACCAGATAAGCCGGAAGTAGTTTGCGCGATGGCCTTGAGATCAACGTCCTTCTCAGCCTTGATCTTCTTGGCATGGTGTTGGAGGATAGCGAGACGGCCGCGAACGTCGGGCAGGTCAACGGTGACATGGCGATCAAAACGACCGGGACGGGTAAGGGCCTTGTCGAGTAGCTCAGGAAAGTTGGTAGCACCAATGATGATGACATTGGCACTTTGATCGAAACCATCCAATTCAGTGAGCAACTGATTCAGCGTCTGCTTAACGTACGCGGCATCTCGTGCATTGCGGCGACCTCCTATGGCGTCAAGTTCATCGATGAAAACAATAGCGGGAGACTTAGACTTGGCAGCAGCGAACAGTTCTCTGACGCGCTTGGCACCAACACCAACGTAGACTTCGTCGAACTCACTACCAGACATGTAGAAGAACGGGACGCCTGCCTCACCAGCGACGGCTCGGGCGAGAAGCGTCTTTCCTGTACCGGGAGGACCGACTAAGAGGATACCCTTGGGCAGCTTGCCGCCCAGTTGGGAGAATCGTTCGGGGTTGCGCAAAAACTCGACCATGTCCTGCAGCTCTTCCTTGGCCTCGTCGGCACCATGGACGTCGGTGAAACGAGCCTTCTGCTGCTCGGCCTTGACCTCGCTGTCGACCTTACCACCGGGCCGCTTGAAGGTGCTCATAGACTCAATGGCCATGGTGATAATAACGAGCGAGATGTAGGTGATGAGTGCAAAGGAGAGTATGAACTTGACCCATTTAAAGACAATATTACTGGTGGTGTCATCAACAATCACATGCAGCGGGCCAGACTTGGTGCCGGGAGCATGATCACCGTTCTTGGCGATGGCCAGGGAGCCCCCACGGGAATGAGCAGCGAGAGCCTGCGAGACAGCTTGGAGTTGAGTTGGTGACAGAGTTCCGGGAAGATTCTTAACCGACTCGTTGATGGCTTCGGCGTCGGCTCCCTGACCAATGCTGGGTGCTAAGAGGTTGATGGCCTTGTGGTAAGCATCGGTGGCAGCGGGGTTCGAGGCAAAGCGTCCAGACTGGTAACGCTCGACGATGATGGCAGGCATGTTAGCCCTCAGCAGAGCCTGGTAGAAGGCATTCTGAGCAGTGGCACTGGTCGGGTTCCTGTTGGCAGCTTCTTCGACATGACCGAGAAGATTCCGGGACAAACCGCCGGACTGAAAGGATCGTCGTTGCAGAGGGGAAGACAGTCGGACAAATGCGCTCGGGAATCGACGCAGGTTGGCAGCAGCAGGCGGGGTGGACGTGGACATGGACCGGGAGAACAGATTGCGGGGGGACAGACGGTGGGCGACAGGGTTCGAGGCCATCAAGGCAGCGCGTGGCATGGTAGCGATGGAGGTACGTATATCGAAGGGCGTCGGGATGGCCTGTGGCGAGAGCAGAGCGGGTGCGAAAGCGGTGGCGTGACGAGAGTCTCGCAGGAACTCGGGCAGCTCTGTCCTGGACAGACCGACGGCAGCGACGGAGCGAGCAGGCGTTGTGGTTCTCGGCACGGTGGCCGTGGACTGCTTACGGGCATCCGCATGAGAGGAAGTGTGTCGCGAGTTGTGTGGGCTGTACGGGGATGGCGCACGGAAGGGAATGGCGAGGGTGTTCGCAAGGGAGGGCCACAGCTCCGACACGGTGGCGGCCACGCTTGCGAGAGCGGGCGTTTGCAACGCCATAACGGGATTCGCAGAAAGACAGATGCAGCAATAGCTCTACTCTATCTCAGAGTGACAGTGGCAGTCTGGGGTAGCCCTGCAGGGCCAGCCGGAGCGGCCACGGTACGCTTCGGCTCGTTCCGATGACGGTATCGTGGACCTCAATTGAGTGGGTGCGGCGGCGGACGACGGGGAGGATGGGGATGCTGCGAACGGAATGCACGGGACCTGGGGCCTGGACATGGGGCCTACCTCGGACCAGGTGCTTGTGGCGGTAATTATTGTACACGATTAAAAAAAAGACCGTGTCATACACGGATATAGATACAGACCCAAAGAGAAGAGAAAGGGTGGGAATGGGGGAGTGGTGAATGGAGAGTGGGAGGAGGCCTGGTCAGTGATTGACAGGTACGGGATGAGACGAGGCGTAGGTTGCGAGGCGCTGCGAGGCGCTGCGAGGCGTTGGCGCTGAGCAAGAATTGGCTGCAGCCACATCCACATCTCTAAGCTTCTCTTTCCTTCGCGCCGGACTCAACTGGTGATGGCAAGTGCTGTTCAGGGTCTCTCCAGTGGCCCCACTGCCGCATGCCGCTCTGCCATTAGGTAAGCTCAGCCTGTTGTACCTTGTCTCAAGAACAACACGCGCATGTGCCACCTGCCACAGTCTATGCCAACAACTGTCAAATCTTTCGCTTTACATTGCACAGACCGGCAGACGGCAGGGATCGGAGTATACTACCGATCTCCGGAAACTGCAGCAGGGGTTTACATTGGTAGGAAAGGCTGAATAGAAAGCTTAGCATCATGGATATCGCTCATATCTCATTCAGTTACGTATTCCGTACCTAGGTAATTACATGTATGCCTGTGAGGCCTGGCCTGTGAGAGTGAAATACCATGTAAATAAACCTTCAAAGATTCGATATAAAACCAGTAACAGCAGCTACATCCTTCAAGCCCGAGGTAACAATCGTAGTATACGCCCTGTAAAACCGACAATTCACTAATACATCCATTAGTCAACCTTCATAGACTGTAGGTACCTATTTACGTACTTACAGCGAAATTACAAACAATTGGAAACTCATCGCAAAGAATTAGGTGATCACATCTAGAGATTGAAAATAGCAAAGAAACACCGCAATATCTGCCAAATGGTCCCAATTGGCATCTTACGCATCCATACTACATACTAATTAATCATCACTTCTTCGCCATGTGATACTTCGACCCGAGCGATGCCGTGAAAAAATACAACAAGACCACAAAAGCACAAAAGCACAATAGAACCCCCAGGGGCTGTGACTCTCTGTGTCTGCCCCTGACTTCTCCCCTGCCTCTGCCTCTGTGCCCGTGCCAGTATCTTTATCTGCATCCACCCCCATTCCCAGCTCCGCCTTCACAGCCGCCACAGCCGCAGCCGGCTTCTAGCCCTCCTTCGTCAGCCCTTGACGAATAGCCAGCACGCTGTCGACGATGACGGCGTCGATGCCCTCGTTTACTTGGAGCTAATTTATCTCGTCAGCACAAGCACAACCACAAGCGCAACCACAAGTAGAAACTTAGTAGGCCCGAAAGAGTGTTGCCTCGTGAGTATGAAAAGAAGGGGAAATGAGAAAAAGAGAGACAGAGACAGACGGACAGACAGACAGAGAGACAGAGGAAAGGAGAGAGAGAGAGAGAGAGGAGGGGAGGGGGGGGGGGGGGGAGAGAAGAAAGCAACTAACCTGCACCAGTTCCGGATCATTATTCTGCACCCCATAACTAACACAAACCAACCCACTCTGCTTCACGACCTTCACAAGTCTCGGACACTGCACAAACGGCACAGCATTACTCACAATCCCCAGCAAATTCCACCTACTCGCGAACCTCACCGCCTCCTGCACACTACTCGCACGGATATCGCTCACCGTCTCCGTGCCCGCATCCGTCAGAAACATGATCGGAATGCTCGGCTGCTTAAAATTCAAACAAAGACAGATATCCGGATTGAACGAGGAGAAAATGATATGCCGCTTGCCCCTAGCCAGCTCATACACCTTGCTCAGCACCGTATCACAAAAAGAATTCAGCTCGATCGCGTAGGTATCCATGAAGTGCTCTTCGCTTTCCGACAGCATCGGGTACTTCATCTCGATGTTGAAGCCCACGCTTTCGGGGAGTTTTTCGAATAATTCCTCGAGCGTCGCGAAGGGCGCTTGCACGAAGTTGCCCCGCGTGTTGGCCTTGTAGCCGGATTTCTTGTAGTTGAGAGTGTACTTCATGCGGTCCTCGAGCGAGCCGTCGTTGCTGGTATTCGTCAGGTCGACCGACATGGACCGCTGCTTCGAGCCGCCACTGGGCGGGCCGTTGGGCATCCCTCCGTTGGTGCCGTTGTTGGTGGTCGTGGTGGTACTGCCATTGAACTCTGGACGCCGCTTGTCGAGTGACTTCCGCGCCCGGCTCGTGCCGTCGTTGATGTGAAGAAATTGCTCCAGAGTGAGTGTGTGCACCGGCGCGTCGATGCCCGTCTCGCTGACTAGAAAGTCGTGATATATGACGGGCACGTGGTCCTTGGTAAGCTGGACGTCGAATTCAACGTACTGCGCGCCCAGGTTCGCGGCGGCAATGAACGAAGAGATCGTGTTCTCTCCTAGCTGCAGCGACTTGTTGGCGAGGAAGTTCTTGCCCAGCCCGCGGTGACCGATGACCATGGTCGGCGCGAGCTTCTTCCAGTACGTTTGCTGCGAGTTGATTTCCATGTTAGGATGCTTGAATGGCGTGATGACGAGGAAGTTGAAGTTGACCTCGCCGATGACCTCGAGGTTGGAGCCCATGATGGGAACGCAGACGTCGCCCTGCAGGTTCATTCTGCTCGAGCCGACGTCGGGTCGGACAGATGACAACAGAGCCACGGCACGGCCGATCTTGTGCTTCTCGTTGCCGGAGTAGGTGGGGACAATATCGAAGAGCATCTTGACTTTCGATGCATCTTTCGTGTTGAACAAGATTGGCTCGGTTGAGATGTTGTCGTGAACAGGTAAATCAATGGTCGTAGGTGTTCCAATGGCCCCTTGTGCCGATATGACTACGGAAAGCGCCGTGTCCAGCTGGTTCGTATGCGCCTCAGCTATGGGGACGCGATCCAGCCGGACGGGCTCGACACTCTTCCGCATGTCCATTGAGCCCAAGCTTACCATGACCAGACACTCATCCGTCAGATACCGGTGACCGAAAGACTTGATAGTATCTGCAATGCGTGTGTTTCCGTTAGACTTCCTATCGTCAAGGGATGAAACTTCCGGTGGCGGCGAGGAGCCAGCAGATGATCCCTCACTCTCACCAACGGCAGTGGTTTTTGGTGAAGATGGGGGAACGGTCGTATGGGGAGCGAGAAAAGTGACCACATCCAAGTGGCCGCGTAACGCTGCATGTTCCTTCGCCGTCCATCCGAACGAGTCGGGCTTGGAAACATCAATGCCGGCATTGACAAGAAGTTCAGCTACAGCAAGGTGGCCGTCAACTGCCGATATGTGAAGAGCGTTCCAGGCGAAGGAATTCTCAGTCAGTCCTAAATCCGCCTTCTGCTCAGATGACCCCTCGATCAGGATACGGGCGCATTCGGCGTGGCCGAAACGAGCAGCGATGTGAAGTGCTGTCTCGCCAGTGCTGTCCTGCCAGTTGATGTCCACACCAGCTTCTACCAGCATCCCGACAATGCCGTAGAAATTTGAGCGCGTAGCTAGAGCTAGGACTACGCTGGACTGTGACACGGGCGTTCTGTGAACATGATCCGCGCCTTGCCAACATTCTCCCTTAAGCAGACACTTGGTGGTAAGAGGATGACCGCCAATGACAGCGAGATGCAGAGGCGCATTTCCGTCTTTATCCTGCCATGCCGGCGCATCGATACCATCTGTGACATCGAACTGTCCCCACTCCTGCATCTTTGACATGATGATTTCGCATAGGACAACAAATCCATACTGCGCCGCGTAGTGGAGGGGGATGCGGCCCTGCGAGTCTCGGTCCGACAGCGCAGAGCGCTGATTCTCACGCAAGCACTCGAGAACATAAAGCAGAAGCTGAACGCTCTCGTCGTCTTTGCTTAATAGGGATTTCGTGGTTCCGTTGCCGTTGCCGTTCTGGGAGCCGATGTTGCCAATGTTAGTGGGGATCTGCGCCGGTGTAACGTAGTGACTATTATAAGGGGAATGCACGGGAAGACCGGTGGCATTGGGCTCCAAGTCGCCAGCTACGACTAGTGATTTGGTGCGTCCGATATTGATAACTAGACGATGAATGCAATTACGCTCATTCAAGTCTGTAGGCTCGTCGAGTGTTTCTAGGTGTGTGATGATATAGGTAATGCAAGCCCTGGAGCTAGAGGAGATGGAACGCTGAAGTAGGTTGAGCAGCATGGATTGTGATGCTTGCGTCGAAGCCGTGAAGTTATGTTCCGACAAGCGGTCCTCGAGCGTCTTCACATCGTCTTGGCGAATCGCCATATCGAGAGCATCGAGTACGATCTTGGGAACACTGGGCAAGGCCTTGGCGGTCACCCTCCCGAGCGATCGGACCGATCTCGAAGACTTGTCAGACCTGGCGTCGTCGAAGTTCTGGAGATCCCCCAGCACAGACAGCCACTTGTTGATCTCCTCAATGAGGCGCACAACAGTGGTATCTTTGGCAAAGGGTTTGGGGTCCACCATGGTCATGATGTACTGCTCCTGCGTCTTCGTCGTCGCTTGTGGTACCTTCTTATCCTGCTTTTTGGTGATCTTGACAAACCCTCTCCGGTTGATCTCGCCGAACCACGATAGCTTCCTGAACCGACTTCTCAATTCGAGCAAGGCGCTCATCAGCTCTTCAGACTCCTGGTCATCCAGTTCAGCCACCACTTCCGGACTCCGGCCATACCGATCCTGTAGGAGCTTGAGACGTCGATGCGCCTCGGCGAATTTCTTATTGTAGAACGAGTCGACATCTTCGAGATTACGATCCAGAGCAAAAAGGAACTCTGTGGATTGTGGTCAGGGGACACTCCGGGATCTTCCCGATCCTCGTACTACGGGGGGTGCACACCTGCTATATCCACATCCTGCCCAGTCTTGGCCCTCTCCGCCGCCGCTTTGATCAGTCTCTTGAGGCCCTTGTAGTTGATGTAGGCCGAAGCCCACTCTGGGACTTGATTTCTAGGTAGACTAGTGTACTATATCAGTATGATGATGCAGGGTGTGTAGAAGTATCATGGGATTGCGAGGAAGTAGTTACTTTCTGCCGAACTTCATATTGTATGAGTGGCTTCCTTGATGTCGTTGTATCGACAAGGACCCGCCGGACTATTAGCAAAAGAGAGGTATGTAGTAGTTACCACACAAATCCTCTGCAGCCGAATTGGTCACGTCGAGACGAGAAATTCGAATTAGTGCTAATGACTAAGACACAGCCACCAGGAGGATTAATGGCAAGCTTCTTGTGATGAAGCGAGGTTCTTAGTAAGCCTTCCTTTGTACGTCTCAGTTGTACTTGGTGCCTATGTTCATGTCAGCCTCTTATCCGACACACTGGGATAGGGAAATTAATGGGTGAATACCTAAAAGCCGTATGGAGCAAATCGATGTTTGCTAAAGCCCATAAAATCTGAGAAGTTGGTGTTTAGGTAGAGCGTAAAACAGCAAACAGGAGTAAGAATTAGTGGGTTCCAGGAGGGTGGTTTTTCTGTGAAGCTGTGATATCATAAAGATATGGGGCGGCGGGAGGCCAGTGGGGATGAAGAACCAAGCTTGATCTGCGCCGGGGCGAATAAGGATGGAGAACTGAGAAGCTTGCAGCAACAAGCCAGGATCTGTATGACCACGACCCAGATTCTAATGCCGCGACCGTGTATTTAGGAAGATAGCAATTGCCGTATAGGGAGAGAAGGGAAAGGTGAAGAGAGTCGGGTTGGTTTGTTCGATGACGGTAGTGGTGGATTGATATTGGTGTGTAAGGGCCCTGAAAGACGGTGCAGGGACACGAAGTACCTAAGGCTAGCGCACGCAGGTACCAAGCCCACCCGGCTGGCGCGCGATGGTGGTCGTAGCCCGAAATGAAGCACCTTCAAAACAGGAAGTGCCACAGTGTCATGTGCTCGTCTAGATTCTCTAATAAAAACGTCAGGTGGTCGTCAAACCCTACACAGTTCAATCCCACTGACCATTCGTAAGATTAATCGTATTCCGAAAGAGAGAAATATCTAAGACAGTTCATGCTCGGAGACGAGCGACACAGGTGGCACCCCTGTTGTGTCGAGATCTCGAAGTACATGCCACTGACATGTGAGGTACTACTAAAGGTAACCCAAGTTCTACTGGCCAACGGGACTGAGCCCTGGCGAATCGTGCCTGCAGCTCGCCCCTCCCATTGGCCAGCGCCGTGCTATCGCGGCCAATCACCTATCTACGGGTATTATTCTTTTAGCGTCGGATGCGGCGTTATGTCTTACATATACTGGCCATACCACCGTATCACTGCACCCGTACGGTGACCTGCTGGGTAAGGTTCCATGCCGCGGTTCCAGCAATGGAAGTTTGCTATCTATTACTGGTAGGTACCGTATGAAACACACCCAGTAGGTACGGTAACAAATTAAACCTGTTCACCGCTCGTGCCGCACGTGCGAAAAATCCTCAAGTCACGCTGCTCCGTTTCCCCACGTTCCCCGCGAAGCCACAGAAGCCACTTTACTTATATGGAAGGTACCTCTGTAGGTAAACAACGACCCTGCATATCGTGAACCTGGTCGTTGCTACACCGGAACTCAGTCGAGCTGCTTCCGCCCCCCGCCAAAGTCACCATATATACATTCTTCGCATGTCAAATGATCATCTTGTTTCAGCTTCTGACTGAGATTAAAAGTCATGATTTTCGTATAATAACAATAATAATACCTACCCATCCAATTTATAGAATCGGTAGATGCCCATGTTACTTAAATACCGCTACCCATGGAAGCCCTCCCATCTTCCAAGCCCGCCGCCCTTGGCGCAGTACCGTCGTGCACCAAAATGGTCAGCTGCATACGTAGCGAAATGCAACTTGAATCTGAAATCACAATGCATAGACGGTTAAGTTATGGGTTAAGGGGCCAAGGGTTTAAGATTCAAGGTTAAGTTCAAGTTTGAGTCACAGTTACAGTTGCATTTGCACTGCGTGCATGTAATGTATATGTTTTTCTTTGAATATTTCTTCTATTTCGATTCATGTACATAGGTTGGTTCAATATACAAATAGATAGATATCTTGGTATGTAGATGTGACGAGCTATCAAAAATGCTCTTGTCTACCCTGCCTGCTCTGTATGTATGTATATATGTATATACCGGTAGCAAAGTACCTAACTCCTAAAGATGCAGTTTTTTTCTAAAAATGCGAATCAACAGATAATGTAATACAACGGCACCGCTGCCTACCCGAGCGCTACATCTTGCGTAAGTCGCGGTTCTTGGGAGGGGAGCGCCGTGTTCCCATTTTGCTCCTTTCGGGACGCCTTTTTAACTTTCATAGATGAAGCCAGGCCTTCTGCTTCAGCAGTAGCAGAAGGATGATGTTCTGGTGTGACCAGTTGTTCAGCTCCTAAATATATCGAAGTATTTGACACGTTGGCCATCGCAGACAGCCATTCCCGAGAATCCCATCCCCAAATAATGCTGGGCAGCTCGTTCTTCAACTCTCTGTAGAGGTGAAACCGGAGCGTCCTGAGGGGAATGTTGTAGTAGCTGCGGTGATGGGACATGAGGCGCGTCTGTGTGTTTTGTGTAAGGTGAGTGAAAGCGAAAGCCCTGAATGAGTCTCGAGCCTGGCGGATCAGGGCCTGCAGCTGTTCAAAAGAGTCGTCGCCTTCTTTGACCTCGACTCTGACTATCCTCCGAGACGCTGCGTTGGGGCGATAGAAAGATACCAGGACCGGCAGTGGCAGCCTCTTCCAGTTATCCTGCTGTTCCAAGTCGCGAACCAGATTCTTATCCGGAATCCCTTGGACCAACTGCGACGCCACCTTTTCTAACGTCAGTGAGTCGTCGCATACATCTAACTGCCCGAGAGCGGCGCGCAAAGCGACACGGTTGGTATGCGCTGTTGATGTGTCGAGCTGAATCCGCTCCGAGAGCAAATGATCATTTACATCAACATTGTAGCCTGTCTTGATGTTGATAATAGAAGCATTGCAAGCAGCCGTCAAATTCCGAATCCGCTCCTCGAGGTCATGGTATCTGGTATCGACGGATACGATCATGGCTAGCTTGAGGTAAGCATCCTCATACTCCTTCAGTGACCGCGCCGGTGGCCTGATCATATCTATGTGTGAGATGGCGAGTTCGAGACGGTCTAGCAGCGGCTGGTCCGAGCTCAGAGAGTCGGACAGCAGAGCGGGTAGTTTGGCCAGCTCTCTCCACTCCAACAGCATGTGTAGTTGGCCAAACATGAGCCTCAAGGCTGGTGTTATTGACGATTGGTGTGTGTGGTAAGTATCGCCGAATATTTGGCCAAAGGGGAACCAGCAAATGTTCATGATCTGCCGTAAACTGCGCAGTACTTCTTGGACCGCCGCCGTCGCGTGGCGGCGCATTAATCGTGAGAGGAAGGCTTGAAAATTGGCTAGATTATTGGCGATTCCGTTGAGCAGTTTCCGCGCATTGGCAAAGTCGGCACTAGCCAGACAGCCCCTGAAAATCTCATGTAGTGTGTGTAGCGGGATGGACGAGCCATTTCGCAGGCAGGCCACAAATGACATGCACGCGAGATCCAGCCTTCCGTGATACAGCCAGCCTTTGATAAGATGATCAAATGTATTATCGTTTGATTTTATCTTGGGGGCTCTCCTCCCCCTGTACACGGCATATATCTGACCCGAGTCCGGCTCGCACAGCTTTTCCCCGTCCAGGGTGGCGAGCTTCAGACCGTTCACCCTAGCTCCCCATATGCGCTGAACGGCTACACGCATGCCCTCGCGACCATGGGGGCGGTGATAGTGGGCCAGCAGACAAACGACAGTCTGGTCAGTGGCAGGCCAGCTCGTCTCATATAGAAAAGATTTGATGACAGCCTCGGCGAGGTCCGGGCGTCTCATGCGATTGAAGCCGATAATGAGGGTATGGTAGGTATGGATGGACGGAGGCACGCCGGCAGCCACAAGATTATAGCAGATCCTGGCCACGGCTTCCCGCACGGACACTCTGGGCTCGACTTCCAAGGCCGTCTTGGACTTGACGGACTGTCTGAAGACAGTACTTATGGCCTCGTTGAGGCCCGCTCGCACACGGTTGGTGTAGGGCCAACTTTCCAGGGGGAAGTGAAAGCCGGGATAATCGGGCTCGTTCCTGAGATCATGGAGCTTCTGCAAAACGGCGTCGGCGGCCGGGTCTGGTGTGTCGGGTTGGTCGTGCTTCTGCTTCTTAGCTAGGTGAAGCAATCTGTCGGCAAGGTCGTTCACAGTATCCGTTGCCTCGGCCAGATCACGGTCGGTCCTGGGCTCGCTCAAAATGACATCAGGGTCCTGTTCCTCGAGAGCGACGGCACCTTCGATGGTGCGCCAATCGTAGTGGTCTGCCGACACGGACGGACGGACGATGGGCTCATAGGCAATGCCGCAGAGGGCCTGGAGCTGGTCGAGAAGCGGGCGGGCGGCTAGTCTCCTCGCGGTTATGTCTCGCAGCGGCTGGCGGCTCGTGGTGAATGGCTTGTTGGACGAGGAATAGATGAAGGACTGGGTATCTGTGAGTAGGTGGGGATCCGTCATATATTTCTCGTCCCTCATGGATGGGTGGCCGTCGTCGCCATGGTCTGAGGAGGTGGTGGGGGTGTTCGCCCCGGCCAGTTGGTGCAGCGAGGCGCGGGCGCGGTCGAGGTCCTGGTCGAGGTGCTCGCGCCTCATGTTCTTGCGGCGGGCATCGAGCATGGTGGCGGTGCCGAGGATGGTGGTGTAGCAGGCGGTGAAGAGGTCGGCGACGGTGACCTTGCGACGGGTGCGGGCGGCGGCGGTGGTGCTTCGTCGGGCTAGGGCGTTGGTCGAGTGCAGACACAGGCGACAGCGACAGAAAGACTGCGCCTGAGCAGCACGAGACCACAAGGCCTGCATGGCTCGCGCATGTCGTCGCTGTCGTTGCCGTCGTCGGGGTGGAGGACTATGGAGGTGAGGAGGGCGCTGGC
The DNA here is from genome assembly GCA_022453515.1 of Astrocystis sublimbata. Taxonomy (NCBI): domain Eukaryota; kingdom Fungi; phylum Ascomycota; class Sordariomycetes; order Xylariales; family Xylariaceae; genus Astrocystis; species Astrocystis sublimbata. The sequence continues at coordinate 216,627 of JAJNNY010000040.1, read as the reverse complement.
GTGGGTCGTGAGGCCGTCATGGTCGGTGTCCCACTCAATTGACCATGGTGAGCATGGTGAAGGTAGCAGGGAAATTAAAGTGCAAGAGGCCGACCTTCGGGAGTGGATCTTCAATCATGTATGTACAAAGTATCGTCGCCGGCCGGGCGGTGGGCTCGGGTCGTGGCCGGTTGACTCGCCCAACTTTAGGTAGCTCGGCCGTGCTAAGGGGGAAGGGGGGCGAGGGGCAGTCGAGGGCGCAAGCTTTTCCAAGGTTGGCACCTGGTGGCACCATTGTAGCGACAGACAGCTGCAGCCTATCATTTTCATAGTGGGGTGGATAGATGTAGCTATCACCATAAGGTACAACTTGTATCCTCTAGGACAAACAAGCTCACCATTCTTATAATTCATTGTTAATCCAGCCGCGCATGAAATCGCACCGGACGGAAAACTTGCAAATACTCCCCTAGAGCCATCATGTATGCTCTCACCTTGACGGCTGAGTTGAATGGGTAATATGATGCATAGCTTTCTTTCCTACGAGCTTTGCGATCCCCGCTAACCAAAACCCTCATAAACCAGAGTGACCAATTTGCGCCCGAAGGACACCGAGGACAGTCCATTCTGGTATACCTTCACGGTCCAGTGCACGTCGTGCCGCGAGACGCACCCGAACGCCGTCTCCGTCAGTCGGTTTGTAAGTCCATGCGATTACCTACTTTCGGTTGGGCCCGTCTTGGTGGTGTGATCGAGTATGCTTGAGTTTTAGTACTTCAGTTAGGTCACTAATTCGAATCCTCTCCCCGCAGGAACAAAACGAGTTGAGCGGCAGCCGGGGTGAGGCGAATTTTGTTTGGAGGTGCAAGAACTGCAAGGTTCGTCTATGTCATGAACACTCTATGCTCTTTGCGACGCTCTGGAATTCCATAACTCTGACTTCGATTTCAGCGGGAGTCTTCTTGCTCCATCAGCGTTGCGCCCAAGGCTTATGAGCAGGGCGACCCGCCCAAGCAGCAGAAGGTGATTGAGTTCGACTGCAGAGGCCTCGAGTTTACCTCATTTTCACCCGAAGTATGTGACGTTTCATGCGTTTGTATGATCAACTGAATTGACATAATTAGGGCGAATGGCTGGCTGAGGGTGTTGACTCTGGCACCAAGTTTGAAGGCATCGAATTGGCCGACGATGAATGGTTTGATTACGACGAGAAGGCCAACGAGGAAGTCAGCATCAAGGAACTGAAATGGGATATCAGGAGAGCTTAGAGAAAGGGTAGAATCTATGTCCCAACTCGAGACTATTAAGAAAAAGTCATCGAAAGAACACCTTGTAGGCGTGCCGGTGCTGTGATATCAGCTCATTGAATTACAAGGTTGGTTGTGAGAAATGGATAAGTGCAGCAGGTTGTCAGGATAGACAAGTCTCAAATCGGCACCATGCAAGTTTCAGCTACCTAGGTAGCTTTGAAGATGTGATATTACCTGACGATGGCCATCAAGGTGCTCGCAATTAGTAAATGCTCATTGATATGAACTTTGAGGAGGGATGAAAGCTGCACCATGAATGATACCTGTAGCTGGCCATTGAAGCTTCAGGCATGGATCAAGTTGGGTACAGTGGGGCAGACCGCCGTAACAGCTGGACAGGCACCTCATTGAGCTCTGCAGCCAATCAGACGCCCCAAAGCGCACCCCAACCTCGAAATCCATCTTTTCCACGTCGGGTCTCTTACCTTCGCAGCCTCGAGCTTCATCCAACCCGGCATTCTTCCTCTCTCACACCAGACGCCCCGAGGACCGACAGCACAATCGCCCACGATGAGTGTAAGAGACCTTAACCCCACCACACAACTCCAAAACGACAAGAAAACAATTGAGAAAGCTAATATATATTTCCAACCAGTTCATGCCCGTCAACCCGCGGCCTATGCTGCAAGACCTGTACGCGTGCACCCCTCCCAAACGAACCATACCCATACCTTAAGCCGTACCGACAAATAACCAAGCAACGAACGAACTAACTAATCCCTTCCATCATCACAGCGTCAACAAAGACATCGTAGTGCGGCTCAAGTGGGGCGAGACCGAGTACCAGGGCCGCCTGGTGTCCATCGACGGCTACTTCAACATCCAGCTGACCAACGCCCAAGAGTACATCGACCAGAAGTTCACGTCCGACCTCGGCCAGATCCTCATCCGCTGCAACAACGTGCTCTGGATCAAGCGCGCCGACGGCGCCGACAAGGGCGATGTCAAGATGGACGGATAGTCTGGCCTGGTCTTATCGAATCAACAACACTAGGCGCACGACATGGCACGACATGATTGGAAAAAACAGACTATGAGGAACGAACGACGGAGCTAGCGATCTGTGGACGAAGGGGCATGATGTCCTGTCCGACAATATCAACCAGAAGGGCGGGTTAGCGGATGGGTTCCGTAGAAAGAAAGTGTGTGTGGTAAATGATACCCAGGATTAGGACACGGATCAAAACAAGAGGGCGCCGTTGGGGGAGAAAGAAAGTGTATGGGCCATGGCAAGCAGAATGGGCGGCTTGCTTTCCGGCCGGAGAATCCATCAATGGGAGAATTGCAGCAAGCGACTTGTTAGATCACGGATACCGTTTCGGAGGAGTCACCTTGCCTCGCCAAAATCCGAAATGCGGTAATCCCACACCGCCTCACTCAACCCAAACCATGCCCGATCCATGTATGTCTACACTGATAGGATTATCAGATGTATTGGCAGTGCCTTCAAAAAGTGGGTTAGGATCTATGACATATCCATTTACCCATACCTCGCAATACGGCGCAAGAGGAAGAGGTTAGACAAAATTGTCTCGTCTTACGAAGTGCATTTCATTGCAGCCAGAAGCTGGCAGCTGAGCGGACACGAGCCGAGCAAGTTCCTATGACTCAGTTCTCATGCTACCATTCGTGATTTCCATTTCAAGTGTCGCCAACCTTGGCCTTTTCCGGTTGTCAACTCCATATACAAACCTACCTACTCATCAGTCGTCATGCCATAATCACGACCAGCTCTATGCTCGTAGACGTTCAGTTCATATGTACTTCGTAAATATCTAGTGCGATAGTCACATCAACATCACATCAAGCAAGCGACCTTCCGACTACTGCACAGCTCCGAGCCGCCGACCTTGATCCTCTCCGTCGCCGACACCCACCGGAAGGCCTCGACCATCCACTCGTACCACACCCGCGCGTCGTCCGTCTGCCGCCACATGGTCACTTCGAGCTCCGAGTCGGCGGGGAAGTAGAGCGGTTGCTGTAAAAGTAAACATCTGTCAGCGAGACAACTTACATAGTGGATGCATATATGTAAGGAACAGGAACGAAAATGAACGCGAGAAAAAAAAAAGAATGGATGAATGGATCGACAGCAAGGGGGGAAAAGGAAAGAAGTAGAAACTCACCTTTAGAGGAAAGAAAATCGGGAACCACGAAACCATATCCTTGCTCTTCCGATCGATCTGCTCAGGCAATATACTCAACTCAACCATCGGCTTCTCAGCTCCCTTTACCTCCCCATCTTCTCCCATCTCCACCTCCACCTCCACCTCCTCACCCTCTTCCCGTTGTTCTTGCCTCCGTTGAAGCTGACGCTCATAAAGCACCGCCTCAAAATACCCCGCAAGCCCATGCACGACGCCCCTGTGTCGACAAACAAACGTCAAGCAACAACTCCTCGCATTATGATCATTCGCACCAACACCACCCTGCATACACCCACCCCCACCCCCAACAACACCCCCCTCCTTCCTTTTGCGTATCTGGTCCATAGTCTCCTCCGTCAAGGGATGAGCAAACTCCCACGCCTGCTGGAACCTAGGGTGATCTGGAACCCCTCTCGCCGCAACAAAGTCCAGCGCGAAAAGCCGCACGACCCACGGCGTGTTAAAGGCATTTGCATTGCACGGCTCCGCGCCGCCTAGTTCAGAGCGCGCTTTGATATCGGCGAATAAGCGCGGGGTGGAAATGGGGGATACGTGGGCTGTGTAAGAGGATGGAATGGAGATGCCGTGCGTGGGGGACAGCACGTGCTGGATCCCGTCGAGACATTCGGGGGATAGCTCGTTGTCGCCGAAGGAGCCGAGGAGTTCCGAGACGAGGATGTCAACTTTTCCGTGCTGGACTGAGGAGTCTGCGTTTGAGGGAGAGGAAGAGGAGGATAGGACAGGTCCTTTCCAGGCGCGCATGTCCGTCTTGACAACAGACACCTTGCCCTCCCAGACCGTCTGGTTCTGCCGCAGCAGATAGACATATGCGTTCGGATTCTTCTCCACGGCCCACACCTTCACCGGAACACCCGTGATTTTGCTCGCCCGCAGGGCCCGCGTGACAAGGGGTCCGCGCCCCGAGCCGGCAACCGCAATGACGACCTCGCCATCCAGCGAAGACGTCGGCTTCGCCTGCTCGATCCACTCCGTCAGCGCCTCCACGATAGCCGCCTCGTACCGCTCGTACTTGACGGGATCGCCCTCGAAGACTTCGTACGTGACGCTCTCGAGGTTGTCCGCGAGCGGCTGCAAGGGACTCTGCAGCCAGTCCTGGAAGTTGGTCAGCGTCGACAGCTCGAGGTCGCTGTACGGCTCCTGCTGGCGCTCCAGGTGGCGGAAGTAGGCGAGGTATGCGTTGTGGCCCAGGATCCCCTGCTCGTTCTTGGGGGGTTGGAAGGCTTCTTCTACTGCGGCGGGTGCGGAGCCGAGAGAAGGAAAGTCGGAGGATGAGGAGACGTCGGGCACTTTTTGGTTTGTGATACTTGGGGGGTCGGGCTTCACTTCGGGCCCGGCGTCGCAGAGAAGAAAGTAAGGCGCGTTCTTGAGCCGCATGTATACGCCGATCAGGTCCTGGTGCGCCTTGCCGAGGGACGGGTGGCCGGCCTTGTTCTCTTGGAAGGTGGCTGGGCTGTAGGTTAGGTACTGAAGGGGTTCGGAGAACCATCTTGTTTGCAGCTCCTTGGCGGGTAGGACACGGGGTATCCTCAGGGCTGGTGGCGAGTTAGTTTAATGCATTGGACAGAATACCTACTTAAGTAGTTGAGGGATGGTCGCTTGACGAAGCACTCACCGACAAACAGCTTATCATTGTAGTCGCAGACCGTGCGTATCACGTGCCACGAGTCCCAAGTGGTGAAGATATCAATGTCCCCCTTCGCATTCTCCTTCCCCTTGCCCTCCTCCTCAGCGATCGAGAGCTGCGCGATCTTCTCCTCGAGGCCGGGCTCGCGGTACATGGGCAGGTGGATGATGAGGCTGATGCGGGTGCCGATGAGCAGAGCCTCCTGGATGGCCCTCGCATACTGGGCCACGCCGAGTCCGTTCCCAGCCTGTGCGGCGTCCTGCCTAGGGCCGGGCACAATGATGCTGCGCACGCCGCAGAAGTTGGCGTAATCAACCTCGAGGTTGAGGACCTGGCGCGAGATGCTCGCGATCACATGGTTCGGCGAGCACAGGTCGATCCACGGGCTCGCGTAGCAGACGAAGCCGCTCGTGTACACGCCCGGAAACAGGGTGGTGTCGTCAGGCGTGAGAGCGTCTACGATGGGATCTATGCGGTTCCCGTTTGTTTGCTTGCCTTGGCCCTGAGCTTGAGCGAGGCTGTCGTCGACGAGCTTCACTATGCGCTCGTGGAAGCGAGCGTTGGTGATGGGCGCCGTGACGAAGCGGAACTGTGGGCTTGTGAGAATTGATTGGACTTAGGGTAGGTACTTGAGGTAGGTACACTTACACCTGAGTTGAGTACCTGGCCATACTGCAGGTCGGTGAGAGTCTCGGTTCGGCTCGAGTCGTGCTGGCCGATGTGCAGGGCGGGGCGGACCTCCTCCTGGTTTTCCTCGGTGTTGTAGCTTGTGATATCCATATTGAAGTCTTTTGATGTTATATATAAACTTTGACCCGGTGATTGACCAACCAATGCAAAAAGTGATTCAAATCGTATTCAGAGTGGCTCGAGGTTGGAGAGACTCAGAATAATCCAGGATGGTAGGGTAGGCAATGAGCGGAGGGGGGGTCTTTCGAAGAAAGATGATCAGACTGACATGGTGGTGCGAGTCGGCAGCCAATAATACTACTTGAAGAGAGCGAGGCAAACGGATGAAAACAAACAGATCAGGGCTGACGACGAGTCCAAGGATACCTGAGCTGGGCTATCCTGTTCTCTCTCCAGTCACTCCCAACGAGGCTGTGGATGTGAACGAGGTAAGGTTGGGTATGTATGATCTTATCTCAACCGGATAACCACATATTTTTGGAGGGGTGTGTAAGAGGGCCGGCAAAAAAATAGTTTCATTTTTAGCTACGGCACCAGGCATGCGACCTTGCTGCCCAATGAACGGTCCGTTTTCTGCGCTAATGCTACCTGCCCACGGCTGCTGGAGAGCCACTAAGATGGGAAGTTGCGGGCTTCCACTGTTTGCCCGTCGAGATGCTCTGCCTGCCGCATGGTGCATCAGGCCTTCTGGCCTGGTTGGTTCAATGTTGTTATTGGCAGGTGGTGTCATTGCAATTTCGACAGCGCAGGCACATTCAGGGTTGTGGGGTTCCCGGCGGGAGAGACACAGGGGTTCTGGTGCCTGCCCCGCGCTGTCTATCGGCACGGTATCCCTGCTATGGTCATGCACTGTACCAGCTTGGGCAGTGAGAGTGGCTTGGCTTGGCTGCTGCCCCTCCTTCAGCTTGTACTCGTACACTGCGGTCGGTACCTGAATGGCCTTGTAAGGTAACAGCTACTGTGACAGCTTCAGCTCTTCTTCTCGTCCCTCCTGTCACCAATTCCTCTCACAGGAGCATCTGCCCAACATGAACCGGCGCATGGTATGTATGCACAACTCCCCTTGCCGCCTCTAACCACCGGACCTAAGCTAATCATTCCGCTCCTTTGCGCCCCTAGCTCACCAAGGATGAGGAGGCCACCACCGGCGACGAGGTCGAGGTGCGCCGCGAGGACCAGGACAAGATCAACAAGTTCAGCCGCCTGCACCAGCGCCAGCTAGGCTTCGAGGACGAGCTCAAGTCCAAGAACGTACGACACCCCACTACACCCGAAACCGCAACGACAGACAGGCTGACCGGCGCATCGACTAATCCTACAGAAAGAGAAAGAGGAGATTGACGACGTGGCCCTCGAGCTCGAACTCGCCGACGAGGACGAGAACGTGCCGTAAGACGATGCCCGCCCACTCTCTGATTCCCCACGACCCGACATTCGCTGACGGCGCAATATTCGTTGCTGTGCAGGTACAAGATCGGCGATGCCTTCTTCCACATCCCCTTAGAGCAAGCCCAGGAAATGCTAGCTACCTCGTCGTCGCGCATAGAAGAGGAAGTATCCGAGCTGGAGGACAAGATGGGAAACACAAAAGACGAGATGCAGCAGCTCAAGGTCGAGCTGTACGCCCGCTTCGGGAGGAGCATCAACCTCGAGACATAGGGTGACCATTCCGTGTATCCAGACGACGGCATACTATACGACCACCCCCCGAAAGCAGTGCGACATGCCGACACCAGCGAAACATCCTGCGTTCGTGCCCCGATCGAAGCCGGCACAAGTGTGATGTTGCAATGTTTTGGGGGCAAGGAGTACAGAACCTTGAGTTCGCCATGCGCGCACACACCACCTGAACAATCCGACACTAGCATAACCTCCGAAATGGGATTGATTTGACCCGGAGAAAATACTGGGGGCATCTGGACCAAGATGTTTGAAAATCAGGAGCATGTACGGAGGGATTGAGTTGACCCAAGGTCTCTCACAGCCATGCCAATGCTCCCACGGGGCCAATTTCTACACCTCTAATAACGATAGAATTAGAGTATTTTTCGACATACTGGGTCAAATACCACACAGCGCAAATATATATTCCAGCATGAATTGTTAGTTTTGAGTTGGGTGTTCTCCAACACGTTGTACGTATGACACCCCATGCCCCCTACCGCAATAATCGCCCAATATCCTCATTTTAAAAGGTTCACCAAGTCTTGAAACCATTGCTATGATAGTCTCAGATACACCCCACCCCACGGTAGCTGGGCCATTGAACCAGGATTGGAAGCCGCCTCATCTCAGCTTATACGTCTTGACCTCGGATGTGAAAAGCGACATGGTCAGATACGCCACATTCACACTCATCGTCCCTATCCTATAATACGCGTTCCTGTATTTCTTAACCAGCATCAAAAAGGCATCCTGATCGACCATCGCCAGCACGATGGCCTCGTAACGTCCGCTCTGGAGCCTCTTGTGCACCTTGGGGACGTCCATGTCGTTCTTGCTAGGCCGGAGCCGCACTCTCTGTCCCGTGTTCAAACATAACCTGTTGTTCGCTTTGTCAAGACTAAAGGCTGTCCGCGCCATGGCCAGGGTGGTGATGAAGAGGGATTTGTTGCTCTGCTCCAGGAGATGGAGATCGGTCCCCTTGTGATACATGGCAGGCACGGATTCCGTGTGACTGTCTCCGAGCGCGATGCGCGTCGCGAGCCAGGCCAGCGACCGGACTTTCGAGCTCTGCTCGAGCGCCGGCCACGCCACTGCGCCCTGCCACCCCGTCCAGGACCACGACGGAAGGTCGATCCGCCGACGTGGCGGGCGTGCACCACACGCAGATTCGTGACTCCAGCTGAGACCCAGCAGCAGGAAAGCGAGGTAATCTACCCTTTCATTGGCAAGAGATGGCGTGTCTAGCGAGTAGCCCCAGGTCAGCCCCTGAGGTGCCCCGGCCGAAGGGAATGCAAAGTTGCAGCCCGTCTCCGAGGCGCTCTTCCAAAGCGGAGCTACCCGGAAGCTCTGGTACGTGGATTGCAACTCCGCGACGGAGAGATTGTCGTCGTCTGGGTGAAACAAGGGGATGCCCCAGATATGGCGCACCGGAAACGCCGTCGATGACTCCAGCTCCCGGATGATGCCGCTGAAGGCGGTTAGAGAGTCGCGGTCGTAGGATAGGCTTCTTGAAGAATACTCCTTGGTGCAGTTGACGTAGGTGAAGAAGTTGCTTAGTCTCGTTGTCGCCCGACGACTGGTTCCGGCAGCGGGCAGTCGTTTCAGACAGAAGAGCGAGGGCTGGGACAGAGGCGACGAATCCGGCTCTCCCCCGGACGGCTGGATACTCTTGCTGACACGGAAGCTTTCGCAGCAACTCGTGGAATCGCACTCGAAATAGAGCTGGTCCTCCGTGAAAACGAGGCGCCGTCGTGATAGGATTGCTTCCTGATACGTCCATCCCCTCGAGGCCCACCGCGAGCTTGTGATAGAATGGTGCGGAAGGGGCAGAATCGACTTGAGAGTGAAGTTGTCGCCCTCGAACGAGACCTGCTTGGAAGATCGTCGCCTGGAGATACCCGGTAGCCCATAGGATTCATCTGGTCCTGCAGCTGCCACGATCGTCAGTGTGGCGTTCTGGTAGACGGAGTCCATGTGCATCATCTGCTCGTGTTTCCTTTGTTTATCCCAGTGGTCAATGCAATATTTATCTACCCACAAATAATGATAGCCCAATTTCAAAGCGACTTGCATCGCGTCTTGAACGACTTGTGGTAGGGTAGAAGGCAGATCTGCCTTGTCTGTACTTGTACTTGCTTTTTCTTGTTGATGGGCAGAGTCGCCCCAGACGTAACTCAAGGCGACGTATTCAGGGCAATCTTCCGACGCGACGTCCGAGATTCTCAGTATCGTCCGATCTCTGCAATCTATCAAGTTCTGCGAAAGCTTTCGACGTTGCCGCACTTGGCATCTGGCGTGTTCGCTCTGGCATACCGTCAACCAATCTCGGACGACTTTGGCGTCGAAGTCTGGCTGGACTAGATGAGGGCTCAGGGTTCGGCCTGCAGTTGTCTTCGCATCGGCGTACACAAGGAAGCCGCAATTGGCGACCATGCTTTTCATCTTGGTCTCGCCGTCGCTGCCCGGAATCAGGGAGAAGCGATCCGGCACAACTGCGACGAATATATCAGATCCGGACGGCATCTGTTCGAAGACGTATTGCTGGTTTGCCAGCAAATCCGACATGTGCGGACGCAGCTGAAACGCTCGGAGCTGCAGCTTTGATCCGGCCTCTGCGATGCTGAACTGGGACAGGACCTGACAAAGCCCGCAACCGCTGAACCGGAGAGTGTCTGACAGCCACTGGAAGTTGAGAATTAGCATATCCTTCTGTTTGATCGATGCTGCAATGCTTCCTCGACACCAAATGCGAGGTTCAAGTTCTCCTGAAAACCACTCACACCAAGGAACACGCCATCCGGGTTGTCATGAAAGTCGTCCAGCTCCCGGGAGATGTCGCTGAAATCCAACAAGCGACAGAGGTGACAGAGCGAGGAATATGACCGAATGATGGAGGAAACCCGTTTCGACAGACTGGTTTTCCGCAGCAGGTCTGTAGATTCCTGTCGCGGCCCTTGTCAGCAATGCCAAAACCCCGATTTCCCCTCCTCCAAGCACCCAAGCTCTCAATTCTTGCAGAGAAATTAACCTGGACCTACTGAAATCGCCCCATCGCCTCGGCCTCGGCCACGACCCGATGCTTTCCTCGCGAGCCTATCGAATATTGCAGCCATATCCGCGTGATGTTGCCAAAGGTCCAATCTCCGTATGCTCGCTGTGTGCGATCATTGACTCGACGCCATCGTCAAGCCAACTGACTGAGTCCGAAGAGTTGGCGGATTCACTTGGCACTTCTAGCTACCTAGGTAGGCATATTGCCTTGGCCGCTTACTGCAGGGGGCTACCACCGCCCCCAAATGAAACGTCAAGAATATGCCCACCGATTCAAATTCTCTGGTGTAGATATTTCGACTCAATCATGATGTAGAACGGTGAGTTGAAGATTGCTATATTCAAACAAGGCTACGTGCACTTGCCAAGACTCAACCAGAGGCCCCCACGGCCAGCTCAGGGGCAAGAAAGCCGCTATCCCGATTCGCGATTGGGCACTCAGCCCCCCTTGGATTCACCCGATCTTGCGAATCGGTTCTACAAAAGATGTCTTTCATGTTCACTCTCATCGTTTGAATAAAATATGTAGCATCGTTAAGCCTTTCTGTCCTAATAATAGATAATGTACCTAGGTATGATATGGCAAGAATATGACAATACAGCGTCTCTCAAACGAGCTGTACGATTTATGTGACTTTCTTGGTATTCGATTGATTATAGGATTGAAACGGTTTTGGTTTTTTAAAAATATTTTAGAATAAGGCGATGATAGAAATCTAGAACGAACACGATTAGAAACGATTACGGAAACCTAGGACCGTTTTGAACTTGTAATTATTTACGTCTACCTACTCGACTCCCTGCCACGCCTGCATTGGAAAATATGCCAAGCTTTATGCTTTTCAGTGTGGGTCATGCTTAGGTCAGCCCCCAGGTTGAATCCCTACAAGTTCCGATTTGGGACGGCGAGGTGACGGTAATTGAACCTATCTCAACCTTAATGTGTTTATTCCCTCGAGGGAAGTTGTCATACGCTGTTAAGCTTGGAGGATTGGAAGCACCCGCCACGTCAGATTCGTTCCATCTGTTGTTGACTTATGCATGTTGCGTAGGTGGCGTCATCGTCGCTTACTCGTATGTAATAAAAGAGTCCTACCAACAATTCATTATGCGTATAGGTAATCAATCAGCTTGGGGGCTACCTAATGGGTTGACCACGATTAAATCCGCCAACGCGACACGATCTAGAACCGAGGTTATAGCCGAGGCGTTAGATGTGAATCGTGAAGCAGCTAATTGCAGTGAGATGATTGGGCTTTCTATCTCTCGCAATACCGGTTGATCATACTATTTGCATAGTCCGCCAAGCCAGCCAAGCATGCGGGCGACGCTAAGAGGCATTGGGATTAGCATGCGAGGCACCCAAGCTGAAGCTGCAAGGAACAGATGAAAGGATGCAAATAGCTGAGGGTTTAAAAAGTCCTAACTGACGTTAGTGTGTAAGACGTGGACGCATCCTGATGTCATAGGCACTAGCCACCATAATGTCTTGCAAGGGCCCGGCGGTTTCGGGTCTCTCCTACTATCGTTAGTATATATCCCGCGTGGTTTCTTTGATGCTTTTCATCCTTCTTTTTGGAAGTTTGCTGCTTCGTGTCTCACAAGTATTTGACAGACATACTTACGCGTAGTAGGCAGGAGTCGGCGTCGCGCCTTGTCCGTCAGGTCTTCGTGCCCAAGCGCCCCTGGGCTTCTATCTATAATCCACACGGACCATCTCACCCACTCTCATTGCACCAGTGACGACCGTCCGTGAGTGAAAGAAGAGTATTCTATTCCAGGGCCGAAGCCGCGATTCCAACCGAGAATTGAGAGTCTTTCGTGAAAGTGGGCTGTCAAAACTCGCAGTTACTACCGACGCTGTTACTTTCTGATCATTCATTGTTTCTGCCCAGAGAAAGCTCGACAACGCATTGTTTCGCAATTCACTTATTTCTATCAATCTGAGCAATTGCTTTTCAATTCTGCACATCTCCGTTCGTTCCGAAATCATCCACCTAGATTCGCATTCACCATGGCTCTACAACGATTGTTGCCGGTTGGCCTCTTCGCGGCCCAAGTCCTCGGTGCCGCGCATCCCGTCATCACCCAGGCGCCGAGCGTAGAAGCCCGCGACGCCGCCCTAGAGCGCCGTCTCGACCCCGTCGGCTACGTCGACAGCCTCATAAGCCACCTCGGCAGCGGAGTCTCGAGCTACGTCGCCTCGGGCGTGCCCCAATTCTTCCAAGACTTCCCCATCGGCAAGGGCGTCGAGAAAGCGCTCGATATCGACGATAAGGACCTTGATGCGATACCAACCCAGGCCCTCAACCTGCCCGGTTACGCGAACTGGACAGACGGCGGGTGGAACGTCCGGATACACGGAAACATATACAAGGTCCCCAACGTCGACCAGAAGAAGATCGACAGCCTCGCCAACAAGTTCCTCATCGGCGTCGATCTCGACGAGCTACCGCCGGACCAGCAGGCGCAGGCACGGAACTTCACACAGTCCATCTTCGTCGTGCAGCAGGACAACGTGAGCGTCACCGTCAACTTCCAGCCCAACGTCGACGTCGAGCCAGATGCGAGCGGCGGCGTGTTCAACGCCAAGGGCGGCGCGCAGTCCATCGACCTGCCGTACAACACGACCTCAGAAGGCGACTTCGACGCCTGGCTGACACTGAAAAACACGACCGGGCCCAACGGCGGGCACCTGCTAGCCGGAAACGCGACGCAGCGAATCCAAGCGCTCAACGTGTACACGAACGGCACCGACTCGGGCAACGCCACCGCCTACCTGGTGCCGACGACGGGGTTCACGATAATCTCCGACATCGACGACATCCTGCGCATCACCAAGATCTACGACCCGAAAGAGGGGCTGCTCAACTCGTTCGCCCGCCCCTTTACGCCCTGGGAGGACATGCCGGAAATCTACGCCAACTGGTCCGCCAAGATCCCCGACTTCCACTTCCACTACCTGACCACGACGCCCGAGCAAGTCACGCGCAACTACATGGAGTTCATCTACAAGACATACCCCCTCGGCTCCTTCGACACGCGGCCGCTCAATTTCTCTGACGTGGACGCGACTCTTGCGATCCGCAAGGCGCTGCTTGAGAAGATATTTCAGACTTTCCCTAAGCGCAAGTTTGTGCTTATGGGCGACACGACGAACTCGGATGTTATGAAGGACTATCCGCAGTTGGTGAAGGATTTCCCGGGGCAGGTGCAGTGCATCTTCTTGAGAAATACGACCGCCACGGATGATACGGACCTGTTCCCCTATGATACTTCGGGCTTTGAGGGCATTGATCAGAAGCAGTACATGTTCTTTGTGCATGCGGACGATCTCAAGGGCGTGGATATCGTTGGCGGCAACTGCCATAACCCGGCGGTGGTGCAGAATGTTACGTTCGGCTTCCAGGGGCGCGGGTTTGAGGACAGTTGGGCGGTTAGGGGTATGGGGTGGAGTTGGGTTACTTTGGTCACGGCGTTGGTGGTTACGGTTGGGCAGAGTTTGTTATAGGTTTAGGAATTGGGGTGTTTGGGGTATAGGTAGGACAGGTGTAGAGCGTGGGAGTTTGTGTATAAATGATGGTATGAGCTTTTATGTATTGTTATGAATCGTTTCAGGGAAGAAGACCCTATGGTTAATTATAGAACTACCCTACAAATCCTCGACTGATGGCATGTTTGATATAAGTCTGGTACGCACGCCATGTGAAGCTGTCAGGTTGTGTTGGAAGTATGAGATATATTATGCGGCGATGCGGAATGCGACGAATCGGCCAAATTCGTCAGTCAAAGATAAATAACATTGGTAAGTAATTATACTTCGAGCTAGTTTAGGTAGCCAGCTGAAAAGTTGAGCTCGATCAAACCTGCGCCTCTAGCACATAGCCTGGTCTGCCTGTTTGTTGTTTCTGTTCGTTTGTTTGTTTGAGAAGTGCTCTATTTCGCAGCGGGCTGAAAACGCCAAGAACTTATGTTTGTCCAAGCCGGGATTAAAGCAAGGTAAGTAAGCAAACCAGTGGACATGAGACAGATATCGATGAGGGCATGGAACTCATCATTGGGCTTGGGTTTTGGCCACATTCCTTTGGCGAGCTTGGGGTAGGTAGGTTGAGTAGAGATTGAGGGGATGGCCTGTCTTGCTTACTTCACTGGGGAAAGGGGGAAGGAAGCCTTTTGAGATTTGTAGTCGGTGGACTAGAGGGTTGGTCATCTTCGCAAACATGCCGACGTACTTACCTAAACTAAGTCAGTATGCTCTCCGGTTTTCTCTTGTTGAAAAGAACGTAGTAACTCTGGGAAAGACTTGACGTGAAAGAGGCAGGTATGCAAGCATAAGTGAGGTACCTTGCATGTATGTATGTAAAACTTGCAAGTCCTCTCGTAGGTTGTCCCAATAGCTTTCTCATATGAAGCCTAAGCTAAAAAGATGAGTGACGGGGGTTAGTTAATAAGATAGTAACTGGTGTCACCTTTTAATCAATCTTCTCAAGTTGAGTCGTTGGTCTCCTAAGTGAGCTGACTAGGCGGGTACCTGCCACCTTCCTTTGTTTCCTTCAACACAAAAATGGCACGGCATGCCATGCTTAACACGCAACACCAAAATGGCAAAAATTTGGGCCCAGCGCAAGGTTCGAACTTGCAACCATTCTATTTGTCAAAGTCAAAGGTGAACGCTCTTCCAATTGAGCTAGCCGGGCCTGCATACTTCGTTGCGAACGACGAATGTGTGGTTTTTGGAAAAAAAGATCATATATACTGATTGTTAGGTACTAATGTTATAAGAGACTTCATGTATCTTGGAACTCTCATTCTCATCAGTTTGTTTGAATTGGTGTTGTCTGCGTGTCCGATCGAGTAATGATACCCCCCCCCCTCCCTCAAAAAAGCCCATCGTAGCTATCCCTACCTGGACACCTAGAGATCAACAGTGTCAAAGTAATAAAGCTCCCGGTGTCTTCCTCATCCGTCGACGATTTAGGAGTATTGCGTGAGGGATGATAAGACGGTGTATGCGGAGGTGGCAGTGTCTGTGACTGGAGGTGGCCGATGCTGTTGCTGCTACTAGCATCGACGTGGGCTGCCTACTGGGTTTCGTGCTACTCTCTTGAAAAAGAGGTGCTTGTGAGATACTGTTATGAGTAATTCGTTAGTAGTGAACTTAAGTTCAAGGTGTAACCTTCGGGGTTGTTGACAATTCGTTTGGATGATCGAGTGGTTATTGACCCGCCCCCTTCTCCCTTGCTAGTATTGAGTGACCGACGGAGGTGAAATGATAGACGCGAGATACTTGAAGAATACTGATAGACAGTAGAATTGGCAGTGGTCATATCCCGAGATCAAGCTATCGGGAGCTGTTATAATCCGTCATTTCTAGTCGGGCATAATGATGTGTGAGGTTCGCTAGCGGCTCCGTACGGAATAACCCCCGAGCCGCGGCTACTAGGGTATATATACTAGTTCATAGTCCCGAGTTGCAAAAGGAGAGTTTTGTCATTCCATTTACTGGACTTCCAGTAGTGTGAAATGGGACACTATATGCTCGATATTCTGAGGCCCTTTAAGATGTTGAGTGTTTGCAGTTCAAATCATGTGATAGTGTACATGTCGCAGAGCCATTTTAGTAAAGGCTAGTGAAGCTGGTGACGGCATGAGTGAAACCCCAATCAGACGATATACATAATGAGAGTAGGGCTGTTGTTGAATGAGAGCGCCACCCCAGTGTTCCTCGCCCGCCTGGGCTCAGGATCTGTGAGGTGGCAAGTGAGGTTGCCACAGGATGACGAAGCTGCCGCATCGTACTGCGCTCCCTTGAAGCAGACTATTGGTTTTCATACACTCACAGATCTCATTGTGAAGCCTTGAAGCCTCGAAGCAGGTGGCGCAGTCCAAAGGGTTTGCTATGAACCGATCACATTACACTTCACATTCATCAGGTCTGTACCAGCATGAGAGGTTCGATGGCAGGGTCGCCTTCACGTATGATGTATGAATCTCAAAGCAGCGCATCTGTTACGAAAAGAAGGCGACCTTATGAGCTTATGAAAACAAACGTCATGAGTTTGATAATGATGCGTTTCGTTTCGCATGAAGTTACACGATCTTGTTTGTCTGGAAGAGAGTGAGCGGCGCTCCCTTCAAAGGTGCTTGGTGACCGTCTGGCTTTCGCCACACTATTGACTTATAAGCACTGGTTGTCGTCTTCCTTCCTCTAGTCTTTCTACTTTTTAAACCACAACACCATAACCACTGAAGCATTCGACGTACTGAGCCAACACCATCCACGATGTCGTCAAGCACTCACAAGAACGATGAAAACGCGGCTTCGTCTCCGAACGATAACGTGCTGCTCACACCCACATCACCCACCATGCCGTCGAGCTTTCATGAGGGCGCCGAAGACGCGGCTGCGTCCCTGGATGGTGGCACGTTGCTCACACCTACATCAACCACCGCGCCAGCGAGCATTCACGGGGACATTCACGAGGGAATTCATGAGGGCGACAAAGGCGCGGGTCCGTCCCGAAATGTTGGTGTGCAGGCCTCACCCACAGCCTCCGGACCAGATCGTTGTCTTCGAGCACACGTGTATGAGGATTCATATGAAGCAGAAGATCGCACTACGTATGATATCTCGGAGGAGGGTTCACGCACAGTAGTGCCGCGTACCTCACGCAGACGTCTGCACGAGGAGCTCGTCCGAGTTATCGATGCCTCACACTTCGCTGGCCACCCATCGAGTATCGAGGTAACGTGGTCGGTTGCTATCCATTCCCAAGAAGAAATGCCCTACGGCCTCAGACGCAGGATCATGCAGGTCGTCGGCGATGCTAGTCCCAAGTGTTCGCATACGAAGAATACCGTCGCCTTCAGCTCGCGCGAGGGGGTGCAGCCGGAGCGGCGCGACCCTCCAGATGGATATCAGTACTTTTACCCTATTTCCCGCGACGGTGAAATTACCGGTGAAGCAAGGCTAGGGCGTGCCGTGTATGGACAGAAGCCAAACGCGAGTCCAAGCTCTGGGGATCGAGGACGCAATCTCTTTATTGAGGAATCACCAAGCTGGGTATCGCGTCGGGGTGTGTGTGAAACAATGACGCCAGGTATACAGGTATACCTTGGTATCCCTTGACTTGAAGATACGGCGATGATGTATCAATCTTCCCCACAATGTCTGCTGGCGGTGCTGTGAAGGGTGGTTTAGATCTCAGTGTAGTCAGTTCCCACTTCGGGAGACCGGATGTGTCGAGCAATATAATGACGTTGTTGAAGCCCAACATGGATATCGTGCAAATTGAATAGTATCGTGATATGGTGGTAAAGAATTGCAAAAACCCCCACGGCCCATAGCGTGAAGATCAAAGGGCCCTGTTTTGCCATCACATACAGGAGTAGGCGTCAAATTTTTCACGTGGAGTGCACGCCTGGACTCCTCATTCATCTCTCAACGTGGTAATTGTTGGACGCTCGCTAGGTACGCGTACGTTCTGTGCCCTGACTTCGTGTAGATCAAGGATGGGTTTCTTCTCGACTGACGATCGTTCAGAACTAGCTATGAAAGAGGCAAGTGATTAGCAATTAGCACGAACCGACTGTGATATTGACAACGGGTAGTCCCGGTCGATATTGCCGCCGTTACAAATTGGATGTCGAGGTATGGAGCAGGTGAACACCCTCCAGGCCGATATTGCTCTTGCGAGAGACGTTATTCGAGAAGATACGATGACGAAGCCGAGTAGGTACCTGCTCCGTGTCACGATGCCACAAGAAAGACGTTGTAGCGGTGTAACCTTTCCCATTTCCCCATCTTGATGGAGCAGGACGCGGGTTGGATGCCCAAAAGTACCATGACTGACCATTGATCGGTTCAGCCCACGGGACCAAGATTCAAGGCAATGTTCATGTGAAGCGCTGATGCCGTTTGATCATCCGGCATCTGGGGCCCATCGCTCGCCAACCCACCCACTGCTCCGACGAAGTTCAACAACAAGTGCATCGTTGCATTATCGAGTATGATGCTCGACACGACTTCGAAACATCGTACCCAGAAAATCAATACATGACAGCTCTACAGACGGACCGGCCAGCGTCCGTGCCACGAACAACTAAGCACTCGAAGTCATCGTGATCGCAGTCTAAACGCGTACGTGCGTGGTGGGGAGCTTCCACTTAGACACGGCGCCAATTTCATAAGGCGGGCCACGTGCTCATGAAAAAATTGACAAATTGGTCGTGTCTGGTCGTTTCGTGACTCGTGCTTATGGGGCAAAGCCAAATGAAGTGGGCAAATTGTTCGTATCAGAACATGGCCTCATTCATGATAAGTGAGTGGCCCTTCTGTGATGATCACTCTTTGAGTTTGAAAGTGAGTTGTCATTGTGATAGAGAATGGGGGGTTGCTCTGGCGCGCTTGAGTCGGCTGGAGCTGCAAATATTTTTTTTCCTATTGATCTTCCTTTTGCCCTTTTCCTTGTGTAACGCAAATATTCCGATTGGTTGGGGAATATGCGCAGACGCAGTGGTCAGACGAGATAGCCGACCAAGATGTGCGTGTCTCGCGTGTACTGTCATGCTTGTCATGGCTCACAGACAGCCAGCCGTCGAACTCCTCATCCCTCCGGTCTTGGAAAAACTCCACCGCCATGAAGGCTAAGACTTGTCGTAATGTCGGACCGCAGCGTTCCGCGCGTAGCTCGTTAGGGCTAATGTAATAGAGGTAGAGCACGCTAAATTAGTGACCGACCCTAATGTAGAGAAAACGTTCCCGCTACTGCTCAAGTGGAGTGGTTGTTCCGTTAGTAATCGTTACATTTTCGCAAACGGCGTGTTGTGACATCGTCCTAACCCGTTGCTGCGCGGAAATCAGCTCACTGACAGCTCGTGTGGCTGACATCGAGCCCGCACGAGATCGGAACTTTCGCGCCTCTCGATAGAGGACGGGCTCTAGATCTTCCTTGGCGTCTAATAAATCATCCCAGTCTTTGTGGGTTCGGGTTGCGCGTCGAAGTTTGGGTTTCATCCCTTCACTTGGCTCAATGTTTTGCCGCCGAGTCTGCTGCAGCCAGCAGCGAGGTCGAGCGTCGACCTGTCGAATGTGAGCTCGTGGCAAGAAAGGAGAGAGGAAATAAAGACAAGCTTCGGGGGGCTAACCTGAAGCAACACCCATGGTACAGACGAACCATTCCTGTCTGGCGCACGATGAAACGTCACCGAGCACACTACACGGCCGAGCATACAAATCGTCAGATTTTCCGTGTTTCTATTTCGGCCGTGGGATGAGATCCACCAACAAGCGGTATTGACTGCATGAGGCACATCCTTGCAGTAGCTTACAGGCCATCCCAGCCTCCCGACCCAGTGGTTCCGTCTCCGGAACAGTCTGACCCCAGCGCCCAGGGAAAATCCATGTCAGCCATAAGCACCAAGCACCCCTGTCCGTATTTTCGAGCATTGACACTCTCTACATAAGTTTGCTTTTGTGATATGAGAATCAATATCTTTTACTCGCAGTCAGTTCTCCATTGCCCGCCACAGTGAGGCTTTTATCACTATTGAACGCAGTTTGGCTTCTTTCAATCAATTAGAGTGCGAAATCCAGGAGGACTTTACGGCCCATCTGGCGTACAAGTTTGCTTAAAGCCACTATACTTGACACACCCAAGCTGATCAGTTGTTTGCTATGTTGACGGACCCTGAAATTGAATTGGTATGATCTGTTTGATGGATTGCTAAGAGACTAAGGGACATATTGGTCCCTCTTCGTGTATGGAAATATCATGAGCCTTAGCTCGCTCCGACGTGAATGTGTTGACTGTGCCTCCAGCATTGAGCTTTTCCACCTTGCCTGCATGAGCCCTCTCTCCACTGAACAATTTACCGACCATCGCCTTCCAGCTAATCATCACCTTCATAGTTCCCACCATCTTTCTCGGCTCCCTTTACGATCGTTTCCCATGACACTCAACGAGGATCCTCTCTTCAAATAGTAGTCCTTTTTCCTGGATCCCCCAGCAGGGCAGTGCTTGTTGTCGGATTCCGGAGCCCTGCTGCCTAGGCTGCGTGTTGGCTGATTACCCCAAGTCCCAGTAACTCCTGTCGACCTCAATCAATGTGTAGGTGATCATGCCGTTCTCGAAGTGGGGGACCTGGACTTGTACGGTTCCCATGTTGGCAGGAGCTTGGAACTGTGCCGGCTCGAGTTCTCGACCTTGAGCCTATATATCGAGCA
Source organism: Astrocystis sublimbata (assembly GCA_022453515.1). Classification (NCBI taxonomy): domain Eukaryota; kingdom Fungi; phylum Ascomycota; class Sordariomycetes; order Xylariales; family Xylariaceae; genus Astrocystis; species Astrocystis sublimbata. Next base: position 195,915 of record JAJNNY010000040.1, on the reverse strand, counting down.
CTCTGTTAGAATAGGAAAATTACCTTGGGAAATGAGGGTTTGACTTACGCTGCAAGAGGCGCACGCGGTGTTGTTCACATACACCCAGTTCGGGCAATTGTATGTCAAGAAGTACTTGCAGCGAAACTTATAGAAACCACCGCCTCCACTCATGGTTGCGGTATTGCGATGAAGGCTTTGGTGAGAATAGGTGTGTCAACTGGTGAGGTAGGCGCAGACGAGTGCAAAAGAGGTAGATAATCTTATTAGATAGACGGGAATATGCGACTGTCCGCTGACAGTCAAGCGGCGGTGTATGGCTGAAGCACAGCAAAGTGTCGAATCAGCAGAATAAAATGATCCCCGGTGTCTAGAAGAAGAAAAGAGGATTCGACGGGCTTTTTATCTTCACCTCTAGTACGCCATCATCGGAGAATAAAAGCAAAAATACTAGGCCGGGATATAGATGGGAGCACACTGATATACCGGAACATCACCAGGGGAGGAGCTTCTTTGCAACATGGGCACATCACAAGTCAGTGTAAACAGTGTCCAGAACAGATCCTCCAGAGGCCGATTGCGCGCACAAAACCCGTTCCACCTTGTGTACCATGAAGTGGCATCATGATGGAAGGGGTGTCTGGATCAATCCCAGTCGTACTGTCCTTGAGCGCTCACAACATGATTCCAAGAAGCGGCTGCTTTGCTTGCTGCAGCATCGGACGACCCCTGCCAAAAGTTGCGTATTCTACTCGCTCAGCTGGGTTGGCAATAGACCCTTGTGACAAGACAAGGGTTGGCAGCGGCCGTCTGTGGAGCCCCCTGGGAGAGGTGCATGCATCGTGAAGCCATCTCTGGCTCCGGTAAATGGTAGTGGCTTTTCCTTTTTTTCGTTCACTTTTCCGCGCAAAAAATATGTAAGGCGCGCAAGCGAACGGCAGCTTGAGTCTAGAAACATATCCTAGATAACTCTTAGCTCTTAATATATAGTCCGCGTGGCATGCTGCATGGGTCAGAGCGGAGGAGCCAGTCGGCAGTCAATAAAACGCCCCATAATAAGGATCTTGTCTTCTAGTGACCCCAGATCACGCCAGGATTTCAGACACTACTGTAAGTACATTATATTACATAGCAATCCTTAGTATATTTGAATCATGTATGCAGGCCTAACTTTTGGCCTTGTCGCACGCAGTCAGGTACGTGACACGCATACGTACATACAGCAAATGCTCGATGGATGTGACTGAGACAGAGAAAGCTTCTGACATGTCGGACTGGAACTCCTGGAACGGCATGCTCGGCTCCTAAGCCAACTGGCTTAAGCGCCCACCTGCCCTTCGTGGCGCACCTGCGCACCACCTATCAAAAACACACCTGGTATCTGTTGATTGCGTACATATTAACCGAGCCACCCAAGGCTATGTGGTGGTCGCGGCGCTTACTCTACTAGGGTTGTGCTCGATCGGTAGTACGGCTACGTCTACTGGGGTTCAAAGCCTACCTATACTGTTTTCCAGAACAATACCAAGATTACCGTCAAGGTAGAGAGATGAACCCTCCACTGCCATGACATCTCGAACGGCAAGGATTCTCCCTAGATGCTGGCCCTTTTAGATCAGGAATGGCACACGCAAAAGGCTGTTACGTCACGTCGGCTGGCCAAGAGACTTATTCACCGCTAGGCTTTGCATTCTGGTCTTGGTTAGTACGTCCAAGATTAATGGGATTCTCCCCCACGCAGTCGCGGTTTGCTTCGACGATATCCTGGTGAAACTGAAGGACGGGCAAGCACTCGGATAGGCCGTGTCAGATTACCGCAGCAGCAGCAGCAACAACAGCGCGCTTCGAGGTAAACTTGCGAGCTGGCGCTCACTGTATTTTGAGGACGAGGATCACTGTGTCAAACGTCATCTTCCGTTGATCGGGAGCAAGGGCCCCCCTGGACAATGTATCCCACACTTTGACATCCACAGAAACTGGATGTGATGCTGCTGTTACATTTTGTTCCCGAGACACTAGTTTAGACTCATTTGCAGATGGGTACAAACAATATGGGTGCGGCGTTATGATTACTGCAGCTTTGGCGTTTGGTGTTGACATCTATCGTCCCGCAGTAAATTAGCAAAGATTATCACCTCAGCAGCAGTCCTCGGGTGCTAAGCTCGATCTAGCCTTTTGACCATCCTCCTCATATTGCGCAAATGATGAGGTCGAGTAACCAATACCTGCATATCTTATCATGATCCCGAGGTAACTTCCTCGGCCGTATCGAATAGAAGCCTTTTAGCGCATCGACAAACCACAAAAAGTTTCACATCATCATTTGTCTTGGCGACATGTATGCTTTCCTCCTTGTATCGGTACGCCTATTCCGCTTGGCAAAGTGATTGAAATTTACCCAATCTTGATGCGAGATGTGCGCATATGATATTGTACATGACTCCGCAGAGCCTTGCATAGCCCTAACGGGTTGTGTTTTGGAAAGATAGGCAGGCTGAAGTATATGCCAAAGCTTACACTATTGGTGATCCCGATGCGACACACTGAACAAAGTGTTGCAACTTTACACAAGCGATGCAAGCATGCTCACCGACGTCGCCGAGGATGGCCGAAAGCACCGCGCTCGGGAACTCGCAATGGTTCTTATTCTTCACGGCTGATTATCACATATTAGGCGGATGGTGGTAACTTGGAAAGCATCAACTCGGGTCTGAGCTCAACCCATGCCCGAATAGGTGTTGCCAGCACAATAGCGAAAACCTAATCCAACCCAATTCCATGCCTGGCTCGCCTGGGATGCGTGCGCATTCAATCTTACTTCGATCCAAATCGTCTATCTTTAAAGAGTTATGTTGAAATTGATATGATAGGTAAATAAGTAGCGGAGCAGAATAGCCTCGCGATAAAAGATTGTAACATGACCAAAAGTGCACACTCTTGATTCGCTTCTCCATGTCGCAAGCTCAAAGATTTGTGAATCTTGAGTCCATTGTCGGATTTCAAATCGCAAATACGTGCTTGGCTATTTGTGTTCCGTGCATAACAACCGACAGCGCCCTCAGTCAACGTGACGGTCTGGCTATGTAATCCAAGTGCATGGCGTCTAAAGGAACAGCATTTGATTCTTCCAAACCCGTAACCATATTATGGCCTGGACGTACTGATTGCCTCGAGGATCTACTATATTGGTCAGGTTTGGTCGTTGATATCTGGTTTCTGCCTCGGTTGCAACCCATCTGGTTGATCACCAGAGATATGGGCAGATCACCTGCTTTCGCCATGGTGTACAACACCGGGGCGTACTATCCGGCCGTGCCGCTTGTTCTAGATGGCGATGAAGTAGAGTCACTGATACAACCCATCCTAATCAAGCGGTATCATGTTGTATGACGCGGTTAACGCCGCGATTCGCGGTCGTCTCCAAGGACCTGATGGTGGTGGTGTCTCGGAGGCTCGGTTGCAACCACCTTTTAGTGTAGTATGGTGACTGATATGGATGGTTTATCGGGGTATGGTATCAACGTGGGATACCGCATTCAATCTGTGAAGAATGATGGTAGCATGATGTTCCTCCTCGCACTTCGGTGTCCGCGGTGATCTCTCCTTGTGAGATTTTACGACTTTCGAAGAGGTTGTATCAAGACAGCAACCAGCTGATAATACAAATGGGATTCTTGACATGTGAAGATGATTTATGGGTGCAGAATTCGAACGCCGAACCCTGTTTCAAGAGCTAGTGACACCAGTGTCGCTACCGCAATTTCGATGCGGAGAAGAGTGAGTCGCACGGCATATGTCTAAGATCACGGTTCAACAGACAGATGTACGGCACAGCCAATATTATAGGCTAGGGTATTGTTTATTAGTTACTATATTAGGTGCCATGGTAGGTTGCGTTATAAAACCCCTCCTCAAATCCATGTGTTCCACCATGCATGACTTCAGACTGCTATCTGACTGGCGACATCATTAGGTGCAGACGTCAAATGGTTCACCGAAAAGGGTTGTTTGCATCTTTGCGATCTACCGGCAAAACATATGTCCACAGTTGATGCGGCGACTTCGTGAAAGGGCTATCACCTCGTCCCCCACTCGGTGTTTTAGTTGTGACTTGGAGGTGCCAAGCGGGTATGCTGACAGGAACATTGGTCACTGGTCCAAAGTTTAACCAGAGCTCTTTAAGTCTATGCTCGGACGTGACGCCTAACCAGGTCAGGGCTAATGCATGTAGCATTTATTCTGGAAGGCGTCTCCGTTCGGTCTGGGAATCGTCGTGCTACTTGGATTCGATGTTGATTCGCAGTCCTTATTTGCCGGCATATCTGATCGATCACCTACTGCTGTGCGCTATGGTCTCCAGCTGCTGTCTTGGAACAGTATGCTGATCGCTCTGACTTACATTGAAATCTTGGATGCCCAATAGGTAGATATCTGGTCTTTTCTGCCAATCTTGAACAAACCCTCTTTGGTGCTGAGCCGACTTCATCCAGGCGACCAAGCGACAAAACCTGTTTTAGATGTTTCTCTGCCTTAAATGTTCATTCTTAGTTTTGTTACACGTCATTTGCTCTCATGTTGTATTCCATAAGTCTGCAGACAGGGTCTATCAGACACTGTTTGACAAGTCTGGGGTACAGATCCATTGCCAGGTCTTTAGTTTATTAGTGGTCGGCAAGTGGCAGATCATACACCCACGGGTTCTTCTTGGCTCATCCACTATCCATGGTATTCATTTTGCCCTTTGCAGATGCCGTGGCTCCTTCGGTTGCTTCAGAACGGTTGTCATCAAGTCAAATAGGTTAAACAAACCATCGTCATGATAGTTATCTTATTGCAACGCAGCGAGCGTCTCTCTTGTCTTTTGTATAAACGAAAATCTAATACCTCTGTATTACGGATACGACTTGTAGATAGATAGCTATCACACAAGCAACCATGTCAGTTCCCACCCTCTGCGGCATTTTCGGGGGGAAACGTCAAAATGGCTGGGATGATTGAGCAGTATGGATGGGCTAGACACATGTTCAACGCTATGTATTCGTACCTAGGGAACTACAATCACAGGTTCATGTTCCGATAATAGTGTCCCGCTGTTCCAGCCATGAACTTACCAATAAATATTGGACACATTTACCAAGTGAGGTAAGATGGTACGGGGCGTTCCCACTTTGAATTTCAAGTAGATAAGGGCTTGGAAGATTGCGAGCATATTAGCTAAGAGTCGTACCAAGAGTAACTATCCTAGGGAAACCAGGGGCATGTGCCCCCTAAGTTCTCCACGGCAAGGAGTCAGCAGGTATCTTCCCTCAACTCTACTGTAGTTCTCTGCTATCAACTTAGTTGAGATCGCACCAAGTTCTCTAGTACGCAAGAGTAATGGCCATCTCGTATTTCGGTTTCATCCTTGGGCACATGCCATCGAAATTACGACATTTGATATTCAACCGAGTACCGAACAAGACGATTAACTCTCATTCATCGAGTGCGATGTTCCTGCTGTCTAAAGTCTATGATTCCGAGCTCGTATTTTGGCTCTTCAACTCCATCCTTTGCCTTTTGCCGCCGTAATAATACACCTCAACGATTACGATTATCGAACTTCCGGTTTCCCGCCTGAACTCCTTGATACATATACGATGATGACATTTCCTGACGACTTCCGCGACTCCTCATAGCGACTCTTGCTCTCCGAACGAACGACTCGATGAATCCTTTTCCAGTGGCTTAGTCTCGGCGCACATCTCCTGGGGTTGCCGTGTTGCCGGAAGTTCTACTGGTATCTCGTTGGACGCCGAATAGTCATATGGTGGCCAGAACTCATCGCTGGTTCTGTTGCCATCCTCCGATTCTCCTTCTGCCTTCACGGACCGATTTCCCCGGCGGCGTAAACGTTTTATACACAAATAGACAACGACACCGATTCCGAGTAGCCCGATGCTGACACCAGCGCCAATCCCAGCGGCTACGGGGCCACTGATGTCCATTCCACCCTTTCGGTCTCCTGACCCCATATCATTGGGCAATGGTGTTTGGGAAGTGACTTCGGTTGTGGATGACTGAGAAGCATCGACCGTAGTAGTAAGAGTAACAATTGTAGTTGGCGTGTTGCCCCATGGTCCCCATCGCCAGGAGTTCTGTCCTCCTCGGGCTCCGCCTGCTGACCCGCCTTGCCATGGCGGCCCCAGGTAAGACGCAGAGCTTGTGGCTGCCGGTGCAGTAGATGATGCGGGTGTACTGATTGTCTTGTCTCGGTCCTCTGCATTTGTGGGCAAGGAACCCACATTCGTAGTCCCGCTCGGGCTTAGGGATGATGACGCTGGAGTCGCCATTGTTGAGTTTCTCGTAAACCCCCTAGTACTGATCATCACATCTCGAGGTTATGTCTGAAGTGGGAAGTGGCATGCTAACTAGCCGACGCTGTCGTCATATGCGCGGCAATGCAGCAATTAGATTAGAAATCATGGTATCGGCGGGTAAAACAACTTCGAGGAGATTTGAGAAGCCAAAGCGAAAGTGTAGCCCTAGCTTTTAACATGTGGTGTTCTTTGGTATATACGTTCATCATTTTCTATTTTTCTTCTATTGTGCTACATACACATCCTGCGACTCGAGATAGTTGCAATGAATCGCCATAACTGGCTTCTGACCACTGCAGCCTGCTGCGCATTCCTATGCATGCTTCCACACGATGTTACATAAGAAGATGCCAAGCTGCTTACGTGCTGCCAAACACGGGACGGAACGCAATCAGCTTGCTTTCCGCACGGCTACGGCGTACCGCGTCTCTAGCCCTAAGGGTAGCGAACATGCGTTATGCGTAGCATACACCCTTCTCGGTCCCGTCTAAAGGGCCCCCCCAATGCAGAGTACTTTTATACCATGCTTCCCTCCAGTTTACCCCAAAAGTTTACAGGTGGTAACCAGACCCTGAATGGGAGGTGCATAGAATATTTCGGGATCATCGCTTCGGGCCTGCGTCTTAGTATAGACACCCTGTAGGATGACTGCATAATAGTCCCCAGCAACAGGCTGAGAATAGCCCTGCTGAAATTGGCAAACACCACGCTGACTTTCAGCATATGTCGGCGCTTGGCGAGCGAATGAGAACTGGGCTCTGAAATCTTCCTGGGTTTATTGGCCCCAAGGGACATCTTTATTGGCTTGGTGACGCAACCGGACCGCATGTCGAAACAAACAGCATGCAGCCCAACTTTTTTGCCTGCGACCAGCGCTGAGGCAATGGACTTGGCCCATAAAGCACACAAGTCGCCCAGGATATGGACGGTCCCGAAACTCATCTGATACGAAACATATGGACAGACTGCTAGACTATCACCTCTATTGGTATTCAAGGTGGTCTCAAAGCTTCGAATGTGAGCAAGAAGCAACTGCCGACACCAAACCCGCATCTAACCTTCAACAAATCGCAACAAAAGCACCTAATACGGACGGAACAACGCACTGCGCCGCAGTCATACAGGCTCACTGCAGTAAATTTTTCTTTTGCAGGCCAATCAATACACATAATTACACAAGTTTCGATGCCTGAATTCAAATCCAGCACAGGTTACAGCAGTGGGCGAAGCTTTCGCAATTCAGACCTGACCAACATCTTAGGTACTGTAAGCGCCCTTGGCGAGCCTCGTTGAAACTTGGCCACCTGAAATTGAAATGGCTCCTTAACAGCTTCTAATTTTCTCTCATGTATTTTGCGTACTTAGCTGCATACCGTCATTCTTTCCTACTGGTACCTGGAAGGTTAAAGGCTTTCGCAGGTATCCGGCGCCGCGGTATGAAGATTAAAGGGCACCTCCGCACCACCACTTGTCCCGTTAGTGAAATGCCAACCAATTTTCATATCGCCAGCCTGCATGGGAAAATCAATTACCTACAGTATTGATGTTTTGTAAGTCCACCCCCACGCTACTCAGCCATAACCAGTCAGCCACTCATTCGGTATTTATTTTTATACTAGACCTGAAGTAGCACGCGTCGTGTCACACAGAGCCAATCTCATTTCTTTTCTCACATGTATGCAAACCGTGTCAACACCTCAAAACTTGTACGCACGCAAACGAAACTATGTGATATTGAACAATCAAACGATAGCAGGTTGACCACTGCACAAAACATGTACAGGTTTGTCACTGGTGTTATCCAGCAGACCGTATCCTGACTCTGACCAAAGACCACCCTCACCACGATTGTCATCACGACTGGAGAGCCTTGTTGCATGTACTTTAGTTTACTTGAGCTTTTATAAGCCCCGGATCGGCCCGTTGGGTTACGTCTGACCAGATCTGACTAGGCCTACTTCAACGTCACTGACTGATTCGTGTACTGCGCACCTTGGACTCGGCCTTCGTCGCACTCAGGTGCACTTTGAGGTATTACACATGACAAACTCTGGGCCTCCTTTAAATCGTAATCTCACTTGTGCTGCTTGATTAGTTTCTGTTAGATTCGATACATTCCATGAATGCCAGTTGAACCCTGTACTCTAACATTAGTTATCTTCTAGCACAATGGGAGTTTCCGCCCCCTTACGGCCTCCAATACCACCTTCTTGTATCATATATTTGATAATGCTCATGTAGCTCGTCCCGTTAACAAATCCTACCGAGTAGCCTACATCTTAGCCAACTCCAACCCCAACTCATCAGCTATCTGTTTAGCGGTACTCGTAAATCATAGCCATAACCCTTCGCCATTGAGTGCAGGCCATCTTCATCCCTAAGCCGAATTCTTCAACTACCTATGTATTGCGACAACTGCGTCGTATTTCCACTGTCCGTCTCTCCAGTGAAGGTCGTCGATTGCGGTTTGTTCCTCTATAAGAGTTGAAGCAGCTCACGGCTTCTAGCAAGAACTTGCTTCTCGTGACGAGATGGACGAACAGCCGACTTCGATTCGAACCCAGTATCTCCAACGACAACTTGCCGTCTTAGCAAGTCAGACCGACTTCTCTGTCTTTCGCAGATGCTTCACTTGATCGCTCCTTGAACGACGAAGTAACTAAGGGGTGTGTACTGACATATGCGCTTCCTACCACAGCAGGATAACCACCTAGGCCTCGGGGTTGAATCTTCGTGGATGAAAGGATATCATTTAGACTGCATGTTGTTACGAATAGATAGAGAACAACATGGAGAGAGTGTTTCTTCAGAGATTGCCGTGTACCGAAGCTACTATTCAAATGCGCAATCAAGTCATAATGAAAGAGCTATCGAAGTCCTTCGAGATGAAGAAGGGGATGGAAAACATGTGACAAACTCCAGATCCAGGTACAGGCACAGGCAGAGCCGCCTCATAAAACACAGGTGACAAAACTCCAGGGAGATCTGAACAAACACCTACCTACCTCCTTATATCTCCAGCACCCTCCCGACATCGAACCCATCCGCCTGCGCAAAATAGTAACCCCGCTGATTCGTCACAAGCCTCATCGTCGCCTTTGTCTTCGCTCTCCCTTCATTTCCATCCTTGTCTCCCTTCACATCCTCATCCTCATCCCCATCCCCATCTCCACCCCCCTCCACCAAGAAATCACAATTAAAATGCGTATGTCCCCAAGCCCAAACCTTCACCATCCCGCTCCCACCCCCACCCCCAAAACACCTCTCCCCCTTCAACTCCGACGCAAACCCCGCCGTCAGCCGACTCGTCCCATGTCTCGGGTCCAAAGCGCGCTCGTCGAGTGTCGGAGAATAATGCGTCAATATAACAACCCTCCTATCCCCCTTCCTGTTCCCATTCCCATTACCACCCCCACCCTCCTTCTCAAGGCTCTTAACCTGCTCATTCAACCAAGCAAGGTCGTCATCAAAGCATTTGGTATGCTGTTCAACCGTCCAGTTATCGATCTTGTAGAAGTCCTGAATGCCAAAACTGATGTCCTCTGCTTGCGGAGTGGAAACGCGGGAGAAAAGGGTGCAGCCCAGGATGGTAACACCACCACCGGCACCATCACCATCACCCTCATCCTCATTCCCATCCCCATCGTCGCCTGGGAAATCATACCGTCTCCGATCCAACAGGACAAACTCCCCTAATCCCCCCTCCCTCTCCCTCTCCCCCCTCACCCCCCTCTCAAACTCCCCTAACACCTCCCTCGCCCTCTCCCAGCTCGCATGCCACGGCTCATGATTCCCCAGCACCAAAAAGACAATCCGAAACTTGCTTAACAAGCGTCTCAGAAAAGCTTCATACTCGACTCTATGCTCGACCGCGTAGCCGATGTCGCCCAGAAGCGCCAGGTAGGGCGCTTTGGGCGGGACTTCGAAGATGTCGTAGGCGCGGGGCGTTTCGAGGTGTAGGTCGGAGAGGAGTTGGATGCGCACCATTTTGTCCCTTTTTCTCCTCTCTCTCTCTTTGCTTTGCTTTCCTTCCCTTCCCTTCTGTTGGGTAGTAGTTCTTTCCCCAATTTATCTGGTCGGGGGGGTATTGTATGAGATCCTTTATTATGAGTTTGTTTGGTCTGTTGACTGATTAAAAGTCGGGGTGGGTGGGAGGCTGGCTGTTGCTGTCGCCAATGGGGTTAATGTCATGCGTCGTTCGTTATACAAGAGGCTGTCGGATGCTTTCGCATAGGTACCTACCTATATGGATGGAGGTATGTAGGTAGGTAGGTAGGTAGGTGACAACGAATACAAGGGGAAGTTTGGATTCTTTTCAGTTGCTATTGAGGTGAATGGATGCCTAAAAGTACCCAAGTAAGGGAGGGAGGGACGTTAACAGCCGGAGCTAACGAGGTATAGTTTCCTAGTTTCGTATGAAAGTCCCATTCACTGGTCGGTCCACTCACTATGCAACCAAGATGGTTGGATGGATGCCCTTCTCGGGTTGCACAGTAGTAATATCCCTTGGAATACGAAAAGCTATTGCTAAAAAGGCCGCAGGTATGTCGATGCTTCTCTTCCGATACTCTGCTATAGTCATTTAGTACGCCAGCCATCATGGCCTACTGCGACAGATGCGAATACAGATGATTCAAAATCCAATATCTACTCATCTTCATCCTTGATCAGCTCAGCTCAACTCAGACTCACCATTCGTTTCACATCCGTTCATCCAGTAACCACTTGCCTCGTAACCACCGCAAGGAAACATCAATCAATCAAACAATCAATCATTCACTATGCGCCAAGTACGCAAGCAAGCAAGACGTCATCATATGTAAAAAAACCGATCAAAATACTTTTCATATTGCAGTACACCGCTTCTCTTCTTAAGTGAATGTCTGAATCACTCTCACTCTATATCAATCGCAACCTATTAAACCCCTTCCTTGCACCTCCACCTCAGACTACAGACCGAACCGAACGGCATCGATCGATCCCCAGGTCCCATTTCTCCCCCGGTACCTAGGTAGGCAGACCGCAGTAGAATGGATCGCCATGGTGTGTGTGATTGATTGATCGATTCGATTCACGTGGGCTTCAAACTGGATGAATGTGTTTTCGCCAACGTTTGCCCCAGATGTTGGATGCAATAGAAAAGTTCAAACAAGTTCAAAAGTCGAGGAAAAGTAAATAAAAGATGTTAAAAAAATTCAAACGCCGACATATGTACAGACAAATTCTAGCTGCTCCCTTTCATCCCAGTCGCCAGATCACCCAGATCTGCGACATCGCGGGCCAACAGCCAATTTTAGATTGTGAAAAAATGTAATATAAATAAATGGGTTTCCGTCAACATCGTCGTTTTCACGTCCAGCCGCTCGACACCGAGCTGACGACCACTATAACGACCCCAAGTTCTGCCCGCCAGGGCAATTATTAGCAGGGTCGTCGTAGTGGCGTCGGGGCGTCAGCCCAGCGTCGCGGCCGCTATCGTTAACTGATGCGCATAGGCGTCGTAACAACGTATCCATCGTCAAGGAAGTCTCCAAGTCCTGTCGCCTAGCCGTCTCTTCAGGCCAGCCAGCGTGAGAACCCGAAAACGTCCCGAAGGGTATAGGAGTGGAATCGTCAAGCCGTGAATGGTCGCCCATAGGTTGCTATATCTTGTATCCAGAGATGGTTCGTTTGCTGGGTCATCATGTGAGGTTTTATTGAATAAAAGTGTTATCGTTATTCGGCCTGATCCGTCTTCCAGGGCATTCCAACTTCTTGCCACCTTTACTCATCTCCATTCGCGTTGGGTCCAAGTTTTGCACACAAGCAATAGCCGAAAGTAGGGAATAGCATAACCGGCGAGAAAACAAGCGCCGAGAACTAGTCCTCTTATTATAAGCTTTCGAAAGCCAAGGCGATGGGATGGGGGAAACCAATACTGCGAATTTGTCAATCGGTTACATACAACCGATCGAGACTGGAGATTGGTGCAGTGAGGTGGGGAAGAAGAGAGATCTGACACGTGGAACAGGGTATATCTCTATATCATAAGCTCGTCTCTCGTTGGAGAAACTGTTGCGTTAACGTCGGAACTGGGAGTATTACAGTTCCAGAGTATCTTTATGCAGCAGTGTTAGGCATGTATATGCCGATTGTGAATTCGCGTGCGTTGGGGCTGGTGCCAGAGATCCTAGAAGGCTCAAGGCAAGAGGATCGATTTGGGGACAGCCAAATCATGTCAAGTCAAGAGCAGGATCCTCAAATTGACAAGGGCCCAGTATCCTTTCCACGTCGAATTCATAGGATCTGGCCATTAATGGAATCGTGTGCTACCCGAGTTCCGGCCAGCATCTGAGGAGTCTACAGATTGCAGTCTAAATCAGCAACCAGAACAAAAATTTGAGGCAGAATCAAAGCATGAGGTTTCACATACCACTGCTCCTTTGCATATGACCACGGCTACGGCTAGAGAAGCCGGCCGCCGCTTCGCCCCATTCGGGACCCCTAGGCTGCCTTTCCGGGACGTTGCGGTTGTTCCCGTTGGCGCCAGGACGTTGGCTTCCGATAGCACCCGGGGTTTCCCTGCTTCGCAAGTGGGAGCCGTTTGAGTCGTAACCAAGACCGAGTGAGTTCATGCTAGCTGATAGCAAATCGGTGTTGGAACCGGTATTGTGCACGGTGGTTGGTGTTAGGTTCGGAGGCGTGGTGAGCGACGCCTGAGAAAAATCACCGTAGCGAGCGCCGAGCCCGTTGCCGAGGCCAGCATAGCTAGAGCCTGAAGGCGCAGGACTGGGACTGTGCGCCCGGAGGTCGGCAAAGCTCTTGGCAGCACGGAGGTTGTTGGTCATGCCACCGTCCTCGCTGCCCGGAAGTTCCAAGGTGGGGTTCTGTCGGCCAAAACTATGGTAGGCACTCGAGCCAACGCGGGACTCGGCGAAATCGATGGTCGCGGCGCGGCTGAGTCCGCGCCGATGGTCTTCCCAAGACACATTGGCCAATTGACTCTGTGTGTTTACAGGGGGCGAGTTCTCTGGTCGCTTCATGATTTGGATTTGCCTCCTATCAGCCTCACCAACGGACCTATGCTCCAAGCCCATGTTGTGAGCCAAAATGTGAATCTGGCGGCGCTGCTCGGGGGCGATATCGGGAGAGAAGATGTGAACCTCGCGACTGAGGTCATTCTTGAAAATTGTAAGCTGTGTATAAAATTCAAGAGTGGCGGGGTCGTTCAAATCGACGTCACCTGGTCTCAAGAGTCAGTGGTTGAACTTCTTCAGCTTTCACGCAAGGAGAACAGGAGAGGGGTATGGGCATACGTAGGGGTGAGTTGCCCGCTTGCGACTTCACGCTAACACCGAGGGCCTGCAGAGCATTCTGTTGTTGAATGGGCAGAGGCGAACGATGCTGCTCCTCTAGCTGCCCACGCTTCTCTCGCTTTTCCCTATCGATCCGGTCGCGTTCATCCTGCGGCAGCATTTTCTTGTACTCGACCCGTAGTTTACGCCCCATCACTTCGAGTCCGTTCATCTTCTGAATCACGATGGCCGTGTCCTCGGCAGTAGAGAAGTTGGCAAAGGCAAGACCCCTGAACACACCCTTGTCGAAATGATAGTTGAAGGCATAGGGCTGAGGGAGGTTCATCGACACCATCAAACCTTGCAAAATCTCTTTCCTGCACTGAAACTGGATGTTCTTGATAACTATCGCGGTGGGAATCAGTTGTTCGGCATCGGCGGAAGCAGGTGTTGTCATCATGCCACGGGCGTCGATCCCCATGCCCTGCAGGTCATGTTCGCTCCCATTCATGTTCATGCCCGGGTCGTATCCCTGCATTCCCACATTGGTCTGGTCAGTCCAGGTCTGACCAGGCATGGATGGTTAGTGACGTCTTCTTGGGCAGAGTAAGAAGAGAACGAGGATAGACTGGCAATGACTAACCGATGGTAGCGCTGCACGCCTGTTGGAGGCTCTCCCACCGAGACGGCCGTTGCCGTTTATGGGGCCGTTCATGGTGGCGATGCCCCCATTGTACCCCCAAGTCTGGTTGTTATCCATCATGTAGCCGGAATGCATCAGGCTAGGCGACATGCGATCGTATCTCTGCAGGTTTTCGTACGAGGCTGCTCCAAGCCGGTCGTCGTGACCGTACGCGCCGGGATTGGCGAGGTGCTGGCCGTGGGACTCCAAGGGTCGTGACTGACCCTGCCGGCCTCCGCCCAGTCCCGACGGCACTCCCACGGTGGCGTATCCCTGCCTCATCGGCCCCGGTGAGCGCGCCGCCGCGGGTGGATAATCGTAATACATGTCTCCTCGATTCATCGTGATTGGGTCGAGAGGAGTAGAAGGAAGGGTGGGTGCAGCAACTGCTGCGGGCGGCCAGTGGTCTGCAGTTTTCTAGTCGGGGCTAGACAGTATCTAAAGGAGAGTGAGCGAACCGGAGCGACGCGGATGGGTCGACGGCAGTTCTGAGACAACAGCTGCAAGTATCAAATTTTGGGAAAACACAGGTCGCTTTAACAATGCTCCAATGCAATGAGTAATGGACAGGTCGGAGGCTGTCAAGCCTAAGCACCAATGTGGAAGCAAAAGCTTATGCGATGGGTCGCGCAACAAAGAGCGAGCCGTTTGGGCAAGGGGGAAGGCAATACAGGCGACGATGCGATGCCTTGCGATTCAAGGAACGTCGATAGGGAATGGAGGTTGGTGGGATGGTATGGGGGATGGAGATGATGATGGAGATGGAGAAGGCTGGTTGGCTGACGGGAGGGTCAGGCAGCAGGAGGCGCAGAGATTGGTTGGGCGGGCGGTCAGATGCAGCAATGCGCGCCAGAAAGTTGCAGCAACGCTCCGGTGCGTATCACGCCGTCGCTGCGGATCACGGCCCAGGGTCAGCCAAGCCAACGGCAGTCCAGTCGGGTCAGGCCAGGCCAGGTTCAGGCACAACAGCCTACAGGACACACCAGATGGATACAAGATACTGGAGACAAGATACAGGATACAGGATACACAACACTCGACACAAAAACACAGAACACGCAGGCAACGATGGATGCAATCAGTATGTACAAGCCGATGCAAGCGGGAGATGGATTTAAGGTGGAGGGAGCGGTGACTCGGGAGAGGGCGGGAGAGAGAACCTTGAATTTGCACGAGGATATGGATGGATGAGTAAGGAGAGAATGGGAGGGCTCGTGACTCGGGAGGGGAGCCTGCGAGATTAGGTTATGTGTTGGTAATACGTTGGTTTGGTGGTGTTATGTTGCACGGGGAAGCAAACGAGGAGGAGGCGCCCCCTTCCAACAGACGACGACGATAATTATTAAATCAAAGAGCAGCCAGCGGAAGCGCAAGCCCACAGGTCAAAATTTGCTTGCTGCACTCGAGTGACAGACCCTTTGGCCTGGCTTCTTGTTTTGGCTGGCTCGGAGTGTGGAGAAGTACGTTACGCTACCTACGGTTGTTTTTAGCTGAAAGGCAGAGACCAGGTAGCGGGGAGGTCGCCGTGACAGGCCTCGACAGGGGAACGACAGAAGATGGATGGCGAGGATGGGAGCACAGGCTCGACAAGCACCGCACTAGGAGATGGGTTTGCGTGGGAGCGGGACGCTGAACGGGTGAAGATGCTGCAACATGGGAGAGAACGGGTTAGGAGAAAAAAAATAAAATAGCGGCTAAGCCAGACGCCAACGGGGATTAGCTGTCCACCAACTTACCTTGCCTGTATTGGTTGCCACATAGGTACCGTTCAGATCGGAATCTACACACCGTGCCAGGTTCATCAGATTAGGTCCCTAGGTAGGCAGACTCCAGCTTCAATGTTGTAAGTCCAAGTGAAAAGCCGATGGTGCTTGTGAGTTGGTGGTGGCAGCCTGGCGCTACCCATGCACAACTACTATGTTGCCTTCTTTCGTTGTTCCAACCCCTTCTCCTTTTCAAGGGACTTGGCCATCAAGAGGAACCTCGTTGAGTAACCCAACCAGTCACTGTGCAAGGTGTCGTAGCTGGGGTATCTGTCAGTGCAATGCCATGATGTTGGACAAAGGTATTCAGTGGCGAAGGCGGCCCGCTCCTCGAGCTTCAGCATTAAGCGTCTCTGGCGAGCCTGGTTGCTTGGCTGGTGTAGAACCAATTATACAAGAAAAATTAGCAGTTTGCAAGAGTTACTTCCTGTAAAAACTCATTCTCCAATCAAGCCTATCGTGTAAAGCTTCGAGATGTGGGAACTCAATCCATCAGTTGTGGGTGATGAAATAAATCAATGCGCTTGTTGGCGATAATGTGCAGCGGTCGAGCGCTGGCAAGACAACCAGACCAAACTATTGCTTGCCAATAGGGTGGGTGAGGTGTGGTATGGCTTCAGGGGATCATGGGGGGCTGCTCAGGCGTTGTTATGCCGCCACGGCGAGGAGAGATTGTCCCGACTGTTGTCGGTGAGATACCTAGGTAATTGGCAGCGTGGAGGTAACGCGGTCGCGTCTAATGTGAATTGAGTTTAGTCCGGGAGCATTAGCGTTAGCCGGGTCAGCCGGGAGCGGAGCTGCAGGCCGTACATATAGTACCTAGGTACGTCAATAAAACACCGTGCGCCTCGAGACTTCAAGGTTGAAATATTTACCATTTCGATGATAAACGTTGTCTTTCCAAGTTCCGTCGGTGAAGCCTGCAGACTGCTTTGCAGAACACGTGGACCTCGCTAGATGCACGCCTCGAAAGCATGAGAACGACCAAGCAACCTTAGTGAAAAGGAAAGTTAGAGGGGGGCGGATGTATAAATGGATAACCAACGGCTCATCCCTCCAACCTTGAAGCCATCTATCCCGTACAAGGTTACGCGTCCCAATGTCACGGGTAACGGTACCTGGCGTGTCTGGATACCGATAACAGCCATACATGAGAATTCTGGCACATTGCGATCCCCATCTGATCATATCCAATGCTGCATTGAGAGCGATCGTTGTGTGGTGAATCTGGTGATGATAGTGGGAGCCATAAGTGTGATGATATCGTCCAGTTTGCTGGCCGGGCTGCCATGCCAACGGCGGGGACATTTGACTTGGGGGCCCTCGGGGGCATAAGCTTCCGTTGAAGGGTTCAGCTCGACCAGCGGCGCACTTACCAAATCATTGATTCCGTGGATGCTTGCGAGCACTGTGCTTACTTGGAAGTCTCAAAAGACACCCGCTTCCCGCCACTATTACGCCTAAAGTACTGGCGGTATACAACGCAGGGGGGCTCCTACAGGTCGGGGCTGGAGGCGGTATCTGCAAACCAAACATGAAGGCTGCCCCTGCATGAACAACTCCGTCCCAATACACACACTGTGTTCCGAATGCAGTTGCACCTGCAAGTTTCGAAACAAGCGTTGCTTCCATTTTATGCCACCTAAATTGCTCACCCGCCGCGGCCACGGCAACCATCTGCAAACCTAAGCTAACCTTCAATACGAATACACCACATCCATCTACATACGAGTACGTACAATCGTATGCTGTCCGAGTCAATCCCTTCTGTTGGACGACCCAATATGTGCCAGTCCCACACATATATATGGAGGTAAGACAGGCAATTCCATGGCCAGGTGCACGCTTCAGACACATGAGGTCAACAATAAATTCCCAATGGCAAATCAACGACTGAGTCTGAGACAAATTGAGTCGACTTATTCCGTCATCTATCACTGCTGCCTATGCGGGTTTTACTTGTGTGTGGTTTATCATCATGTGCCACCAGCGGAAAGCATTGCATCCTGCTGACCAAGGCATCAAGGGTCTGCCACCCAACTATTTATGCAAACTCGAGCGTGCAGTTCAGACCAAGTTCTCTCGATGCTTGTTGGCTTTTTGAACTACGTACATACAACGACAGCACACGGGATTTTGTCTGTGACGGATGCCCGTGCTGTGTGTGTATAAGGAGAGATGCAATCAACAATTATAATAATTCCCTCTGCTTCTCCTCCAACTTCATTATTTCTCGTGTTGCTGAGTTGCCACGTCAAGTTGATCGAGGTCCAACTGCGGTTCATCATTTGACAGATCACGAGCCAACGATCGACGCATGCAACACGTAATCACAACGAGCATGAGCAAATATGCAATCTGCACCCAAAATTCCGTTTCTTTCTCACCATGTCACGATAACAATAGCGAATCCAATCGGAGTGCTACCTCGCGACTGGTGTCCAAGTCAGATGACTTTGATGACTTCGAGGAATGATGAACAGTTCCACCAATCCTTGGACGGTTACCTGACCAGGGTGGCATTGTCTGTCCCCTTCAGCCATGTGTCGCCGGACCCCAAATGCGACCCGATGATGGCCTCCCCATCTGGCCCCCCGCCAAGATGGAACCGACCCAGCAGCACGGTATTACCTGCGGCGCACATGTCTCTTTCAAGTTACACTCGGTAGGCAGTCATAACATCTCCTTACCAAACGTATTAGAACTGCTACTCTGTACCCGACGCTGGTTGGATGCCAGACGCTGCAGTAGCTTCCTCGAACCTGATCTACTGCTCGTCCTAGTGGAACCGCTCAATCAAACCGTGCATGAGCCTTACAAGTTACGGCTGAATGTAGCCTGTAATCGTAGGTAAGTACACTTATGTCATTCCTACCAAAGAATCGGACCCTTCCACCCTAACGCTTCGCGTAAGTACAAGTGCAAAAGTACCCCTTACGTAGCGCACTGGGCCTCGAGAATCGCGCTCCATTGCAAGCCCGCTCGTCATCAAAAGGAGTGTTGTCTTGGAAACCAATCATCTTCATGAGACCCTGAACTTGATTTTCATTGGACTTAAACTAACTGGCCCGAGAGTTGCCAATCAACCCCTTTTCCATCCAAACAGTTCTCAGATGCTCCTTTTCGATCTCTACTTACAGCATCTAATGTCTCATCGCATCTCTGATCAAATCCCGAAAGGTCTTGCTTGCATCGCCTCAACGTTGCGTTTTTCGCCCTCGGTCAATGACCAGAACACCTGACCAGTAGCTGAACTCGGCGAACTACCTACCTGTGTCTGGATACGCTAAATAGTATAGATGTCATCGAATCTCATAACCTGTCGATCCGCAACGCGCCAAAAGGTAAGCCAAGCAAGTGCACGTGCCTAAAAGTGCCGATTCGCGAATCCATCGCCGCTGAGCGCTGTTTTAGCAATTAAAAAACACACTCACGACGTCTCAACCACTCACCCGTCATGGCGCTGTATTTTTCTGCAGAACACCATGTTGATTAGTAACATGGCCGCATCTACCGCTGTCACCCATGACATTGGGACGGGCTATGAGAAGCTCCGTGTCTCCATGCATGTGCGCATCTGTAGGCCGAGTCTCCATTCGGTACGGTGCGATTCTAACTCACTCACCTCTCGTCTTATGTTTCAGCCCGCAAAGAATAAGTAGACGTCCAACGACACCCGAATGCGAACCAAAAGCAAGGAATTGGGGTTAAGCATCAAGTGGTATCTACGCAAACCTAGAGAGACCATGTTCCCCAATGTGAGACTTTCTCCAGTCATCAATAACACGATCGAAGGGAACTCATAATGATGTTCCTGCTCCATTGGTCAAAAGAAATCGAAGGTCAATTATCAATACGCCCTCTCATGCTTATATATATGCATGCATGTCTCTGGCCTCGGACTGCGATACGGTACAATAGGTATCGTCCACTCATTCGTTAATTTATACTACATATCTACCTAGGTACTTACTTACTTTACTTATGTGACACACCCGATATGAATGAGACACTGACAGCGGACACTGTTTGCTTCTCTCATATACAGTAGCTGAATACAGACATACATGCATATGCATCTATCTAGTGACACTAAAAGAAACCCGCCCTCGAACCTGCTGCTTCCCGCCCCGGCTGCCGTGACAACTATAGGTGACTGCCGAGGCAGAGTTAAAAAAACAAGTGAGCCGGGTGCTAGCAGGGGGTGCTGGCTGGACGTACAATAACTGGCTCACTTTTTTTCTAATTCGCGTTTGTTTGCACCGACGGGTACGGGCAGTTCGCATGCGCTGAGCTGGGTACTTGCATGCATATGCATGTATGCATATTGTGTTTTGTCTCACATCACATCTAGGCTGGTATTACTATTGGAGCTGAACATGAATATGCCTGGGTCGTTGTGGATGAAATTGTTGTATGTATTGCCGCAATTACCTGGCTTGGTGATTTGAGGTAGCAAAAAGAATGACGTGAAAAGGACTCCCTAGGTACTTGATGTGGGATATCCAGCCAATTGTACGTATAAGAACACGATGAACGGATCGTCTCATCGGCATATATATATATATATATATATAAGATGAAGTCAATCTAAGGTGGTAATATATATCATGTCGTAAGACGAAGCGAGTGATCTATTTGACTGGCGCTTCATGACTGAACCCATTTGCTCCTGACACTGGCCGTGAACAGGATATACTTGCTATTCAAGTAGGCAGTCAGTCCTTGCGACGTATGCGAAAGCTGATAAGTCAGTTTAATGTTGGCATATTACTGGCTCATCTACACTTGGTGTCACACAGATCGCATACTAGCAGTGGAATCTCTCTCGTCAAACATTTACCGACGTCGCATTTAACAAAACACGTAGTATATAATCCAATCCAGTGGGAACTTCAAAGTTGTGAAGTTGCATTCATGAAACTCATCATTCCGCCAACCATTAAGATTAATAATTATAGCCCAGCCGCCCTATCCTATCCCATCCCATCCCATCCCATCTCATCCATCCATCCATCCATCCATCCATGCACACTGAGATAGGTACTCACTCACTTACCTACTCACTCACGCCTCCCCAGCAACCTCGCCCCCAATATCGCACTCGCCATTATAAATCCTCGCCGCGACCGTCGTCTCAACACCAACAAACTCGCACTCCGGAAACTCCGCGGGCTCGTTCTTATAGTTGTAGTAGAACAACTGGTACCACTCCCCCTTCCCCTTCCCCTTTCCCTTTCCTTTGCAGTTATCCGCCTTGCACAACACAAAGCCATTAACCGTCTCCAGCGGCGTATTATGATAAACACCATACCCCCCCGTCTCGCTCGCGCCCAGTAAATTCCACTCCTTCTCTACCTCCCCTGTAGCATTCCCGAAACCAACCGTAAACCTCTCCGTCCCATTCGTCGTGTCGCGTAAATCGAGATACGCCGTGGGGCCCAGGTCGTAGAGCTGGTTGCTGATATCTCTTGCTTGCGCTTTCCAGGCGCCGGACGCGAAGTTTGAGAGTAAGACGGGGGAAGACGCGTCGATGCCGACGAAAAAAAGGCCAGGGGAAGATGGGTTGGGGCGTAACTGCAGGGCCCGGTTTGAGGTGGCGGGGTTGTTGGAGGCGATTGTGAGGATTAATCCGCTGTGGGATGTTGTGGTGTTTAGCTCGGCGGGGTAGTTGTAGGGGCAGGGGGAGCTGGTGCCTTGCGCGAGGGCGCTCGTGGCGAGGAGCGCGAGGGTGGGGAGGAGGGTTTGCTTCATTTTGGGAGAGGTGCGGGTTGTCGCGTGGGTGTATTTGTATGTGTACGTGAGTGCGTGGGTATAAGTGTGTGTCTGCGTATCTTTATGTGTATGTTTATGTGTGACTTTATGTGTGACTTTATGTGTGAAGTTATCGTGAGATAAGAGTATGAGTGTGAGAGCTGGAGGAGCGCCGAACGGAAGGTGTATTTGTACTGCTACGCGACGTCGACGATCTTGCCAATGTTTATATACACTATTACACTCTTACAAGCCTCGGCAAGACATAACCTCGTATTGCGCGCTCCTCCTCCAAGGTAAGCGAGCGAGCGAGCGCGCGCGCATGTTTAAAACTGGATGTCAGGCTAGATAGCGCGGCAGAAAGCAGAAAAGCTCGTGCCTGTAGTTCGTGGTGCTAGGTTCGTTCCGGACGTAGTCTGCCGGGAATGAGGTTGGTTCGTCGATCGACGGACACACTTTGGGCGACACAGGTCCCAATGGACGCAAGCTACTGCAATGCGACATCGTATGCGTACAGAGACAGACGTTGGTGTTAGTGTCATCTCTACATGTAGTAGCCTATTGAGCTACGTTGGACTGATGATGTAATGCTTATCTGCATCACATATACATAGAAACACGAGTTTTGAAGTAGCAAACAATTTGACCATGTTGGATGAACTCTGGACGAGGCGACCTGAAAATAGCCCTGATTGATGGCTTGATCTGGGTTCATCTCATCGGAAGGGCGCCCATGGTCTAGATCAAAATGGTATGTGGCTAGTCGGCGCCACCGGTTCTATCACATGAACTATGCCAGCTCTCCACTCGCGGGTACCTAAGCTAAGGCAATGGCTTCTGGCGAGGTAAGAAATGCGACCTAAGCTTATCCTGTACCCCAGAGTCATGGTCTATGATAGAGATTGCTGGATGTGGATGAGAGGTAAGGTAAGCGATCCGGATTTAATTTGCTCCTCTGCAACTTGGAAGTACGTACAGCTCAGCTTGAATGCCCAGTTACGATCAATGTTCGTGCATCTGCAACTGGATTGCAAGAGGTTAACAGTCCATGTCATCATGGCCCGGAGATGTCTTTGGTTTTATATGTGAGGCCAATCACGTTCGCCAATAGCGCGTCCATATTTGTGTTACTTATGACCGACGTTTATGGTATCTGTAAGATCAAGCAAAGTGTGACGAAGGGGAACCCTAGTCGCACCATGGCCATTGATTTGAGAAAGCGACATTCGAGCGCAATATGCGCAGTTCACCGGGCGGTAGAAGTGAAAGTCAAAGGTTAGCCCATCTCAATCGTAAATGGAGGAAATGAAAAGTATCAGTGATCACGAATTGAGAAAGTTCGAGGTTCCAAGTATGGGCTTTACCCCAGATTCCCACAGTTCCCACCCAAGCGCTCAAGTCCCTTATCTTATCTTGATCAAATGTGGCGGTGCGCAACACCCGCGCAACACTAGCCACACACCTATGCTAGGCTGGGTGACGGATGTGGCTCGGTCCGCTCTCCTTGATTTGGGGTCGCTGGCGGCAGTTTGACCCTCGCAGCGACAACTTCAACGTCAGGCTTGTCTATCAGACAACCCCCCTTTGAGGCTCATGCCACTACTTGTTTTTGGTAACAGCCAAGATGTGCAGACCTCAGCAACTTCACATCTCTCAAGCCAGAGCAGCAGATGTCGCTGGGTCTGGTGTGCTGGCTGGTTGAAGCACAGGTAAAACATGCGCCCCCAGTGGCATGCTCAGCACCATCATGCTATCTGGTGTCAAGAGACACTCGAGGCGTGCCAGTCTCCAAGCCAAAGTCCCAAGGGGTAAGTATACCATCTCTCTATCTTCTCGTCCAACTTCGGAAGCTTCGAAGAGTTTCTGGCCAGCTTGCGCCTGCTCTCGAACAGCACCGTCGCAGCTGTCCATATCACGACTCCCCTCCGAGATGCGATGATGGCCTTCTCCCGCCCGGCGTTTTACCGGCGCCACCCGATGCGGTCTAGCGTTGTCTAGCCATTCCAGCGGATGCGGGGTCCAGTTCCTGAGAGCCCTGGAGGTGACGCCTGATCGACCCCCAGCTCGGGGAAGCTCCCAGCAGTGGTACGTCAGTGCCCAGCTAGAGCACCTATTCACTGCCCCAGCTCGCCCCAGGTCCCTCCTACCCAGGCCCAGTGCTGCACTGCGAACCTTCAGCAGTGGGCGCCCCCCCGCGAGCTCTAGGACAGTGCAGTCGACCCGCCTGCCAGCAGCCTGGCTGTTCGCTAACTGGAGCCCACCCTCGCCCACATAGCCCACATCCCCGGGCAATAGCGCCCGCTACACTGCGTGTCTGCCTGCTTTACCGCCGCTCCAGCGACGCTGCAGCGGCCGCGCTGCCCAGCATTGCCCGTCCCGTACGCAATTTTTGCGCCGCCTCTCCATTTTCCAGCTCTGGCTTTTTGCGTTTGGGGGAGACAAGCTCGACGCTTCCCGCCCAAAACACCACAACAAAACATTTTCGCCGCCTTCCGACGCGCAAACATTCTCCGTCACGCTCGCAACCCAGAAACCACCCTGATTATCACCACACCGATTCGATTCCGATCCCACCCACCCACACTTTTTCATCGCGCCAACATCGACACCTTGCTCCACTGCAAACCCGTCCATCTATTTGCAACCTCGCGAGTTACCGCCATATCCCATACCTAACCGTCATCATCATCATCATCCTCCACAATGGCCGGCGGAAAAGGCAAATCGTCTGGTGGAAAGAGCTCGGGCGGCAAGACCTCTGGTGCTGAGGGCCCCAAGAAGCAGCAGAGCCACTCTGCACGTGCTGGTCTTCAGGTAAGATGCCCTTTCATTCTTGTGCTGTTAACCATGCATCCCTGTCGCAACTTGTCGTCGCCGATTGCCATGTCCTGGACCCCTCGCCCGCCTTATGCAATCGATGCGCGCGCGTGCACCGCAAACCCAAAGCTCCATCGTCAACGAAACCAACATCATTGCATTCTCCAGCACCGCCCCGCGTCACCTTCGATAATACTGCCTGCTCGTCCGCCAGCCCGACGCGTTGCTGCTTGATGAACGCCTGAGGCTTCGTGTGACCACTGTTCCCGAGCCTACCATCATCGCGGCTCTAGCGCGCATATCAACGTCGCACTACCCCGATACGAACATCAACACATCGATCTATTCATGCACATCACTGTTTTCCGAGGAATAACCTGATCGAATACTAATGCGTCGGCTTTTAGTTCCCTTGCGGTCGTGTCAAGCGTTTCTTGAAGCAGAACACCCAGGGCAAGATGCGCGTGGGTGCTAAGGCTGCTGTCTACGTTACTGCTGTACTCGAATATTTGACCGCCGAAGTCCTGGAGCTCGCGGGCGTGAGTCATCCCAGCCCCTTCCTTGGCCTACTGTGCTGCATATGATTTGCGACATGTTCAATCATGTTTTGATCGCTCCCAACCACGTGCCATTCCATCTAGTGTCGTAACTTCACACAAAACTAACGCGTCAATAGAATGCCGCCAAAGATCTCAAGGTGAAGCGTATTACGCCCCGCCATCTGCAGCTCGCCATTCGTGGTGACGAAGAGCTCGACACGCTGATCCGTGCCACCATTGCCTTCGGTGGTGTCTTGCCCCACATCAACCGTGCTCTGTTGTTGAAGGTCGAACAGAAGAAGAAGAGCAAGGCCCTCGAATCTTGAGATTCCGGTCGATTGTTGTTTGTCGTTAGGAGTTGTCGCTTAAATAATGCATCCCTTTGTCGTATCATACGGGTATTGGCTTAATGAACCGAATAAGCTTATCTGCAGTGTCTGGTTGTGGTCGCGATGGATTTGGGACGAGGAGATCTGGGGTGTGAGCTGGATTACTGGGCTGGGAGTTCCGTGGCAACGAGCGCGTGGACGAGTGTTTTGCTGTTTTTTTCCTATCGACCACTTCTACGAAACCAACGGGCGCAAGAGTCAGTCATGTCACAAAAGCAGGAAGCAACTTTCGGTGTAAAGAGACGTTATCGGGAATGCAAACACAACGATGGGAGTGTGCGTGGTAACTTCCAAGTCCAGACACCATCATCAAAGCTAGTGGGACGAATGAGGCTGACAAGGAACTCCTCGCTTCATCTGAATATGGTCTACTACGGGCTTATATGTAAAACATCATAACACAATACACGTTCACTTCCCAAATTGACTGTTGCGTCGCGCTAGAATTTGGAGTCTACTTACCTTAATTGTGGTGTTGTGTTCTGAGGAAACTGCCCATTTACAACTTACTGACCTCTGACTCACTCACATAGGTAGAATCCGACTGCGTCACGTCCAATTATCGCGTCCGATTGTCACTTTTCTTTTTCTCTCTCTTCTTTCTTTCACGCGCCCTGGGTCGGCTGATATGGGATATAAAGCCATATATATGGGGCTCAAAGGCAATGAATGAATAAACTCGTGTGAATCGGTATTGTTTGTATGCTTTGCTTTGTTGTTGAAATAGGTAGGGAGGGAGTTGACTGCGGAGGTCGGCGATGTGCCTGCCTATTAGCAATGGGTATGATACGAATTTGCAGACGGACGGACACCCCGAAGTATGAACTTGTGGTCATGCTTATTTTAAGGTAGGTAGGGAAGGTGAGTTAGGCAGCTAAAAGGCTGTGTCGTCTGTATCTACATATCTGGTGCGGCCATTGACGATATGATTCTTCATTGTTCCCGTGTAAAGGGTCAATGTCAATGTTCAAGCCCAACCTCGCTCGCCAGAACTTCATAGCAACTTACTTACTTACTGGGTTGGTTAGATACCCAACAACTAGGTTGGTCATGGATTAAAACTAACCATCACCGCGTTTTCAGTCTGTGGGTAGGTAGAAGATACTGTACGCTCCTTCTGCCCCAAGATCTGTCATTTCCTACACTCAGTCAGTCAGTCAACGAGTTAGCTACTCCATCAGGAGTAACCTTCTTCCCAACCAGATCTCGGTCTCGGCAAGCCCACCTCATCGCGCACGCCATCCCCCCTCGTGACCTTGATGTGATCCTTAATATGAAGAAGAGTACAGCAGAGGCAGGTGGGCGAGGGACTTTCCCACACAATAGCAGCCCAGCTTTGTCTGTCTTCCCTGCTCGTTTTGTTTTTGTTTTGCCCAGTCTTGTTTTGCTGCCTGGCGCCTTTATTCCCAGATTCAACCCCGGCCTCGAGTCTCGAGTTTCGCTCCGCTGGGTCGGTTCATACGACCAAAAGACACGAGAGAGGTCAGAGCCCCATGTCCCATCCCGTCTTTCTTTATTGTCCAGACGAGGATCAGTCTCGTGTCCTCTTGTCCTCGAAATTACGAATAGCAAATAGAGAGAGAACCAACCACATTCTTCCCTTCTTTCGCAAAGTGTTGCCCGTATTGCTGGAACTGCCAGGGTCTGTCTGGCAAATGGGCACGTTCGCCCAGGGTGCAGAAAGAAGAGGGCTTGCCTTTTTCCTTTCATAACCGGGGCGCGGGACGAAAGACGAAGCAAACGACGACGACAACGACAAAAGGACAGGCATAACAATGCTGGGAGCCTGTCATTTTCGCCACCTCGCCGCGGCGACTCTTCTTTCTTCTTCATCTCCAGCCCACGTGGTGTCCCGGTATAGCCTCTTCCATCTGTAACCGTCATGAAGCATCGACAAACCGAGTGATATGCATGTAACCGTGTCGAACAAGTCCAGGCCCCGGGGCCATCATAATACTGTTTTGTTCTGTCTCCCGAGTGTGTAAAAAGGGCCCAAGGGCTCGTCTTTGGGCATCTTGCGTTTCCCTTCCCCGTTCTTGTCTTTCTACTTCCTTCCCGTTGTTTTTTTGGTTCGATTGTTCGCGCTATTTCGTTTGTGTGCTGTTGAATGACTGCAGAGGAGGATAATAACATACTTGAGAGTCATATTTCAGACAAGAAGATTAATCGAAGAAAGTCATCAAGCTAGATTAGATCGACTTATCACGAATCGCTTTGAACAAACAAGTAAGACAAGCAAGCAAGCACACTGGTTGTGCTTTCGTGACTTACTCATACCCACACCTACCTACCAACCAAAGGTCATACTAGCCAGTTGTACTGAGCCAGTCCGGTCCACGATACCGGCCATACACACACGCCACACGCTATCATCGAGGAGCGAAGTTTGCCACGCGCACACACAGACATTGGTCCATACATCGTCTGTCGTCGAGCAGATCAGCGAGGCTCAGAGCCGGACTTCGTGTCCCGTTCCTAGATCCCGTCAGTCAGCAGGGCATCGATCGGAGCGGACTCACACCAACGACTCCATCTGAAGCCGTCACCACCACCAACACCAAACATCATCACGATGCCATCCCGTCTACACCTCCCGAAACTCTCCCTCTTCTCCTCCTCGAAGAACTCTTCCACCTCTTCATCATCCACCACCACCTCAATCTCGAACCCGAAACTCCCGC
This sequence comes from Astrocystis sublimbata, assembly GCA_022453515.1. Taxonomy (NCBI): domain Eukaryota; kingdom Fungi; phylum Ascomycota; class Sordariomycetes; order Xylariales; family Xylariaceae; genus Astrocystis; species Astrocystis sublimbata. The sequence goes on along the minus strand of JAJNNY010000040.1, from coordinate 167,681 downwards.
AACTCCCGCCAACCCCGCCACCAGCAAGCATGTCGCCTCGGTTCCCCATAGTCGGAGGGCCAGTCGGCGGAGCCGTCGGGGGAGGAGGAGTAATAGGAGGAAGCCACCCCTCCCCCTCACCCTCATCCCCTCCAGCCCGTCTGCACCTGCGCAGCTTCCTGCCGAGCAGTCCCGAAGAAGCCCCCATCATGCCGCCGCCGCCGCGCACGCCGCGCGCCTGGGTCTGGCAATGCCACCACTGCCGCAGCATCTACCGGCTCGGGTGCACGCGGCGGTGTCTCGATTGCTCGCATACGTATTGTGTTGTTTCGGCTTCTGCTCACACCGCCCACAACTCCTCTTCATCCACGAACTCCGCCTCAAACACCCACTCCTCCTCATCTTCTACTCAATCGAATTCGAACTCCAGCACACCCCCCTCTCCATCAAGAGGCAAAAAGCGGCGCCGCGGCGCCTCCCTCTGCGGCGCCGAATTCGACTACGTAGGATGGGTGCAATGGGGGTCATGGAAGCGGAAAGTCCTCGGTTACGAAAGCACGGGACGCTGCGATTCTTCCGTGCGTGATGCGGCGTTTCTGGAGCGACGGCATGATTGCTTTGTGGATTGCGATTCGCCGAGCGAGTGTGGGCATAGAAGGTTTCAGATCGCGAATGAGATGTTGAGGAAGAGGATGTTTGATGATGAGGTGGAGCAAAAAGAAAAGGAGAGGATGGAGGTGGGGATGGAAGAAAGAGGACCCCCGAGTCCGGGGATTAGTCCTGCGGGCAATGTGTTGAAGAGTCCCGACGATGATGAGGTTGCGTTTGTCGATGCGCTCGGCTTGCCTGTGCCGGCTGGTGAGAGGTTTCCGTATGGGCTTGGGGAGGGGCTTGGGCTGGATGGGGATTTGGGGTTGGGGTTGGGGTTGGGAGGGGAGATGGGGGTGGAGAATCCGCTTAAGAGTCCGTTGCAGACGAGTTTTTTGCTGGATGATGATGATGATGATGATGACGAGGATGACGAGTATGATGAAGATGAAGATTACGATGATTGGGATGAGGAGGAGAGAGATGAGGATGGTAGAGATGAGAAGGAGAGACGGGAAGAGGAGAGTTGGTGGGATGCGCGGTCGAGTATTGAGATGGAGAGGGATTGGGCCACGACGGGGGATTCGATTGATCATCTTTATGACTTTGATGATGATGAGGATGGGGGTGATGATGATGATGGTGGTGGTGGTGGAGGAGGTGCCGGCGGTGTTGAGGTTTTGAAAATGCGTAACGTCACGGCGGTTGATGTTAGTGTTGGAGGTTCGAATTCAGGTTCAGGTTCCGGTTCGAGATCAGGAGCAAGTTCGGAGGCAGCCGAGGACTCGGACTCGGGGTCCGAGTCGGATGGAAGCGGCTGGTCGTCGGTGAGCAATCTTACTGATGTCACTACCGACGGGCCTGCCGCCGCGAATGACGAATGCTAGCTAATACATGCTGGGTTGCGGCGTTGTTTTAGATATATGATTACCTTCCCAAGGTATGGAAATAATCGGCGTTTGTGAGTTGGGTTTTGGGGTGGGGTTGGGGTTGGGGTTTGTTTTGGTTTGGTTTTGAATTGGTCGAATAGACTACCTACGTGCCTAGAAATATATACCTGTCTGGGTCTCGCGGGGCATGCGCTTGGTAGTGCGTTGCTTCTGCGCTGGCATTGCTGAAAATGAGGCTTTTCACTGGCTGTGAAGATATTTCGTGTTGCGCATACAAAGCTCGTAAGGCTTGAGTCTGAACAGGTATGCAAAGTGACTGGTGATGAAGATCTTCAGTCTTTTGGCGTTGGGCCTGTTGAGTCGATGTGTTGTCAGCGCTGTCTCCTATGCCGTAAAGCTGGGTTCGACAGATAAGTAGCCATGTAGCTAGTTGAATATGAGTCGTGAGAACGATGAGATGAGGTTAAAGTAAAAGATTTGGAAGTGACGTCATGTCATCACTAAAACGGAAAGCTTCGCTGTTAAAGACTGACCACATCTGCAAGGCACTTAATTATCCCGTAGGCTCTCAATTGAAGGCTTCGATCTCCGGGAGAAACGCAAGGGCTAGAAGGGTCTAGAATCACAGAGGGCTAGGGGTGGCAAATCTGTTCGTTGGGGCTGTTCGTTGTGGCTGTCCGAGGCGTGAATGGGAGGAAAGCGGGAGGTGTGACATTAGAAAGAAAGCTATACTTTCTAATCAGGCCTCCGCCTAGCGCCTATACACCGTGTTACATCCGCGTGAACCACACCGGATGTGAAGTATAAAGGGTAATCATGTATACTAGTAGCTGGGTTACTTAGAGTAAGGTAACATAATTAGGAGACTTTATCTCCTTGTGCAATAAATGAATTCATCTACTCGACTTCCAGCAGTACATAGGAACTATGGCAGCCTCCCTTCCAGAAGCGTTGCCAAGAAAATCACCCCCAGGCACAACTTTTCTGACCTGCCTACGGTGAGAACAGGCGACCTTGCCCTATCTGCGGGGGTGTGCTTACCATGCCAGCTCATGATACAAGGAGGTAGACTGCCCATGTGGTGTAAGAATTAGGTGGTCGATCGCAAAGTAGGGCCATCATGTTTCTAAACCGCATAATGGGTACTTTTTGAAAGTCTCTCAACTTTTTGTATTATGGGCTCGCCACCTACCGTAGTAGACAGACAGGTCAGGGTCGTCTCTTCGTCAGAGTGCGTGCCTGACCGGCGAGCCTCGCCGGGCTGAAGTGCTAATGTCGACAAACAATAGAAGTAGGTTGGACACGATGCCAAGCTGTGTCATATTTGATATAGTACCTTGGTGTGTAATGCCAATTGAGATGGGTAAAAAAAAAAAATCCGACGGGTTTCTTTCTGTACCATTAGTGATCAAAAATGCTGTAAGGCGACTTGGAAGATGTTGGATACTATCGACGGGTTCCACAACCAACTCAGTAGCCGAGGCAGAGTTAAAAAATAAGGGAGCGTGTCCTGGACACTACTGGACTCTGCCACTCCAGGTCCGGACGAGTGATCAGACAAGCTAAGGTTACCCCCCCCCCCCCCCCCCCCTCCTCTCCTGCTCACCTGATAATATCAGGGGGTCGAGATGTACTATTAGCCCAAAGAGTACTTCGGCGCCATACATACGCCACACATACAAAGTATCCCTTTAGGTGCTATTTCACCTCCGTGATACTTTTAACTGGGTTAATACTTATCGGAGAAAGTCAAAGATAATATTGCGATATAGATATATCTAACGATGATAAAAAAACAATATTGAAAAAAATACCATTATAAGGTATAATACTATAGGTAGTTCACGTAAAGTATCCCTGTTTTGTTACGAAATCCACTCTCACGGCCACGGAGGTGAAATAGCCCCCAAAGGGACAGTGACGCCGTGGCGTGGATCTGAATTGTAAGTCTTGAGGTCTAGACCTCGTCGGCTAACCAAGAGATGCAAGGGTCTGCGGTGACGTAGATCGTGATCGACCAACGCGACCAACCGACGGAGTAATTCTCAGGCGTCCCTTAAAACGGGAACTGCTGTGCGTTGGTTGACTGACAGAATACATAAGAGCAACGCGGGCTTCCCTGTGAAACTCGTCAAGGTCTGTTCACATCATTGCCGCCGACGATTGTTCCCTCTGCGCATGGCAGGCTAGGCGAGCACATCCTACCTTTCAACTCAATCAGACGAGGTCTGGTCTAACAATACCTTCGCCGCCCCATCTCCTCCGGGACCTAATCCACCGACCTCGCTTCGGTACATCCCTCCTCTCACCCACTACTTAAGTCAATGCACAGAATGGGTGGCATTCACCCTATCGGAGTAGTTCCGAACGCAGAAGACTCGACAACACGTCAATCACGGTTACACGTTGTTTCGTTCCATGGTATGATAACAGTTCCAGATTCTTACCATGATCGGCCACTAATGCTCCATTTAGGTACATGGGCTGGGGGCGTTTTGGTATCCCAACCAACCGTAGTCTCTGAGTTTGTTGGCCTCATTTCTCAACACGAAAACGTCTTCGAGATATCTATCAATGGAGTGGGGACCGACATTAACATTATCAATCGATTTCTTGGAGGTAGTTTGTCACAGCTCTATTTGCACTATTGTCAGTTGAATCTGTTGACGTATGATCTAACTTTAAAGAAATGGCGTAGGGCTTAGTGGCTTGGGAACCCTCCATAATGTCATTACTGCTTATAGTAAGAGGTTCCTCCACTATCTAAGATAAAATCAGTCCATGCTCACACAAAGCTAGGCACTCTCTCAAAGCACTACGGAGCAGGTGATAGAATCACCCTTTGTGGCTATTCCCGAGGTGAGCTTCCACCACATCCCACTTACAGTCACAGCTCTGATCATACTGTGCCAAGGTGCCTGGGCTGCGCGCTACCTAGCAAAACTCATTGAAATAATTGGACTGCCCAAGAATGGCAATGAGAAACACTTCAATCTCCTGTATAAAGCCTGCGACAACAACTCGATATTCGACAAAGACCTTGCCGCGCATCTATGCAGGGATAAGGAGCGTGCGTATTGAAGACACGTTCAACATTGCATCCTCTGGTACTGACACCATATAATAGATTGGCCAGACGTTCAAATTGATGCTCTGTGTTGTTTCGACACTGTGGGTTCACTAGGTGTACCCTTATTCGGGTTAGCAAAACCACTCGTTGTCCTTCGTCGATTGAGACGACGCAAGCCAGACATCATTAGCGACGTCGCCCAAAGTAAGCACTCTTTAACCCCGAATACCTCCAGCAGAACGAAAGTCATGCTAATCGAAATGTAGATGTCCGCTTCGCCTTTCATTGTGTCTCCCTTCACGAAAAGCGCGAGCCTTTCAGTCCCACCTTGATGCGCGGCCGCAATGTCCATCAAGTCTACTTTTCGGGCACCCATAGCGCCATGGGCTGGATAGACGAGCAAGATGGACTTGTGCATGCTCCTCTCGCCTGGATGATTCAGCAGCTCCAATCGCACTTACACCTCAGATTTGATGAGGCCAAGTTGGCAGCTCGCTTTCCAAGCTATCGCGCGCAAGCGCAGAATGTGGATAATCCATCTGCAAGTGCGAATTTGCCCAGTTGGTGCCGAGGTAGCATTGCCGGCACCAGTAAACTCCGTCTTGCTGTGATGGGGACTCAATTGCGCCAGCCTGGCTTCATTGACTACAGTGAACATACGAGCAGTGGTCAATCTCAAGACGACAAGAGCGACCCCTGTCCATTGACATATAACACAACTCAATCCCTGATACATGTCGGCGCGAGACTGCGCATCTGTATCGACGATAACAATGCTGTACCCGGATATACAATGGTTCTTCCCACAATTGGACGGCATCATTGGGAGCTGAGACCAGGCGAAAAATTGAAATGGCGAAGGAGGAGGTCACCCCACCTAGCCGGCACTTTCTATTGTCAGAAGCCAAGCAGTACCACAAGCGAGAGCTCGAGTGAGGCCATCACCAACTTCAGTCTGATCGACAATGACTTTAGGAACACTTCTTCCCCGAGGAACTCGTCATCGAGGAGCAGCCGCGAAGGAATCATGGCGGACATAATTCAAGAGGCACCTATCGGATCATTGGAAGCTTCCCTCTTGGGGTTGCCGTCAAGTGTGGTCTCTAGCGAGTTCTGTTGCGCAGGAGCTGGCCTGGATATCAACTTAGAACTTTGTGGGTAGCTTTGTTCAGATTATCATACAGGCAGGAAAAGGGTAGTTATTGGATCGGGCGTTCGTGGGTAATTTTGTTCCAAGTGCTGGACGAAATAATATATTGCGAAGGAGTATAAAGAGCAGGTCTCGGTCGGGTTTCATGCTATTTAATTTTCTGGAATACTGTATATTGTGATGCAGTCCAACGCTACAACGCATGTAATGATAATCTGTGTTCGATTACAGTCCCTCCCTATCCGCAACCCGCCTGCGCTCTTCCCATTCACTTCTTAGTCGCGTAACCTCCGCAGCTTTCTTCTGGCTTTGAAGTGTCACAAGCAAGTTGTCCAAAGCTCTGACAGTATCAGGGTGTCCCGGGCCCAACGTAGAACTATAGATCTCAAGCGCCTCGCGGTGCATCCCCTCTGCCTCAGCGAACTTCTCCTGCCGCCAGAGCGACACGCCGAGTTTGCTCATGCCCTGCAGCGTATGCGGGTGCTGTGTTCCGAGCACGAGAGTCATGGCTTCGAGAGCTTCGCGATGCATCGTCTCAGCTTGTGAGTATTTACCCAGACTCGTCAGAGTGCGCGCGAGATTAGACTTGGACTTGAGCGTCATCGGATGCGCGTCTCCGAGCTCGTCCACGAGCGCAAGCATGACCGACCGATACATGCTTTCGGCTTCTTCGGCGTGTCCTTGGCTGAGAAGCGTGCTGGCCAGGTTGTTGAGGTTCTGCATGGTCTCGGGGTGGTGCGTGCCGAAGACGGCCTCGGTCGAGGCGAGCACTTCGCGCTGCAGCGCTTCGGCTTCGCGGTATCGTCCTTGCTTGCGCAGTGTGTAGGCGATGTTTCGCTTGCTGTCGAGGGTTGAAGGGTGGTTGGCTCCGAGGGTTACGGTCAGGTGGGAGAAGGTCGCGCGATGGAGGTTCTCTGCTTCTTTGTATTCCCCCTGGCGTTGAAGCACGACGGCAAATTCGTTTAGTGTATGAAGCGTGATAGAGTGCATTGGACTTAGTGACTGTTTGGCTACAGTGAGAGTCTTGCGGTAGAGCTGCGAGGCGTCTTGCAACTTCCCGTTTTTCATGAATGTGCGAGCAAGGGCGTTGGAGTTGGCTAGTGTGTCCGGATGCGCCTCTCCTAGAGTGTCGAGCCTCATCGCCAGAGTCTTGTGGTGCATCTGCTCTGCCATGGCGTATTTCCCAATAATCTCGTTCCCTTCGGCCACGCCGCAAGTTAGAGATAGTAATGATGTGCTGTTTCTGGTGCCTCCTTGAAGCTCTAGAGCTGCGAGCGCATGTGGTAGATAATCGGACCAGATTGCGCTACTTATATGTTGAGAACTCGGACAAGTTTCTATAAGGCGATTTGTAACTTCGTCGACGCAAGCGTCCCAATCACCCTCAGTTTTGATCCAGTTTTGTGTAGCGAGCCGCACGAGCCGGTGCATGCTGAACAACGCAGAGTCCATCCTCTCGTCAATGAACGCGTGTCCCTTGAGCGCACCAATAGCTTCTTCCGCGTCTAGTTCGTCCTCTGCGATTGGCAGTAAGTACATTGGGATCTCCTGCGCCGATAGGAGACACATGAACCTGAGATATTTGGCAGCCAGCGGTTTCTCTTTCATGAGTAGATTGAATGACATGAGCCACGTTGTCGCGACCGGATTTCGTGTTGCTTTATACCGATACCGGTCCTCGAAGTCTTTACTCAGTAGTTTGATGAACGAGCGTGGGCTTGATTGGCAATGAGCGAGATACTTGGTCACTGTCATGCCAGTTGTCGCCATATAGGAGGATGCTTGTCTGATCGCCAATGGAAGGTTGGCGAGGAGGGCTAATAGTTCTTGTACACTGGTTGGGTCTTTCGTCTGGCGCGGTAAAAGCTTCGTGCCCAGCAGAGCTGCTGCGTCATTGTCGTCCAGCCCATCCACGGGAAAAATCAATTCCAATGGGACATCAAGTCCAGTCGTGACTTCATGGTTCCTAGTAGTCAGAAGGATTGACCCCTTCCGGCTGAATGGAAGATGATGAGCCAAACCACTTACACCTAGGACTAGGTCTGTGTTGTCAGCATTGTCTATGATCATCAACCATGGGCCCCATTTCTCTTGACTTAATGCATCTTTGACGAGTGACATGACGCATTCAGGACCGTCTTCTTCCTCCCGGCTCTCTTCCGTCAGTTGACACTTCGTCGCAATCTGTCGATACCCATTCTCGAAGCTCGCAGCATCCACGGCAGGAACCCAGAAGACGGAGCATTTGGGCTGATGCTCACGTAAACGATGCGCAAGCTCAAGCGCAATATGAGTCTTTCCAATGCCTCCGAGCCCTTCGAGAACAGTTCGCTGGCAGTCATCCACGTCTGCATCTGGAGAGACCACGTCGAGGAGGCGCGATAGAATCGGCTCCCGACCCACAAAGTTCTTATTGCGACCGAACGGGACGGTCCAAAGAGCTCTCGATGGAGCTTCATAACTTGCAATCAGCGGTGGCCCTGTACCTGTCACGAGTTTGTCATACAACGGTATTTGCAGCATACACTTACCAAAAGCGGGATGAGAGGGCTTCGATGGTCCGTTGGAAATACGCTGGCGCCAGTTGACTTCCTCTTGGAGTCTTCTGAATGCATTATCTTTTCCCTCGCCATATATCAAAGACATATGGACGTTGAACAACCCCAACATACAATAAGCTATGTCTTCAGGGCGCCTGGTCATTCGTCCCCGACACCACTCTAGGCGCTCATCAACGGAGAAGTCAAGATATGAAGCTCCATTTAGAGCCCCCAGAGGTATGCCAGTAATCTCATGTATCTTCGGGGCAAGCGAGGTCCTGTCCCCTAAGCACTGCTGATCAGATGTGAAAAACTCCACGGATGACGGAGCCAGTAGCTCTTGAAGCGTCCAGCCCCGCGTGAACCACCTGCTGTTACGAAACGCCCAATCCCATAGCGGCGGCGAGGATATATGGCCATGACGATCGCCTTCGCTGACTACGTCTGATAGATAAACGTAACATTTCGCAGAGTTTTTATACCAGTTGAACATGGAGTTGATCGCTTCCGTCAGCTCGGAGTGATTGGGACGGTCGATGCAACAGGTATCGACCCAGACAAACCTCAGCCCGTCGCGCAGCGCCTGCTTCCCGCTGAATTGAATCTTTGCATAGCTCGGCTTGTGTGACGCGGTCCCTTGCTGCATGTCATTATAGCTGACTTCATCTTTGTCTTCTTGGCTCCAGGTGTGGGAGAGGATGGCGTAAGGGGGTATTGCTCTATCGCCGATGAAGTCTTCGGTTAGGCGAAAACTTCCGTCGTCTTGGCATTCTAGTAAGCGCATGTTCAAACTGGCTGGCAAGAAGTCATTGTCAAGAATCTCCCTTATCGCATCACGTCCACATGAATTATGTATATCAGTGATGAGAAGAGAATAGCATTATGCATTCTTGAACTCAGGTAGACACAGCGCAAATGTCAGAACACCTGTTCCAGGCATCAATCCGGGTCGCATTTGATATCGTCGAGATCCTGTCAGCAGACACCCTGCAAGTGGTAATAAGTGGTTCTCCAGGCCTATTGAGCCTTATGAGGCAGAATGAATTAACGGCATAAGTGCTTTTAAAAGGTATTTACTAAAGGAGGGTTCTCTTGGCCTGCATCCAATTGTTGTTTGCCAGCTTGAAATTCGATAGCGTCTGCTTTGCTTGTTATTCGTTAACGCAATCGCGAACATCCAACCCGAGATAATTCATTTCTCCATGGTCGCTTCATTATTCAATCTCCAATTTCCCTCATCATCCTCTCGAAGACATACTCTCCTCTGTTTGGCGTCGCGACGTAAGTCGCGCTCGGTCTCTAGTCCCCGCATCTCATGTTGTCTTGGGGGCCCGTAGTAGAGAAGCGGAAGAGCTGAGGACTTCCATGTGCGCGCCGCCGTCTGCTTCCTCACACCACCAACGATCGAAGCTACGAGAATGTAGAGAGTGGCCAGGATCAGAGCTGCCGGAAATGAAAACCATGGCCAGTTGATTTGTGTGCAGACGCCTTGGGACCAAACTTGCCCGTATATTCTGCCATCTCCACCGTGGCTATCGCTGCCAACGGTGCGTAAAGCATTGGTCATGGCGGTTGCCAAGCGGTCCATTCCGCTCGAGATGCTGCTTAACGTGTCTACACCACCCTCATACCTAAACTCTGTTGCCCACGGTAAACCCACCATGTAGGACATCCAAAGCTGACCGGCTTCCCAAAATACACCACTCAGCCAGTTCAGAGATTTACTCAACGCGAAGAGTCCTATTGGGTTGCCTCTTATTTCGTACCAGCAATCCAAGTCAGTAGTTTGGCTGTTATTTGGTGAGTACTTGTCGCCGGTAAACTCCGGTGTGCCCACTGTGTCATTCATTCTTGTTCCATTGCCACGGCAAAGCCTGTCGTATGAACCATAAGTGGGTTCCCCCCTGAGCCTATCCCGCAGTGGAAGTAATTCAGTGTCCACTACAACCTCCCGAAGTATCCCATTGGTGACTGATCCGTTGTAATGTCGAAGACACGGATATAACCAACACACCGAGAATATCGGGTCAGTAGTATTCGGCAATGACTTCTCGCGGTCTTTAACAGGGACGGGGAGATTGCAAGCCGTATGTATGTTTCCACTTGCAGTCAAAAAGCCTGACATTGACGCAGTCACCACACCAAATTTGGCTTGAAATGTAGGGTCTTGGTTAACTTCTGGATCCCAATCAGCCTCGGTTTCATATATTGTCCAATGACTGGTAAAGTCGGCATGTATTGCATCCTCCGTTTCATTGCAGTCAAATGGAATTCCGGTGGCTGTGTAGTTGCATAAAAATGACCCAACGTGACTCCGTGGTGCATAAGGAATATCTGTAGTTCTATTCTGTGTAGGCCATTGGCAATAAAGATCTGTATTTGGCTTTCTCAACTCGGGATGTTCATCAGAGGCATCCGGAGTATGATTTGCGAAGGTGAACCCCATATGGGGAGTTACGTCGGCACATTTGTTACAAATACCGACTGATGCGTAAGTATTTCTGAATGTGCAGTTTCCCGATGGACAAGAGAATGGTATTTGGCGAGTTTCAAACCCCTGGACCTCGAAAAGCGCCTCAACTGCTGGAATATCTAGTGAGGGCAAATCTATTGAATTTCCGTTTTGACCCCATATGATCTGGGCTTTGCGAACCCACGCGGTTTGGCCTGGCTCTAGCTTGGTGCGTTCTGTACTCTGTATCGCTTGCTGTGTGAAAGTGCTGATCCCAAGGGAGAGTATTAGAACAACAGCTGCTATGGTCGAAGGATGTCTGGAAACTTTTAGCTTTGTATACCGAGAACAGTTTGGAAAGAGGTTTATCGTACGTACAATCGATGTATCCGCGTCAGATACTTCAACGAGCCCCAAGGACCCCGCCCGGCTCTATCGAAAATTTCTAAATCGTACAGAGCACGGGGAACTTGAAACCACGACCACCTGCCTTGACCAATGACTGTCAATAAGTCAGCTGAGATCGTCAGATCAAAGTATTCGAGGGTTTATACAAACCTTTTTCAAGTATAATAAGCATCAGCGTTCTCAACAATGTTGACAGTAAGGCGACCAAAGTATTCAAGGAGATGCGATAAGGTAATTCGATTTGTTTTTTCCCATTATTCTCTGCAAGGATACCAATGACGCTCGCCAGTAGAGCGATGACAGCCAGGAAAGAGACAGTTTCCCAAAACCAGAGCTGCCAGTATTGCTTCAGGGCAGACCAGTAACCTTCAGTCTCATTGGGCCCTATGTGTTCCTGGACTGTATCAGTGCTAGCCGACCTTGCGCTGTCACATCGGCGGGCAACTAGACTGGGAGCAGCGGTATCCGAAGAACCTGTCTCACTGTGACTAGTGATTTGGTCCGATCCGATGGCATCAATGGAATGTATCAATTGGCCAAACTCGTTTTGTCCAAGGTTTAGACTGAGAGGCCTGTAATGAACATCCTGTGGTGTTTCATTGTCCATGTTAATGAATTTGTGTACTGGAAGGGACTGTTATCACTACGAGGAAGTGCAAAAGCTTGGACAAGCTTTATTAACAGGTATGAAAGACCTAAATGTTTAGGTATTGGTAAAAAGAAAAGAAAAGAAAAGAAGAAGAGCTAAGGCTGTACGTAAGAAGTAAGCAAAGTATCAAGTGCTTTTGCACCAGAGTGAAGGAATATAGCAATGGCCAAATAGTCAAGTAGAATAGTAGGGGTCAAGTGTCAATTCTATTGATTCCTGGGCTCTCCCATTCAGTGGGAGCCGCCCAGCCCTTATATACACAAAGCTAACAGCCCAGACAGCCTCTACAGGGGAGCCCCTAGGTCATGATGAAGCCCATGCTACCGTGACACCTGACACAAAGTGACGTACGGGGCGTGGGCTGCTCTGCTGCGCCTACCCTATGTCACATTGCATGTAGAGTCGGAGGAAACCATGGGGCCAATAATTACTACACTACTACATAGGTATATGACGACACTCGACGTCTATATACTGGAACTATGACTCCAGGCGCCATATGTGGCAGGATAATCAGCGGACTCGTGAGTTCTCAGACTGTTAGACATCACGCAAACTCGAGTCTCAAGCTTGGAACCCTCTATAATCCGTTAAACGTGATATTACCTACCTAGATATCTAAATAATTCGATTTCAAGTTGAAGTCTTAGGCTATTGTAAGACTAACAGTACAACACTAATACATTTCGTCTCAATTACTCGTAAAGGTTTGTTTTATGCACAGGTTATCAGCATCATGTAGAGCCTGTTGGAGAATCAGTACCCGAGTAGGGACTTACCTAGACAGGGCTAGGTACCTAGGTAGGTACTTACCCCACAACGCGCTACAGCTCACTTTACGCGTCTTTCAGCATGTGGAATCTTCAATTGGCCCTGATTTACTTATTACTATTTCCTTCCTCACTTTTAGCATCATCATCATCATCATCGACAACAACAAACGAACGCACAGTCCACAGCACCACCACCACAATAACCACTTCGACCCTTCGGATTTCCTACGCATCTGATTGTCTACAACTCGATTTGATCAAGATCGTATTCCACCTACCCACACTTTCAATATGTCCGATTTCGAGGATGAGATGGACGTCGACGGTCCGCCGTCTAACAACATCGTCTTCTCCTCGGACAACACCGCGAAAGGCAAGCGAAGCGCTGCCAATCTACCCGTAGAAGCCGAAGATTCTCTTCCCTGGTAAGAGGCCTTCGAGCCTTCAGCGAGCACAGCATTCGACGTTCTTCTAACCTTGCACAAGGGTCGAGAAATACCGCCCCGTCACCCTGAACGACGTCTCGGGCCACCAAGACATCCTCGCCACCATCAACAAATTCGTAGACTCGAACCGCTTACCACATCTCCTCCTCTACGGCCCCCCTGGTACGGGGAAAACATCGACCGTCTTGGCCCTCGCCCGCCGCATATACGGCCAAGACAACATGCGTCAGATGGTCCTCGAGCTCAACGCCTCCGACGACCGCGGTATCGACGTTGTGCGCGAGCAGATCAAGACCTTCGCCTCAACCAAGCAGATATTCACCACTGGAGGTGCGCGCGCCGGCGGCGTCGCTGCGTTCAAACTCATCGTTCTTGACGAGGCCGACGCCATGACCAACACGGCCCAGATGGCCCTGCGCCGTATCATGGAAAAGTACACCGCCAACACGCGCTTCTGCGTCATCGCCAACTACACACACAAGCTGTCGCCCGCCCTGCTGTCGCGATGCACCCGCTTCCGCTTCAGTCCGTTGAAGGAGGGGGATATCCGGGTCTTGGTGGACAAGGTCATCACCGAAGAGAGCGTCAAGATCGACGCCGAGGCCACCGATGCACTTGTCACGCTCAGCAAAGGTGATATGCGACGAGCGCTGAATGTACTACAAGCTTGTCATGCCTCCAGTAAGTGCCGCAGGCTCCCATCAGTTTTTCGATATACGAGGCAGTTTACTAATGTGAACCTTTTCAACCAACAGGCACACCCATGCAAGAAAGAAACGCACCCAAGATCGCCGAAAAGGACATCGTCCGCGAGACCATCACCACAGAGACAATCTACAACTGCATAGCCGCGCCGCCGCCCGACGCCATCACCAAGATTGTCAACACCCTGCTGACCACGAGCGATGTGACGACCTGCCTGTCCACCATTAACACCCTCAAAGTCGCCAACGGCCTTGCGCTGGCCGATATCATCACCGCGCTATCGGAGCAGCTGGTCACGATGGAGGTCAAGCCCGAGGTCATGGTACGGTGGCTTGACGGCCTCGCCGAGATTGAGTACAGGGTCTCGGGTGGAGCGAATGAGACCATCCAGACGGGCGCCGTGGTGGGCGTTGTGAGGGAGGGTTGCGAACTTGTGGGCTAGTTCAGATGAAGTCAAGATACCCGATAAAAAATGACAAAAGAACATGTGACCAAGGAAATTCTTGATGCAATATGAGATCGGGAGAGGCCCTAACCATACTGCTTGGGTTTATGAAGCTTCAACGACACAAGAATTTTCATGTCCAGCCATTTGGAGTCTGCATTGGCTTGGTACAAGTCAATTCTCCCTGTTTTGCGCTCCCCATACCCAATACCAGATCAGATTGAGTAAGTAATCTGTGAAAAGAGATCTAACAACAAATCGGAGTCTTTACAGTAATACTAGGATTGTTTCAACGACGAGCAGGTCCCGAACCAATCCAGAATAGGCCCTGACCACATCAGAATCTACCAATCAAGGCGGTCGGCGCAGTGAGATCTGCTCAAAAATCTACGTGCCGCTCCGGCTATATTGCGCCCATCAGCAGATTCGGGGCACGGCCAATCAGTCCAAAACAATATCCTGCTTGACGTCAAGCTCTGTATAGTAGCTACTCCAAAACACTCTACATGAAATATCCTCCCAAAGGCGCCCAGACTTCGTCGTGACATTAGCCTGTGTTCCTCCCTGGCAGCACGCCATAGATGATCGTATTCGAGATTACAGTTATACAATGCAACTGAATCATATATCTCACACCATGCCCCCCTCTGTGCGATTTTCAAGATGATTGATTCCTAGGGATTCCGCAAGCCGTGGCGCAAGTCCGGGAAATAAATCCAAGTGACTACTGACTGACTGATAATGAAGCTCGTCCAACTCCTCCTCGTGCTAGGCCTGGCAGCCCATGAGGCAATCGCCAACCCTATTAGTCCTTTTGCGCCGCCTCAGCCTCAGCTCGCGAAACGAGTCATCCCGCACACCCACGCGCGCCATGAGAAACGGACGAAAGCCCAAGGGGCCGTGTGGGCGAAGGTGGAGCGCGCGAAGCGCGAGGCGCTGCTGCCTATGCGCATTGGGCTGAAGCAGCAGAACTTGCATGGTGGGCATGAGTTGTTGATGGATATGTAAATTACGACTCGATTTTCCTCAAAGGGCGGAAATTTAGAAGAAGGAAGCTTGGTTGAAATGAACTAGGGGCAAAGCATGATTCCAAAGCTTGAAGCTAACGGCGAGATACCCAGATCAAATCCGGCGTCGGCGAACTACGGCAAGCATCTGTCCGCCGAAGAGGTGGTCGACTTCTTTGCGCCGGCGGAGTCGAGTGTTGAGGCTGTTAAGTCGTGGCTTGTCGAGGCGGGTATTGAACCTAGTGCTATTTCGCAGTCGGCGAATAAGCAGGTGAGTGAAATTTGGAGAGGTTTGTCATTGAAGTTGCGTTTCGTATCTCCTTACGGGAATTTATAATTAGGGTCTTATTAAGAGCACGGAATGCTGTCTATCCGACTTCCTACAATTATAAGTGTTTGGCTGCTGATGATGCGTGCGAACCACACAGTGGCTTCAATTCGATGCGTCCGTCGACCAGGTCGAAGATCTCTTGATGGCAGACTACCATGTGTGGGAGCACAAGATGACCGGAGCCAAAGACATCGGCTGCGACGAGTGAGTTGTGCAGCCCCTATCCTATCTCATGCCCACTGTCCCTTTCAAAAACCTTATCATCAACTACTTACTTACGCTACCCCAGGTACCACGTTCCCAAGCATGTCAAGCAACACCTCGACTACATCACCCCCGGCGTGAAACTCATGGGAAACGGCGGCAAGCTCGACAAGAACCTATTTGATCGAGACGTCGGCAACGGCGACGATAGTATTCCCAGACTGGCGGAGGTCGTGGACCCAAGCGACTCAACCCTAGGAAAGATGACAAGCAGGAGGTTTCGCGCGCGATCAACATACACGACGAAAACAGCAGATCCCAAATTCCGGGGCCCGTTGCGTTTCGCAGAGCCTATCCGGCCAGAAGATGTTCTCTCGGGCAATTTGACGCTCGCGGGAGACTGCGATACCTACATAACTCCGGATTGTATCAGGCGTAAGTCCTTTCAAAGTGAACATGTCAGTGCTATACATGAAATATCTTTCTAATCCGGAGTGAACAGAATTGTACGGAATTCCCAAAGGAACGAAGAAGCATGCCGGCAATAAGATGGGTATCTTCCAGAGCCTGGGCCAGCATTACACGCAGCAGGATCTTGATACCTTCTTCTGGGCTTTTACCGAGTGAGTAGACCTCTAACCCGACAATCGAGTTTTTCGTAAAGTCGTGAAGAAAACGAACGAAAAAGAAAAAGATCTATCACTGACAATGGAGCGTATCAAAGCAATATCCCAAACGGAACATTCCCCGAGCTTCTCTCCGTCAACGGCGGCGAAGGGCCGACCTCCAACCTCAACCGAGCCGGCGCAGAGTCCAATCTCGATTTCCAGATGGCGTACGGGCTGATCTGGCCGCAGGAGCCGGCTCTGTTCCAGGTCGACGACGAATGGTACCAGCAATCGCAGACGACCAGCAGCGAGTACGCCGGATTCTTCAACAGTGAGTGTTTCCCTCCTCGCCTTCCTCTTCACCATCACCTCCACCTTCACCATCATCAACCTACCCATCCCCAACCCCTGACATACTAAACCCCAAACACTACTCACACCATCCAACACCCCAGACTTCTGGAACGCCATCGACGGCAGCTACTGCACATCCGAAGCCTACGGCGAAAAAGGCAACTGCGAGCGCGCCGAGTGCAAAGACCCATCCTACCCGAACCCGCACGAGGGAGGCTACAAAGGGGAGCTCAACTGCGGCGTGTACAACGCCACCAACGTAATCTCCATCTCCTACAGCGGCGCCGAAGCCGAGCTGCCGGCATCATACCAGCAGCGACAATGCGGCGAGATCATGAAGCTAGGCTTACAGGGGTCGACTATAATGATCGCCTCCGGCGACGACGGGGTAGCGGGGTTCTCGACCTTCTCAAACCCGAGCGGCTGCATGGGTCTCGCGTACGACGTCTTCAACCCGCAGTTCCTGGCGACGTGTCCTTACATCCTAACCGTCGGCTCCACGTACCTCCCCACGAACCGCACAGCGGGAAAAGACGCCGAGGTCGCGACCTCGCGCTTCCGGTCCGGGGGCGGGTTTTCGAATATCTACGACGCGCCAGAATGGCAGGCCGATATTGTGTCGGCGTATCTCGCCAAGGCGGATCTGGACTTTGAAGGCTACGAGGGCGGCGGTGCGAATTACAGTAATGCGCGCGCCGGCATCGGGCGCTTCAATACCATTGGCAGAGCCTATCCTGACGTCGCGGCGAACGGGGATCGCTTTGTTATCTCGAGCGGAGGGCGCTTGGTGAGTATTGGGGGCACGTCGGCGAGTGCGCCGCTTTGGGGCGGTGTGGTTACGCTTATTAATGAAGAGCGGCTGGAGATGGGGAAGGGGCCTGTGGGGTTTATACATCCGGTTCTTTACGCGCAGTGAGTTTTTATGAGGCTACTTACTTGAGTGAGCGAGGGCTAATGTTCTGAATTACTACTGTCGCAGTCCTGAGGTGTTCAACGATATAACGGTAGGCGACAATGCCGGGTGCAAAACGACTGGGTTCCCGGCTCTGGAGGGCTGGGACCCGGTTACGGGAATGGGGTAAGCAAGCAAGCATTCGTCATGCGCTACTTTCTTGGATTCTGGCAGTCCTTCGGCGAGATGGGGTCGTGAAAACACTGTGACTGACGAAGAACTGGCTGCTGACATCGTGATTGCAGAACCCCGAACTACCCAAAGCTGCTGGAGCTGTTCATGAGTTTGCCTTGAAGGGGGGAAGGCCAGTGTTATACAGGCATATGAGGTCGGAAATCACGCCTACACGTACATAGAGTATCACGATATAGGATCTCTTGAGTTGGTTAAGAATTGGAATATTGGAAAGGCCCGCTGGTCTACAAACATGATGAAAGGTGAAAACAGCATGATGAGACAAGTGAGATATTGATAAATGCGACACTGACGTTATCTTGCCTCACCGAAACCGGAGTGAGGGTCCCAAGTTGCCGAGGCACTTCAAATACATGCCCATCGACCCCATCCTAATCTGGCCGAGATGTAACAATCACATACCACCCACACTAAAGCTCATCATGCGACTGAGCCTTCCTCTGCCTAGGCTGCCCATCCCACGGCTTCACCTTGCCCTGCACAATATCCATCACAAACGCGCCAACACTCTCCGGCGTGATCGCCGCCCCCTCAGCGAATGGAAAAGTCTGTCCGCGCGGCGGATTCTGTACCGCCAGCGCGGGAAAGACGCCGGGGATCAAGCCGAGCGGCACGACGAAGTCGGCGTACTCATCCGCGTCGACCGTCACGAAGCTGAGGTACTCCTTGTACATCTTGGCGACGGGCCGCATCTTGCTGACGTAGGCCTCGCGCTCGGCTGAGGATGGCGAGAAGAACAGGACGAGCGATTTGCCAGACTAGACATCGATAATTAGCTTTTTCTAATTCTCACCTCGGATGGTTCTGGCAGTAACATACCTGGAGATAGTCCATCTCGTTGCCCCGCGTGAACTCCCCAATAAGAGGCGCCAAGCAGCTGTCAACTAGCTTAGGCAACGCGTCGATGGCCGTCAGGGCGGACAGCGTGAACTTCTGCTCGTCGCGGTTGTTGTAGCACTCGACCGTCGTGGCGCCCTCGGTGTCGGTTGATCCGAAGGAGGCGCGGTCGCTGTACTGCGCTGCGAGCTTCTCGTATGCGTTTGCGATGTGCTCGTCGCGGGCATTTACGTGCGCGATGAATACCACGTCGTCCACTGATTGGAAAGCGGCGCTTTTCGCTTCGTCCAGAGCGGTGATGGCGGGGCGGTCGGCTCTTTTGAGGAATGAGAGGATCCTGGGATTGTTTGAGCCTTTTTATGTTCTGTTCATTGGGTTAATATTATAGGGTAGGGTCGCGTACGCTGATGCTCTCCTCGGCCCTCGATATAGCTTGGTCTGGCCGTGGCCATCGAAATATCGAATGGCAGGGTAGGAGATGACATTATGTTCATCGCATAGGGCGGATTCGGATGCGCAGTCGACGCTCATTAATGCATCGTGCGAGCTGGCGACAGACGTCCATTCTGGCTCAAGCGCTTGGCTTCCAGTTCTATTACCTCCCGTTAGGCATTTATTTGGAGATGTGAGGTTAATTGGCGCATTAGACTTACGATGAGGACTAGGTTTTGACACAGAGTCAATTGGAATTCATTTTGAATTGAGTATAGGAAGGGACGTACATCAATAACTGTATTCTCATCAATCTTTAGCAAATGTCATCTACTATCACCTCTGGTGAGCTGAAATATCATGAGAGCTGACTTACACGCAACCAGGGCATGGTCGTTGCCGGATATCGCACTGCGGAGATCCTGTCCGCTAGTATGCTTCCATGCCGAACAGCTGCTGAGAAGCGTGGCCGTCGATAATGCAGAAATTGTGAGCTTCATTTCGAATCGTCAAAATGGTCTTTCCCAGCTTGGGTTCAATTTGATATGACGAAAGTAAATATCATCAGTCGACAGACAGTAAGTGAGCTATTAAGGCAAATCAGTCCCATCGCCGAGCTCGCGAAGCTACCCTGCAAATCTATTTCAGGGGTTCTTCCTGCAGGGGGTGTAAGTGCACTGTTCCTCTCGGAAGATCAGACGCGGGGCGCTGTATAATCCCTGCCACCCGCCGCTGGGGGCTGGCTTTGCATCCCATTTCGCTCGCATTTCGCAGGCCCGTTCAGCTCGATTGAAACACAATGTTTCGACGAACGACAGGAGAGACTTCAGATGTTTCACCTTTGGCTGGTCGAACCCCTAAGGGGGGGATGCGACGATCGGATCCCTTAGCGATGACATCTGGGTCTATAATCGCAATACAAAATCATCACCACATGTCTCGTCTTGAATTGAATTGACTCAGGTGTTTAGTCTCTAAAATCGAAATCAAAAAAATTTCAGAAATGAGTCTCATCAAATCAATATTGTGCGCGGTGCTGGCCGCCAACGCCGCCAGTGCACAGAGCGATGATAATAGCAATAGCCAGAGCTATGCCTGCGAACATCCCGCATACAAAACATACATGGTATCGCAGTCGCCGCTCGTGATATATCTCGACGGTTTTCTAAAAGCAGACGAGCAAGCACACCTACAAGCCATCACGTAAGTTCTACGCACAACAAAAAACCCCATCCGTGGTCAATGTTAGTTAAGCTGAGTTTCCACTAACCCCCATCGCAGAAAAGACACCTTCGCGCGATCCGCAGTAGCCGACGGCGGCAACCAAGGCCAGCGGCAGACGCGGACCTCGCAATCGACGAGTGTGGAGCGCGACGACGTGGTGCGCTGCATCGAGGAGCGCGCGCTGCTGTTCCAGGGCTTCGACACGCCGCGCAGCCACCTCGAGCCGCTGCAGCTGGTCAAGTACGGCAAGGGCGAGCGCTACCACTTCCACACGGACTGGTTTACGAACGCGGCGCACGCGACGTCAGACATCGGCGGCAATAGGCAGTCCTCCTTCTTCGCCTACGTCTTGGCTGAAAATGTCACGGGCGGCGGCACGAATTTCCCCATGGTCAAGCCGCCGCGCGACGCGCGCTGGTGCGAATTCGTCGACTGCGACGAGCCGTGGGATAACGGCGTTACCTTCCGCCCTGTTGTCGGAAACGCCGTCTTCTGGTCGAATGTGCTGGAGGATGGCTCCGGGGACCAGAGGACGTTGCATGCGGGCTTGCCGGTTACGAGTGGGGAGAAGATTGGGATGAATATTTGGACGCGGCAGGGGCCGCTGAGTGAGGAGATTCGGGGTAAAGATTAAGGGGATTGCGAGGAGGCTTTACCGACTTTTATTTTTTAATCATCGTGAACAGCGCCTTCGCTCTTTTATTGAACGGTCAATTTGATATCTATTCGAGATCGGAATAGACTCAAGCTACCCCACGTGGCCGATGGATACTCATGTGCCGATAATGCTGTTGAAAGAACCAGAATATTTTCTTGGCTACTCCAGGTTTCCCCAACCTGCGTGGAATCTTGGCGATGGAGCTTGACTATTTCAGTGACATCAATAGATCCAACGTTACCTAATGTGCCGACGACGTCACTCCCTTCGCTACCGTAGCCGAGTACCGAGGATGCCCAAACAGATGCATGGATAGCTATACTTTGGGACTGAATTGTTCATGATATCAGGCTTGTATCGCTCCGGCTAACGTAGTAGTGAACTACGACAACCTATGGTGAGGAAGTTTAGTTGCTTGAAATGACATGCCCTGAGAATGTTCTTACTAAGACCTCACTGGGGCTCCGATGCACGATAATACGCTTGCCTGAGATATGATGCGATACGCGAACACTCCGATCACGAAATAGGCTAGATTTGCCGAATGTCAGATCAGATCGAATCTGCAAAGCACTACAATCATGATGTAGTGGGCGAGGAATAGCAGATCTAGACCCTGATGATTCCCCATCTCTCGGGGCTTTACACTTCGCTAAAGCCACATTGTTGTTAACGTTACTTGGGCACGAGTATAATTAATTATATCAAGGTGGGGGTGTTGTTTCCTGGCTTCTTGTTAAAGAAAAGAAGGTTCCAAGTTTGAAACATATCATAGATGTAATTATTACTGCTGTTGTGTCAAAATGCATAGCACAAGTCTGTTATCGATTGACAAGACGAACAACAGCCCTTGCAAATATCGGACTCATTCATAGGCAAGAAATTTAAATCAACATCGCTATAAGTCGCATACATTCTTTGATGCTTGAGGGTCAAAATCCAGTTCTCACACATGCTGTTGGTGGTGCTAATAGCCTATTCGACGACAAGGTAGCTACTCTTTGGTCCCGTCACTACTCGGCCAGACCATCAATCGATTCAAATATATGCAGTATTATATGCATGACAGCGTAATATGTACACCATGCCTGCATGATAAGAATCAATAGAGGTAGCAGTGCCTCCAGCGTCATGTTATATTTCCTCTACTTTTCTATGAACACGACCGAGCACCGATTTTGCGTAACGACAGCTACCCCAACCGATATTTGGAGATGATTGACGTGAGCCATACATTGGACAGTTGAATTGTGCTACAATCCGGATGACTATCCCCAATGCTAAGACCTATCGGAGATCATTATCCCAATGAGACAGGTTGAACCCCTCAGGGAGAGACATTCCCGCGCATAACCCGCGTTAGGGCGACAATCTCCACACCAGATCTCCTCATCTCGCAACTCTAATCCTACTTTCGAAGGGTAGCCACCATTCGCGGAAAGGATTACCCTATTGACATCATGATACCACGTGTCATAGGTGTACAAGATAAGGGGCCCTAGCGGGGAAAGCCGAGGGCGAGTCGAAAGAGCCACGGCTCTCAGCTGCAGGCTGGTATATAAAATATAAGCGAGATCAGTGTCCATGTGAGGGGAAAATTGTACTTCGCATTGATTCAGTCAGCAGATAGTCGGCACGATTGAAGGTCGTAGTTCAAACCCTTCGACTCACGATGAGCAACTCGAACGCCGAGGAGCCTCTCGAGGCCAGCAAACACAATGTGGTCCAAATTGAGCATAGGGCACAAGTCGTCGAGGACGCCGCACAGATCAACGACATCGACGAAGAGCAGATCGCCCAATTCCGGCGATTCGCGGGATCAGATGCAAATTGGCACCGAGGCATGACGAAAAAAGTGATGCGCAAAGTCGACCTGCACCTGCTTCCATTGCTGGTGTTGATGTATCTCCTCAATTTCCTGGACCGAAAGTGAGGCACCCATTCCACAATACCAAGCAATACTTAGCCATGCTGACTCTTGAATGAAATAGCAACTTGTCACAAGCTCGACTCGGCACTCTCGAAGAAGACTTGAATATGTCGGGGACTGATTTCAACCTGGCGACGAGTATTCTGTTCGTAGGTTATCTGTTGATGCAGCTGCCTTCCAACTTGCTGCTTACCAGGGCTCGGCCATCGGTGTTCCTTGGCATCGCGATGGGCATATGGGGTGTCATTTCTGCTTCGCAAGCCGCTGTTCAGTCTTTCGGGGGCCTCGTGGCTACTCGCTTCTTCCTAGGTTTTGCAGAAGCGCCGTTCTTTCCAGGAGCTGTAAGTAATCTGAGAGATTGTTTGGTGCCTTTCGAGAATGATAGGGAAAAAACCATTTGGACGCTGCTGACAACGTATCATCAACTTAGATATTCTTGATGTCGAGTTGGTATACCCGCGCCGAGATGGCTCATAGAATCGCCTGGTTTTATTCCGGCAGCGCACTAGCCAACGCCTTTGGCGGTCTTTTCGGTGCTGGTGTTCTGTCAAACTTGAGCGGAGCTCACGGAATCACAGGGTGGTGAGTAGCACGACAATTATACTTGACTAATGGATGATGTGTGTATTGACAAAGGTATAGGCGCTGGCTTTTCATCATCGAAGGAACCATCACCGTCGCAGTCGCCATCATAGCCGCCTTCATCCTCCCCAACTACCCCACGACTACGAAGTGGTTGACGCCCGAAGAACAAGCATATGCGCAATGGCGACTTGTCGACGACACCGGCGAGGCTGATCTCGCTGACGCGAGCTCGATAAAGGAGGGAGTCAAGATGGCTTTTAAGGATCCGCGGCTATACCTTTTCACACTTCTTCAACATGTTTCGATATTGTCTCAAGCCTTTCAGTACTTCTTCCCTACTATTGCGAAAAGTCTCGGATACGGTGATATTGAGACACTGCTTCTGACGGTGCCTATTTGGATTACTACGTTTTTGGTTTCGCTTGTTGCGACGTGGACGTCAAGTCATTTCAACGATCGCAGTTTGCATATTGTCTCTTTAATGTTGATATCCGTGGCTGGAAATATCATTGCTGTTTCGACTTTGAATAAAGCGGCGCGATTCTTTGCTGTAAGTATCGCACACTCTTACCCTTCAATTCCAGGCCCACGAGGCGCTTCTGTCCCTACTGAGACCATCACTGACTTATGGTGTTCATAGTTGTTCCTAATGCCCATCGGAGCCGTTACATCCTACGAGATCATCCTCGCCTGGGTCGCCAACAGCTTCCCACGACCCCTGGTGAAGCGGAGTGCGTGTATTTCCTTTGCCAACGTCATCGGCAACTCAGCGAATATCTACGGCAGCTACATGTTTCCCGAGTCCGATGGTCCGGGATACTTGCCTGGAGGTGCTGCAACGGCTGGCGTCGCATTTTTGGTAGCAGTCCTGGCTCTGGTGACGAGGTTCGTGTTGCAGAAAGAGAATAAGAGACTGGAGGAACAGGAGACGTCCGAGCTCCAGGGGACAGAAGTTGAAAATCGGGAAGCAGTTGCTCCTGGCTTCCGGTATATTCTGTAGCCGTAGAATGTTTTTCGATTTTAAGGGAATTTTGATACAACAATATGCGCATCACTTGCAATCAGTATCGTATGAGGGAGGCCTCGAATCAAGATGATCGCATGACAGTTACAGTAGGACTATCGATGTAAGCAGATTGCGCTATTGCAGTCCGACGCATTAACCAGCAGGGTAACATGAGTTTTGACGATGGTGTCGTTCTCAACAATGTTTGAGTCATCCGCCTAAATCCATGAATCGACAGCTAAGCCCTAGCGATTCGTCTCTCAACCTCTATTGAATGCAACACGACTTGATATTACTAGCTGCCTGTTTTACATTTCTACAGCCAATTAATGAGACATGGCACGTCATTTTCGAAGTTGGGGAGGCATCGCATTGTGACCTCCAACTTTGCCAGAACACGTCGCTCGGGCATCGATTCAATCCAACGAACTGGCCACAGCTCGAAAAAGTCTCACCCCAAGGATGAATTGTTGGCATTGGATGAGGGCAATCAATCAATCGGACGAAAGTCCAATCTAGACGGAGATAGCTTCCAAATATGAGAGGATCTAGGCGCCGTGAACCGAATGAATGAGCTCAGTGCCCGCACAGACCGGTTTGCGAAAAAGCAACAGCAGCGCGGCACAATCTCTGGGACGATACCACCACGTAATCTACGAATGCTGCATGAGAGTCGAGCATTTCGAGGGCGAAATGGTTGCTTTAGCGTCTCACTTGCTGTGTGTGAACGGCGACTATTAAAGAGCGCACTTGGACGGAAGGGTTCCACAGACGCGGCCAGACCTGGGTGATCGACATTGTCAATTCGGGCTCGCAACGCGAGCGGCGTCGAGGCGGATCCCTCGCATGATTCATGAGCCGGCATGGATACTTACTTACTTACACGTCCTTATGTAAGAGCCGTCCTAACTAAGAGCTTTTCGATATATTTTGGTGCCAAATCGCGCACTGCTAAGCACACGATCACGACTACGCATGAGAGCATCTCGAACGCCTTTCGCCTATACTTGCCTAGTAACTTGCCTAGACACACGCTATGTCGATGGAGGTAATATATATCCGTATGCAGGGGATCCAAGTCATGTCTGCTCAACGAACAGCAACCCAACGCCGCGGGCCGAACGGGTAGGTGTAGATGGTGTAGGTGGTGGGTGTTCGAGCGAGCCCGGCTGATTGGGAAAGCTGAGGGGGCGCATTGCGTTGCGTTGCATTGCTCACGGCTCATGGCCCATTCAGCAGCCAAAGTTGTTGCCAAAGCGCGATTTGCTTGCTTGCCTGCGTCCCAAAAGACCATGTTGACGTCCCACGTCGCGCACAAATCGTAGATTCTCATTGGCGAGCAGGAAGATGTTTGCCGTGTACGAAGTACATACAGTCAGATTGTGCGTGCCGCCCGAACAAACACCAATCTGGGGTCCTACCACACCGCGACGCCACGTATCGCGAGAGGGAGGGTCGCATTCACGGCCCCTTCTTCCCAGCTGGCGAGAGACCAATTGGATTGCTCGCTCAGCCCTAAAGGCGAGCGGCATGAATTTGGATCAAGCCTGGCCCGTTGCGAGGTGACGCGCTAACGAATGAGCCCAGTCGTATAATTCTTGTCGTGATCTTTTTTTGGTGGCGTTGCACAGCCCTTTGCGACTATGAGATCCCTCGCATATTGCTCACCACGCATGTGTGTATGTATGTATGTGTGTATGCGTATACGGCGTTGAAAGGTTTACGGCGGACGTACGTGACCTTGCGGGCCAGACATCCGCACGATCAGATGCTACGTTGATCTACGGAGTTGATCCAGATCTAAATTGCGGTTCGGATATGCGTGTCACTAGCATATTCCCTTGATGAAAGGGTGCCAACAAACAAACAAACAACCCCTTGACAGACCGACCGATTGACCGACCAACAGACAGACAGGACCTCACGATGATGCCTAATGCCGCGTTTTGGGACCGAACGACGTATTTTGTGACCAAGATGCATCCGAGCACATAAATTGCCAACAATTGCAACTGAACAGCGAATCCACTTGGATCCCGTTATCCATGGGCCGAGCCAATGAAGCCCTTAACGGCAGGCAACTCGAGTGAGTTGCGTGAGCGATTACTTGTTGTTGGAAAGTCGCTGAGGTGGCGGCGTGGCACGCAACTCAATCAATCTACTCTATCGCGTACCTTGCAGGAATGAGGTGAGCAGAGCACACACAACACAACCCCCAAATGCTCACATGCATTTCGGATCTTGGCCTCTCCCGCCCATCCCATCTCCATCCTCCAATTGCTTGCTTGCTTCCCCCACGAGCCCCATCACTTTGTGTGATCTCACTCAGCTTGCCTATTCGGCGCCGACTAAGTCCTTGAGGAACGAAATACAATCTCCACATGAGACAGACCTGCATTTACACACACAAACAAAATGTGCATTTTGCAAGCGTGGGTTTCACCGGGGGGGAACTGCTAGGCAGATCATCGATCGATTGATAGATAGATAGTCTATTGGCCCCGTTAAGAAGCCACAGACAGAAAACACGATGCGGAGGCGGCGTCAAACTGATCTGTGTGAGTGATTGTGGCTCGAGTGGCAGTTCTTCATACGAGTAGCTAGCTACCGACTGAGCTCCCGACCTACCTAGAATAGGGCCGGGGGCTCATCCCATCCCAACTCATTGGGTCTTCCGAGGTCGAGGAACAGAAAGCTTGCCTGCCCAGCCGCTACCAACGGTAGGGTACGTAAGCTCGCCAAACCGGTAACGGGCAAGGCATCTATCTACCATGTATGTAAGCTAGGGGCACCATCTGGTCCCGGCTCCTCCCAACGCGAATTGACGAGTGAGAAAGAGAGAGAAAGCCAAGATTGGAGCTATCCCAGTTGAGAAAACCCATGTTAGTGAGCGGCACTAGGGAAACACGGCTATGGAACCGGCTCGACTAATCAGCGTGCGATCGCAAAACGCGAATCGCCCTCTGCCACATGAATATCTCTTTCTCTATCTATCTAGTCTTCGCTTTGCTCCACGTAGCCTAGGTATGCATTGGCCCGTTCCCGAAAGCCATGGGGCTCTAGGCGGAATGGGGAAGGTGATGAGCAGCGGAAGCCTCGGTGACACATGGCTCGGGCCCAGCGCGCAGAAGAGCTTTTTTCTTCGCAGCCCTACCCTACCTGGCTTTTCCTTTCTAGGAGGTAAATAGCCGGCCGTTGCTGCTAGTAAGCTAGCTTGGGAAGGATTCTTCTGCCTTTCTAGAAGTCTCTGTTTCTCTTTGTCTCTTGTGAAAGAGGAGGAGGAGGAGCGGGAGATTAGATTTTGTGTAGTCTAGTCTAGTCCGCACGTGCTGGCAAGCAGGATAAAATCTTTGATCGTACGGAACCGACACGCGACGAGGTTCTCTGCGTACTGGTATGTAGGTATTCACGTACCTAGGTACCCAAGGGGGCCAGGGCTAATCAATTACCCTGGGAATCTTACCTGCCCAGGTTGATATTCCCTCTGGCGACCGAGATCCGAATCGGCTGAATGAGTGAGCAGTGAGCGCGGGTTCTCCCACCGTCAGCGAGATGAGATGAGATGAAAAGCGCCCAAGATAGCAGAGAGGCAAGGCAAGGTAATACCCGGACTCGCCTGTCGAGTCCGTGCTTGTGTGTACTATGATGACGGCATCGGCAGACAAGACCTGCGAAAAAAAGAAGCGGGCCAACAAGTCAACCTGACGTGATCGTGAGAATAGAGATACCCTATCGATTCGATCTGGTGTCTGTCTGTCTCGTCCGTTTTGATGAGGATCGTCGCGGCACTTGTTTCTACTGTACTATATATACTGTACTGTGCCAGTCCCACACTAAGGAGTAGCTCGTTGCGTAATCACAACGGTGAGGATCTGAACTATGCTATATCGAACATCGTGTAAGTATCCGCTTATAGTACAAGTACAGTATAGTGCTTGTGTGTACGGAGTACGAGTATGTATGTAAGTCGAGTTCGTCTAGAACTTCGCCGGTGTGGCCATAGGTTCGCAGAAAGGTTCGCTCGCTGTTGGCCGCGGCAACAAATCACGCAAGACATTATTGGTTCTGACGCGCACATATAGTTTGGTCGACTGTTGCTATACATGAATGATACCCTATGTAAGTAAGTACTGTATAATAAAAGAAAGGTATCTATAGTAGACACATCATAGCTTACACATCATAAACAAATGGGCATCATTATTAATCACAACTTCATGAATTGAGATGTTGAGAATATATCCGAGCAATTGTTTTCTTGATTTCCAATTCCGACTGAAACTTGAAACTTCTTGTGCGCAAGGCTCGTGCGCAACGCCTAAACTCATTCAGCTCTAAAACCCGGGGGGCCGGGGATGAGGGTGAGAGAGAGGAGAACGAGTCTGAGCACTTAGCACTGTTCGCAATCTGACCTGACCTGACCTGATCTTACCTACCTATCTCCCTACCTGCAGTATGACATGAGCAATCCAATCCATCCATCATCCGCTGGAGCTCACTGATGTGATGCCGGCTACAAGACATGACATCGAGAGATTAGGGATGACGTGCATCGCACCTTGAACATACGGATCACTAGGGATGATGCGATAGCCTACCTACGAGGGCAACTTACTCTTACGCACAGGTACGTGCTTACTTACTTGTACTCCGGACGCTGAGAACGGCTCGGCTGGCTGAATTGGATCTCGTCAGATTCGTCTCGTACTTGGCGTGGGAGTAGTCGATTGTATTTTTAACCCTCACCTAACTAGATGTAACATAGTAGGTATACAAGTATATCTTAGCTCTGGACCACTCGACTACTTACCAAGTAGGAATATAAGTACTTACGGAGTAGGAGTAGTATGGACTAGCACGCACGACTGTCAAGGCTCGGTCGAATGTCGGGCGCCACCAGGAACGGGCTCGATAGAGCGGCTGGCTGGCTGGCTGGCTGGACTGGCAAAACCCCAGAAATTCTCCTGTCCTTGCATTGCATGCCGTGCTGAGCTATCGGATTTTGCGGAGGGCGGAATAGACAGACAGACAGACATACAGCATGCTGCTACCTGTTACTTGCATCATTTTACTTGCATCAAGCCAGCCTCTGCGTATATCCCCTTTCGGGATTCTGAGATCACCGATTGAGATGATCTGTGCATACAGCATGTTGTATGTATGTAAGTAAGTGTAGGTAGTTAGTGGCTGGCGAGTTGCTGTATGTCTCAGATATTTTGATTTCTCATAAGTAGATCTCTACGACGGCGCGGCGTTGTGTGTAAGTAAGGTAAGTCCCTGTCTGACGCGTGTTTCTTGGTGGAGAAGCTGGGGGAAAATTTTTCTTCCCCGAAAAAACCCCCCTCCCCTCGGCCCCTCACTGGAAACGTGGGAGTAATCCCGGTCAGTTGGTTGTCTTGCCCTGGTTTGCATACTCAGGTGTGTAAGTACTTACTTATGTAGAAGATGATTGATTATATGCCGTGGACCAGGAACATACATGCATCATATCATGAGACATACAGTACACACCACGCAGATATAGACTAACTAGTACAAAAGAAGGTACAGTACAGTTCGGCACTGGTGCTTGTAGTGTGAAGTATGAAGTAATCGCGATTCGGTCCAGTCCAGCAAAAACTACATACCTACTTAGGATGATCGGAACCCTTTTTGAGCAAAGGGGATGTGGAAAGTCCTTACTCCATGGAGTATAGCGAAAAATCTCGCTTCCGGGCTTTCTTTCTCCTAAACCTAGCCATAACCTAGCCCAGTTTTGCACGTTTTCTCGCTAGCAACCAAGAACTAACTCCCCGAACCGGATGGTGGACATGGGAAAGACATGCAACCGAATAGGTAGGTAGGCGAGTAGGCACGTTTTTCGACCCTCCAAAATTGGGTTGACTAATGCAAGGTACGCAGACGGCTCGCAGCCAAAACCATTCCCGCGGTGCGACCGACCCGAACTTTCTCAACCTTGATATTGCGGGGCCCTTGTTCATATGTGATGTGATCATCATCTATTGATTCCATCTACTGTGCCGCTCTGTGATGCAATGAGAAAAACGAGGCAAGCGATATTCCAGGGTGATGTGGCTGTTGGAAAGGCGAATGAGCTGCTCGGTTATGCACTCGGGATGAGGTAGGTCGATCCAACAATGAATGCTCGATTGTGATTCTACCACCAGGGCATATTGGCTGAACGAGACTTGCACTGGGTCGAGCTGGCTCGAGACACTCGCAGAGACATTATGGAGAATGGAACCGTAACACGCCCGAACAGAACAAATCTCTACGTGGACGCTGTACCATGTGGCACCTTTTGGGGTCAGATTGACTGATCTCAGAGCTTACTGGACTGTCGAAAGTGCTAGTATGAACCCAGGTGTCGTGCAACGGTCACGCTAGATCCTATCATAGACCGAAAGGCCGACATTTGATAGAACCTGCTGAACAAGGGCTCTTAATGAGTCCAACAATCAGCGGATTGAGGCGGCATTCACCGGTGCGCCCACGGCCTGCCTATGGCTTGGTCGAGTACATGCTATTGAAATTGGACCAAGCGATGACGTAGCGTGTGTCGACGGAATGGACGCCGAAGAGCATGGCTTGCCGAGATGGCGCTTCTACACAGAGTATAGATTCAAAAATCACCAGCTGGGGAAGAGGTTAGCCACAGTATGAGAGATAGTCGGCCGGCAAAATATCATGTTGGTGGGTGAAGCCTCATGCCACGGATCATGATCTCGCGACGCGAAATCGGTTATCGATGCATTGGACCAATGAAGAGAGTGTGTAATCCTGGAGGTTCATAAACCTTCGGCGAGCCAGGGATATATATCACACCACTCACGAACGATGGACCTCAATATAAGAATAATAAAGACGACAGGATGGGAGTGACTGACACTCGGGCAATGTTACCTATCTGTATTTAGAGGTCGTCAATTCTTTCAGCGGACCGCCAATCGTAGCATGGCGTTCGTAGATTAGCGAGAAGCTGGCGTGCCTGGGAGGGATGGAGCAATGTGCATGTCTGACACTGCCCATGCATGCATCGTGCCGTTTGTGTGGAGTTGCAGAGGCAATGGTGTGATTACTATAAACAAAACGTTCTTTGATTGATGATGTCTGACGTCTCAATATCATGATCACAATCGGTTTACACTTTGGAAACGCGTGCCGGGTCTGTATGTTGACTATCACAGCCGTTGACACTGGCTGGTCTTTAACCGTCCTAGACTGGGGGCGTGGTATCAACGGCATCGATCCGGATCTGCCATTGCACCACGGAATCGTAAAAGCGATCTAGTACCTAGGTACCAAATCCAAACTGGCCGGAAGATGGTAGAGGCGAAGAGCCGGAAAAAGCAATTAGGATTGATCTAGTGAAGAAGCCTTCATCAGCTCGACGATTTATGAGCGACGATCCTTTCCCGCCACATACGTAGGGGGGCCTGGTGGTAAACGCGCCCATAGGCTGTAGCAGACGCGTACGACAGGACGGCCAGTCAGCTCGAGATAGAAGTGCAAAATCCGACGGATGGGTGAGCACAAGCCGGCTTGCGATCTTGGAATTGTTTATTCCGTGCTACCAGCCTACGAGACCTGGGCTTTGTTTACTTACCAGACTGTGGTATATGGTAATCTCACCATTTCCCCTTTAGTGGCTGGAGTTAGACTCGGAAGGGAGGGAAGCCATACTGTGATATAGCTGGATTAGCGATAATCTGACAGGCCCGACAGACAGGGCTCTGGCTCGGCAGGCGAGGCAGGGAGGGAGGGAGAGGCTGAGGACAGGAGCTGAGGAGTGAGGGTGCTGCCAGCCTGCTGGGGCGCACTGGCGACGACCGGGTCCTGACTAGGCTCCCTAGGCTCTGCCAGGACAGTGTAACAGAAGGGAGAGAAACGTTTATTCAGGTGCCATGCCACTACTCGGGACTAAGAGCTTCTGTGACGGGATAGCCCTGGTCCGCCCTGGTGCGGCCCTGAATAAGTGAACGGTAACGCCTGAGCCTGAGCACAGCGCTGGGCCATAAGAGGTTAGGGACAGGCAGAGACACCCTTGCCGTCGCCACGTAGCGCAAGCGGCCGGCTCGGCGGGGACTGTTACCCGCGTGGCCGGCGGCGGGCCTCCATGCTGTATCCTCGTCATGCCCATGCCCCAAAAGCTGCCCAAGACTGGGTGCTGGGCTCGCTGGGTACGGTGCGAAACAGCGCACGCCCTCTTCAGTTGGTCACAGCGCTGATAGCGATGACGGAGAAGCAGAGCGCACTAGCATCGATTAGTATGACAGCATCTTCGCTGTCACTTTCGCTTACCAAGTCATTAGGCACCGGCTCTGGGGCGGGCAAGCGGATCACGACGACAACGTGGAGTGCTGCTTGTGTTGGTGGGCTTAGTCCATAGAGACAGGAGTAGGAAGAGTCATTAGTGCTTTGCCAAAAGCACTGGACAATGCTCTAGTGGTCCAATACTCATGTACGTAAGCTGGTAGGGACGGGCAGTGCAGAGGAAGAAAGCAATGAATTGTGTAATGTGTAATGGCGATGCTGGCGGCGACAAGGGCGCTGTGGAGTAAGTGTCACAGTTTGACCCAGGCACTTGGAAGGCTGGCTTCGACTGCCCAGCTCGGGGCAGGTTGGTGGGAACCCCGTCTTGTTCATATCTCGAGCTCTGTTAGTTGCATACGCGCAAGTGTTTCCCACCAGGGCTGCACCTGCATCTGCCCATCTCGGCTTTTGAACCTAACGGCACCCGCCCAGTGCCCGGTGCCAGCTGCCGGTGGGGCACGCCTTGTTGGCACTGTACATCATGTTTGTGTCTGCGTAATGGCTGGAAGTCTCTGAACGCCCCCCTGTGCTACCAATTACCAACTCGTACCCAGGAGTTCGCAACGTCGTCTCCACGCACAGCACAAACACCGTCGTGTACCAAGTACTACCTGCACCCAAGACCCATATCGCCGAGTAGACCGACACTGTCACTGCCATGAACTAAGTTAGCAAGCGTGAGCTATGCAGCAAACGTCAGCACCGCTACCTTATACTGAGTACGTACTATGTTAGGAGAGAGACGAACGAGACGAATGCTTAACCGGCTGCTCAGACTGGTGGACGATGGCGTTGCTCTTATTCGCTTGGGCTCTGACCTGATGAGGCTAGACCGAGGAAGGAGTTGGAGCTTTTTGCGATGGGTTCGACATGGGCGACATTGTCACTAGCATGCTGGCACCCTTGCATCCCATGATCCTTGACTGGACATGGGGCATGGGTTGCTCGAACGCAGCCAGCCCGGACGGACAGGCTCGACAGGCTCGCCAGTCGTTCCCCTTCAGCGTACTGTCTGGGGCTGTCCCGATTCCTGGTTCCAAGGTGGAGTCTGGCCTGGTAAACAGAACAGCCATCGGTGTTTCTATCAACAGAAACAAAAGTAGAGCCAGTCAGTTGTGCTGCTTTGCTAAGTCAGTCGCTCATGGCCCCAAACCCACACCCAACCATCGTCTTACTCCCACCCTTCGTAGCCCGTCCATTTTCTCTGCCTCTGCTTTTACCAACAGACAGCATGGAATTAGAGATGTGAGAGAGAAAAAGAATCCGTGCCAGTCAAGCGAGTCTTCCCACCTCCTCCTGTCCTGCCCCCGGATCTCTCACCTCCCCTGCTCCAAGCCTCCGCCATTCTCGACGGCTCTCACTCTCACTCACATATACATGCACTACATCTCGTCCCAACTACCACAACATTGGACATAGAGACAGCTTCACGGAAACATACAACAACAACAACCTCAACCCCGCCCTCACTCACTGGCACCTGTCGTGTCCTGTTACCCTCGGGGACCCAATCTTGGCGACTGCAATTGCACCACCACACCACTCTTTTGGCCGGATGTCACCAGCCCGTCTGCACGAGACCCCAGGACAGCACCGGAGCTCAGACGACGCCTACTTTTGATTGGCAACAAAACCTTGGTTTTCTTCTTTCGGACCACCAACGCAGAGGAGAGGAGCCTAACTGCTACCTACCCCACGAACACTCCCAAGCGGTCTACGCATTACTCACCACAACTCGCACACCTCACACCACACACCAGCCCGGTACACGTGGACGCCTGCCACTCAGTACGGTCGTGTGCACGGCGAGCCGGTACACGTATGGTTGCGCGCAAACACCTCTTAAAGAGACTCTATTAGGAGTAGTGACGAGGCCACTCAACCTTCTAATCTTATCTTCTAACCTGTCGCTCTCTTACGTGGACGTAGAGCTTACGTCTTTTCGTGAACATCCCGGTTTCTGACTGTTGATGAGTTAAGTCGGGCAGAGTTAGCTTGAGAGCCAAGACGTGCAAAGAAAAAGACGCCAGGATAATTGGAGACCACGCAGCAACAAGCTCCCCCTTCCATTGACGCATAACCATAGGTTGGCTTTATTGGAGAAGCTCAGAACATACATCATACGGCACACCCCCCGCCACTGCTACTCGCACCACCACCACAACGCCATACTTGCAGAGATACGCGCACTTACACCACTTATATCCCAACCACTCACTCACCAGCTCCAACGCCTTCACAACACAACCATTGTTGATACTGGTGTTACATCACTCCAATAACGAATAACATCTTCGGTGCTTGTGAATCTAAATTCTATAAAGCAGTCACTACCCGTTGTTACCCAGTGTACTGAGAAGTCCACCTTCACTACGGAGTAACGATCGTCTCTGAGCGGCAGCGTGATCGCTGATCGGCGCCTCAGCGTACTACAGACACTATGTCTCCCGGCCTACGACCCCTTCGGCTGCCTCTACTGGTTGAGAGAAGAAGACAACAGGAAGAGGTAGCCGCCGCGGTTGCGGTGAAGCCAGGTTGTGACACTTATAGCGACGATCACTCTACCGTCCAACTCCACCAGGACCGGCAATTTTCTATTCGCCAACACTCACTCACAGCGTCGGACTCGTTCTCATCAGACATGACGTCCCCTGTTACACCAACATTCTCTGCTCGGGGTCACCTACGATATTCAAGCTCCGTCTCGTCGTTTGATCTGACTCTGCAGCCCAGCTGCGAGGACCTACCTTGCTCGCCTACTCAATCCTTGCAAACGCCTAGCAAACGCATCCTCGACGATGTGGAAGAGGAAGAGCCTTTTGAGTACGACAGATTCAACCTCTACGCTAAGAACATCCACAACGCATACGACAACGAATCTCTTGATTTCGACCTATATGACTGCTTGTGTAAGCTTACACAACTCACCGTGGAGTTGCTTGTCTATGATTTGTGTCCTAACTAACTCTTTTTCCAGGCGACGAGCCCTGCATCCACCGAGATGGCGAGATTGTACGGACTGCAACCAACTTTTATTCTCGAGGGAGGGAAGCCGACTATGACTTCGGTTTCTTTAGCGATGGTGACTCGTCCTCTGGCCGACGATCATCCAGGACGAAGACGCGGAATGGGTCTTTACCCCCGTTCATGGGTCTGTCGAACCGCATTGATCGCATCGGCTCTCGTTTCCCTTCATTTTCTCGATGGAGGTCGCCTACGAAATCGAGCGTCGTTAGCTCACCTGCCTCAGACGTGGGCCCCGAGCGCCGGTCCATGTCTCGTGCTGCGTCGCGTGCTGCCTCTAGCCGATCATCGTCTGTGTCAAGAACAAATCGGTTCATCCCTGATCGCTCAAACGAACCCGCACTGCCACCTACACCTGCTCTATCATTCCACGAGAGCTGCGATAGCATCACTCTCCCGGCACCCTTGGACGTGACAAAAGCCAACTCGATACTGTCATCGATACACCATGACCGGAAGCAGGCAACGACGCCCTTACTGCCGCCTATGATGACTCGCAGCTCCGCCGAATACGCCAGCACCAGCACTATGGCCTCGCCATTACAGTCACCGACTATCGCTTCTCCTCTCGATGGGGAATCGCAATCGCCCTTTATCTTGTCTCCACCGCTGAGCACCAAGCCATCCAAGTCGTCCTTCCGCCACATTACCATCAATACCGATATACCGCCAATGCCTGATCAAGATGCGTGGTCTGATCGTCTCGGACATGCCAACTTCACCATCACGCCTGCGCCATACAGGCCTTCGACTGCTTGCTTAGCATCCCTCCGGGAGCTGCGGGCAGACTGGGAAGCGGCAC
Source organism: Astrocystis sublimbata (assembly GCA_022453515.1). Lineage (NCBI taxonomy): Eukaryota > Fungi > Ascomycota > Sordariomycetes > Xylariales > Xylariaceae > Astrocystis > Astrocystis sublimbata. The sequence goes on along the minus strand of JAJNNY010000040.1, from coordinate 131,124 downwards.
GTATCAACTATACCAAGCATCTGGTGCGAACTGGCGAGCATTACAATGTTACTTCCAAGACGTATATGTTGACCGAGCAGAAATGGGCCGAGATTGATGGAGACTGGCGGTCCTTCCACGATCAAGTTCTGGAAGCTCTGGTGGCCAGCGGAGAGGCTATTGGCTGTGAGAAGTTCGACGAGAGCATCATCACTGCGGTTCCTGTCATGGACGGTGAAGGCAAATTCCCCGCACGCGGCGATGAGGACATAGTTGGTCCCATGGTGCGAGAGGCGACGATGAGCTCGCCTACCGGCACCGAGCGACGGCGCCCCAGCTTCTGGCGCAAATTGACTGATCGCGTCGGTCTATGAAGATGACCACTGTGTTGGTCGCACATATTTCCATTTTAACGGACGATACGATGATGGCGTTATGACCCAACGGTCGCACGACATTCATGACCCTTACGACTCGAGCGTCGATTACACTCCTTTCGGCTGCAACGGCCTAATTTTCTTTATTCATCATTGTTATGCGGCTAGAGAGATACCATTCTGTTCCTGCTTAGACAGGCTTTCTGTTTCGAACACTGCTGCGAAGAGTTTTTTCTCTTCGGGCCGGAGTGAAATCTCTAATACGAGTCCGACTACATTGGTTCATGGGTGTCTTGCACATCTGCCACGCCACGTAGCACGGGTTTTGGGGTTTCGTCGAACGCACGGCCTTTATTTTCTGTTGCTTATCTTTTGATCTTAGCGTCATCGTTTCAAGCCTGGTGTCCAGGAAGATCCTCTACCACAAAAAGCGGGCGGCGAGCCACATGGTGTTTGTCATGCATTTACAAGAAAAAAACCTTGTCTTTACCTGCACACGGGCGCTTGTCCGTGCCCTTCAATGCGGAACACCGCATGTCTCTCGGATTGATTCCTTGCTGTCAAACTACCCCGCCTCGCACTGGCTAGCTCTGCCCGAGTCCGTGTACCCAACCTCCACGGCTCGGCGCCTGCAGCCACGCGACGGGACGGAACGGAAATCAGTTTCCCAATCCCTCCCGACCCATTCAGTGTTGAGGGTGTGTTGTCGTTGCATGCAGCCAGCACGCAACAACGACACAACGAATCCAATAATCACTAGTGTCTATTTCTATCTTATTGTCTATTCATTTCTCTTGCCCGAAACGCGGGAACTAGAAAGAGAATTCTAAAAAAGCGAAAAAGTGTACGGGGAAACGGAACGGCAACGGGAAAAGGAGTCAATCGGATGGGAATGTACGGGATTATCTACCACGTACTTGTTCTTTTTTTGCCAGCCTGCCTAGTCACGGCATGCTGCTGCTTGTACACCACAATACCATCTAGATATCGCGCGTCCAGCAACGCTGCGAGGGAGCGAATGAGCGAACGGGAGGAATATTTGTACTACGGGTGGAGGATGAAGTTATTGATTTGCTGGGCCTCACGAAGCGTTTTTCCTTCTTTCGATCATGACAATGACGAACGAACATGAACGTCGGATGAGATGAGAGAGTGCTCCAGCCTCCGGCCTTGAGGGCTGCTTTGCAGACGCACTCGAGGTGTCGAGGAGACAGACATGAGAACGAGTTTATTTGATTGAAAGATAAATATACCTCACATGAAACATAGTCGCCTGCCTTCTTCTGACTTGATTGACATTTGCTTTTGCTTTCACTTACTCGAACGCTTATGGCTGACGATTCATATCCCCGACTGTTTGGTTCGATATGAGTATACTAGCTAGGTCAGTTCTCCCCATCAGCGCCCCATCAATTCCGAGACTAACTAATGCCGTTATGGGTAGTGCCTAGGGATGTACCATCCGCGGCGATTCGCATAGTCACGATTTGCAGCTCTGATGGGTAGTATGACTACTTACCTCAAACACTCTCAGATTTCACTTCGTCGGAAACCTCGTGTTTGTGCGAATGAATAGAAAGCTTGATGCGCCAACCGAACTAACTAAACGTCGCCAATCACGCCTGTCCTTGCGACCTAGCACTGGGCGAGTGAAGTATCAGCTCCGCTTGAGATCGCTGCCTACCATGAAAAAATGAAGTTACGATAGGGGGAGACGACCTCTTTTCACACGACATAGCTTCAATGGGTTCGCCTTGATAGTATTCATGTGCATGCTGATTACGCATATAGTAATATATCTATTTCAAGGGCACACTTATTTGTCCGTACGTCAAAGGATCCTGAGCATACCTACCTACCTACCTGTACCTAGCTAGCGAAACACGTTTCTCCAGCGCACGGCATGCTCCGCAGACCCAAGGCGCAGGAGCTTACGCTTATTCGCTCGCGGAGGCAGGTAGGTAGTCGGCATAGTTCATGACATCCATCCATTGGAGACCACGGCCGATCATCTGATTGGGCAATTCCCTTCAAGAATGCATGTATGTACGTCAACTAAGCAACCACATGATCCCTGCTGGCCACATGTCCTAGCCGTCCGTCCACATGTCGTTGAACCCTTGTCTTGGTCGGGCGCGCAGTGAGGCTGGACAGACCATCGATCGAGACGCTTGCGACTTCTGGGGGATGGGTTGATTTCAAAGTCGTTGTGACGAGGCTTCCAAGGTTGCTACTGCTGCTTGTGCCTTCCCACTCGTCTAGGTGTTGAGATTGAGCCTGTTGTTGGCGGTAGGATTACTGACGCTTACTTGCGTGAATTACCTAAGGAACAATAAGGCAGGCCCCTTTATGGTTGACGTTTACACCTTCGCTCAGACTTGCAGTCGAATTCGATATTCTATAACAATCACGGCATTCTAGATGATGGTATCGAAAACTGATGTCGCAGAAACACTACCAACTTCATTCACAAGGGCCAGTCAGTCAGGTCAGAGATGCATTGCTTGTATGTGCGTGACTTGCTGACGGACGGCACACGCCAATGCGCCGTCTTTGGTCCGCGACAATAATGGGCTGGTCTCCAAGTCATCGAGAATCAGATTCGGAGATAATAGGGCCTTACAAGTGGAGTGAGGGGTTAGTGGTGGTGATGGTGGATAGTGTCATTCATTCATGGACGAGTGCGAGCAGATCCGATGATGTAATATGACATACATTCCACTTTTATCATCAGCCTCATTGCCAAAGCCGAATCGCATGTCTCAGAGCGGGAAACACATATTCTTCTTCGAAAATTCTCCGGTACGAGTAAGTAGTGTAGGTATTGAAATAATTAGAACTACCTACCGATACCGTCTTAGATAGATTGGCTCGATGCATATCGAAGAGTTGAGGGTGAGCTAGTTGCCTCGAAGCTGCAGGGTCTCCCTCTCACCTGAATGACACAAGCTTTTCTGTGCGATCCTAATATGAGATTAATTCCTGCCGTAGCAAACCTTATCATGGCGATTTCGGAGTTGAATAAGTGCGTGTAAGGACCCTTGATGTTCAGCTGCTATTTTAAATCTGCGTAACAGGGTTGAGTATACACAAATAAATGTAATTGTGTCTACCTACCTGCACCAGTTCCATTGACCGAGGTATTCTGGACACCATCAGATCATCAAGCCATTTATCATCCCTGAATGGAATGGAAGAATGAATCCAAGGCTGGCCTGGAGCTGGTTCAGATAGGGTATTTAAGTACTTAGCCACCAAGATAAGACGACGCTAAACTCGATGAAGTGCGTAAGCCACAGATTGTAGGCCGCTGGAAGCCCCAAGGCCTCAGCTCACCAGCCAGACTCGGCAAAAGGAAGTCGAAGCCTGCTGGGACAGGCCCAGTCTAGGTAAGTGGGTCAGGTAAAAGGCCCACTCCAACTACCGGTTTAAGGTGACCTCAAGGTCTGAATATGCCCGCTCTGATCCGCTCGCTCTCTCACTCTCGACCTGGTCATTCCCCCCCCCAAAACCACTTGCAACCAACCCATCGTCCAATTGAGTCGGATGAGCCAGACATTCCCCTACCTTCCTAGGCCACGACCAGAGCCTGCCTGCTGCAGTGAGCCTGCACCTGCCCTTGCCCATGTCTATGCCGAGCCAGGCGCAGCCAACCAACGACCTTGCCTCTGCTAAAGCTCAGGAAGGTACATAGGTACTTCCAACCTGCCTAAGGTCGCTAAGGTCGCCTGTAGGGCGAAAGAGGACCCGTCGCAGGCCCCAAGCCTACCTACCTAGGAGTAACGAATCGAACGTTGCACGACTGACTGGTCGGACTGCCTCCTCACCAGTTACAACATCCGCATCCGCATCTGTTAGGAAGGACTGCATCCACTAACAACCTCCCTCCACCAACGACCACCCATTCAACTCTACCTGCTGCCCCTTCTACCAACCACCAACCGCATTCCCGCAATCCTGCGATCCTGCACTTCCACCACGTTGCATCGCCGTCCACCGCAATCCTACTTATCAATACTAAGTAATTATCGGTGGTTCCGTTGGAGACCGCTGCGGTCGGCTGCCCGCCTCCATGAAGACGGCCGCCAATCCACGAGTTGATCGCATGTAGCCCCCCGATCGCCCACATGTCTGCCGCTGTAGCCATGGCGCCCGCGCTCGCCTCCGAGCTGCCTGCCCACCGTCAACACCACCACGACAGCGATCACCTGAACCATGGCGCCAACACCGACAAAGACGCAGATCGAGACGCACACCATGCCAAATCCAAACCCCAGTCCGAGTCGCACTCGTCGCCCAAACCGACTGGCCTGCACTCTCCACCCGACAGCAACGGCGCAATGAAGCTCGACGGCAGCGACGACGACTCCGAGCTCAGCGACGTTGAGGACCCCCTCCTCGACCCGGACCAGCTGTCCTTCTTCGATATGCCCCAGCCCACGCCTCCGCCCGCTGCCGAGCCTGCTGTCGAGCCCGAAGTAGAGCCCGAGCCTGCCCCTGCACCCGAGGACGAGGACATTGGCGACGTCACCCCAGATCACTGGTCCGGCACCGTCCCCGTCTTCAAGCCCGACATGCGCCAATTCAAGGACTTCAAGAAGTTTGTACGTCGTCTCCCTGTGACTGCCGACTATGTCCCTCGTGTGCTGACTTTTCCGACCAACTACAGATGGAAAAGGTTGATTCCTACGGCATGAAGTCTGGCATTCTCAAGATCATACCCCCGCAGGAGTGGAAGGACAATTTGCCCGTGCTCGATGACCTGGTGAAGCAGATCAGGGTCCGTGAACCCATCAAGCAGGAGATTATGGGGTCCAACGGCACCTACCGCCAGGTCAACATCCTCCACCAGCGAGCCTACAACCTACCCCAGTGGCGACAGCTTTGCGACCAGAGCGAGCACCAGCCCCCCGCCCGCCGTGGCGAGCGACGTGCCCAGGCCCCTACCAGGACCAGGGCCGCTCCCAATTCCTCCACGTCTGCACCCAGAAGGCGCGGTGCCGCTGCCGCCACCACCGGTGGTAGCGGGCGTGCGACGAGGAGCAGGACAAAGAAAGGTGGGGCCAAGCCTGCTGCCGTTGCGGAGCTCGAAGATCGTCCTATGACACCCGTCTCGCCCGCTGCTGAGGGCCTTGTCGAATCCGTCGAGCAGGATGTTGGTGAACCTCTTGAGAATGACGACCCGGCTCCACCCACCGTCGGCCGCATGGGTGGTTCGAGACAGGCGAAGCCCAAGGAGCAGAGCACATCTGCCCGACGCAAGTTTGCTAGGCGCGAGGGCTCCGCCAGGATCGACGAGGAGGCTTTCAAGGATTTCGACTACCAGATGGATATTACCGACTATACCCCGGAGAGATGCGAGGAGCTCGAGCGCATATACTGGAAGACTCTCACTTACGCACCCCCTTTGTATGGCGCCGATGTCCTTGGAACTCTGTTCAACGAAAACACAGAGAGCTGGAATCTTAACAAGCTTCCCAACCTTCTCGATGTTCTAGGCACCAAGGTGCCCGGTGTGAATACGGCCTACTTGTATCTCGGTATGTGGAAAGCCACATTTGCGTGGCATCTGGAGGATGTCGATCTTTACAGCATCAACTATCTCCATTTCGGCGCTCCGAAGCAATGGTATAGTATTTCCCAAGGCGATGCTCGTCGCTTCGAGGCAGCCATGAAGAGCATCTGGCCCACCGACGCCAAGGCTTGCGATCAGTTCCTTCGTCACAAGGCTTTCTTGATCTCACCGAACCATCTGCAGCAGTACTTTAACATCAAAGTGAACAAGTGCGTCTCCTACCCTGGTGAATTCGTTGTCACTTATCCTTACGGCTATCACTCTGGATACAATCTCGGATATAACTGTGCAGAAGCTGTCAACTTCGCCTTGGATTCTTGGCTGCCATTGGCCAAGATTGCCAAGAAGTGCGAGTGTGCTCAAGCACAGGACAGTGTTTGGGTAGACGTTTACGAGATTGAAAGAAAACTACGGGGTGAGGAAACAGATTACGAGGAAACCGAGGATGAGGAAGACGAGGAAGAGGATGAAGATGACCTTGAGGTCGAGGGCACACTTCGGTCTTCCACAATTAAGTTCAAGACCGATGCACGAAAACGCAAACGGGGAGCTGCGGACAAGGCTGGGGGGAGAGTCAAGAAGATTCGGCTGCGTCTCAAGACGGTGGTCGAACCGCCGTGTTGTCTCTGCCCACACGATATTCCCGGTTTCGAGTTGCTACCCACTGATAATGACCGTAAGGCTCATCGTCTCTGTGCCCTCTATGGTGCCGAGACATGGATCGATACGGTGGATGACAAAGAGATTGTCGCCAATGTCGCAAACATCAGCAAAGATCGGCTCGATCTCAAGTGCTTGTTCTGCCGCTCCAAGAAGGGAACGTGCTTCCAATGTTCCCACAAGAAGTGCGCAAGATCCTACCATGCAACATGTGCCGCCGCTGCAGGTGTCTTCGTTGAAGAGGCCGAGATACCCATCTTTGGCGAAGACGGCACCGAATATAAGGAGCAGGCGTTCGAATTTACCTGCCGTTTCCATAGGACGAAACGTGACCGAAAGCTGGATGGAGACGCGTTGGAGAGTGACCAGAAGATATGCAAAGCCGCGTCAGCTCTCAAGAAGGGTGATATTTGCCAGGTTCAGTATTCTCGTGGTGAAATCTTCGCAGGCATCATTGTTGAAAACCGAGATGACGAACAATCATTCCTTTTGGACGTGATTCCTAACGGGTACGAAAGTCCAATCAACCGTGGTAGTAGACGAGTACTGACAAGTTGTAGGGAGCGAATTGAAGTCGAATGGAAGTGGCTCATTCTGCCTGAACCAGCTGACTATCATCTGCCACGCGCGTCGCAAAATGCCATTCCCATGCCAACCTCACGGAAGGCTAAGGATCTCATCAATGCGACTCGGAGGCGGATTGAAGAACCACCCCGCGCTGAAGAACCCTTCGTCGATGGCGGGTTTGTCTGGGCTGAATTCAACCACCACGAGCTGGAGGTTAACAAATTACAAGCCAAGGTGGACTTGTCCAACGAAAACCAGATCTGGTACTACCTGGGCAGGACTTCTACCGAGGCCCGACCGCAATACACCGAGGACCCGAGCAAACGGCAGCACAACTGCAAGAGCAATTTCTTGGATACCATACCACGACCAGTTGCTCCGCCTCCCCAGCCTCGAAAATCATATGGTTCGACCTTCTCCATTCACACTCCAGTCCCGGCTCCCAAATCGCAAAAGCCATATCAATACAAGCCTCGAGACCCTACCCCGCAGACGTTCATCCCTTCTCCTTTCACGGCACAGCAATTCGTACCGAAGCCTTCGCCTTTCACTACTCAGCAATTTGAGCCCAGTGCATCTCCTAGCACAACATCCTTCCAATATGCACAGTATACGAACCGGCCAGCAAACTTCTCTACTCATCCACAGCCTCCTATACCTGCAGCTTTACCGTACTATACTTTCCAGCATTCGCCGTATAGACCACCTGCACAGCAGGCACAGCGTGCGCGAAAAGTGTCTCATACTCAACCATCGACACCATTGCCGCAACAAGGGCCACCGCAGACACCACAAGGATCACTTCCTCAGGCTACGCACCAACATGCATCACAAATCCAGCAGGCCACGTCACAGCCTACACCCAACTTCACGCCTCAGCCTGCAGGTCTAGCACAGCAGCCCCAGTCGTCAGCACCACAATATACAACTAGCTCCTTCCAGCAATATGGTGGCCAGACTGCCCATACAACTCCTGTGCCCGGCTCACAACCAATATCGAGACGATCCTCCATGCAAAGGCCTACACCCCCTAGGATCGCCACTGGCCATACAAGGAATAAGTCCTCGGTGAGTAGTCACAGTGGACGGTTCCCCCTTGGCTCTGGGCAGAGATTCGGGACACCGCCGGCGTCTTACGGTCATTCGCGGGGCGACTCGATGACAAAGTCTCCGTTCAGCCACGGCTTCTCGCAGCCTCCTGGTCTCGGGCCGTCGCCATCGCCACAGAACAGCCAGTTTTTCCAGACACAGGCCAGAGCGCGGTCAGGCTCGCTCGTATCGAACATCTCACTCAATACGCCGATGACGTCATCCGCGATACGACCTTCCTCCTCGTCGGCCTCGGCACAAGCATTGGCAGGGCAGCTCCAGTCGGTTGTTGCATCGGCGCCATCAAAGGAGCTGCGGCCAAGCATCATCCAAAAATACGCCTTCTTCCAGATGCATCATAATAGGTCAGTCTCATCGAAGCATCTTGCTACTTTCCATTCTAATCTTGCGCTCCAGGGACTCCACTACATACAAGACTCCTTATGCTACATATGGTGGCTTTACTAATGGTTATGAGGGGAACCTGCGCGCGCATCTGATGCAGACGCCTGACGCACTCTTTAGCAGCGTTCGAAAGCAATCGAATGTCGGCTTGAGCGGAACAGGCCCAGGACTATCACCAAGTCCGTACGCGCCTGTTACAAAGTCGCTGCCGTCAGCTGGCGCTTCGGATCCTATGCAACAATCTCGGTCTCCAGTTATGCAGCACAGTTCGGCGGCAACGCCGACTCCTACAAATGGAACGCAGATACCCTTATCATCGTCCATGGGATCGGAGTCAGCGCCGCCAAGGGCGAAAGAGCCATCCAGCTGGGATTCTAATTCGGTCGGCGAACCGTCTCATTGGAATGTCGATGTTGACGCAGGGGCACCTCTACATCCTGCCATTCGGGCTCATTATGCAGCCATGCTGCCGAATAGGAACATTAAGGTTGAAACCCATTCCGACGTTGGCAGTGCAGCCCAGCCCCTCGGTATGAGCTCCCAGTTGCCCTCGACCCCGTCACCGCATCCCTCTATGGCGACTCGCCCGGCACCTACTACTACGACATCAGTTTTTTCACCTTCGACACCAGCGGGTCAATCTGCACCAGCACCAGCACCGGCACCAGCACCCTCAACTACGACTCCGATCCCGGCCCCGGCGCAGGTACAACAGACTCGAGCACAGCAGCCCAAATCCACAACCCCTATTCCTCCTCCTCCGGTGCCCGTGTCCAACACCCAGCGCACAGCTACACCTAGCAGCTCGGCCAAGTTGGGTTCAAGCGTACCCAAGAAGACACACATTCCGGCACCGCGGCCGTGGGAGGCGCTGCAAAAAATGCAGACGACGCCTGGTCCGTCCATGCCGGCGCAGCCACTGCCTAGTGCCCACAATATGGCGACTCCGAGCCCGGCGCCGATGACGACTGGCTCCCAACCCCGGCCTGGCTATAGCGTACCTGGGAGCGCACCGGGACCACCGCAATTTCCGGCCTTGGGCTTCCAGCCAAATCAAGTTGTAAGCGGACCCTCCCGGCACCCGTTCGCCCCAGCAGCGCCTAACAACCACAGGTTCAGTCTGCCAACCCTGGGGCGTCCACTGTATCCCAGCCCGCCCCAACCGCAACAGCCGCACCAGTACCACCAGCAGCATCCCCAGCACCAGTACCATATGTACAATTCACAACACCCGCAGGATGTACACAATGCGCACAATGCGCCCAAGCCGTTGCAGTTCATCCACTACCAGCAGCCGACCTAGCCGGTCGACCATCTGGCGCCACCGACGTAGGGCAGCAGCCCGCCGGTGTAGCATATACACCAGCTCCAAGCGTGGCCACGTCGAACCAAGCGGGCGGAACGCCTGACCTGCCCGAGGTGTTGGATGGATCGATGGAGCTGGTGGAGAGCATCATCCGAAATGCGCAGATAGCCAGCGAGACTTTCGGTTGACGCGACGATATGAAAAGGGAGTAAACGGAGCTAGACGGATTTGCATGGTGTATTTGTATGGATGAAAAATAAGCAAGTTCTCACGACGATGAAGAGCATGTTACTTTCGGACTAGACTTTAGGCGTTGGGCGTTCGGCGTTGCAGCACCATTGCACGAAGCATGGGATGACGGCATGGCGGCGAGCTTATGTACCAATAAATTATACGACACGTTGAAGAAGAAAGTTGAAAACTTGTTATCATGCGTGCATGCATGGTTGGCTGCTTGTTTGGGGAAACTTGGGCTGGATCAGATTCAATGATGGGATAGGGATAGGGATACCCTTAGGGATACGGACGGACGTTTCACGCAGGCTTTCGGATTGTGTTATGCTATGCTATGCTATTCTGGGTGGGTTCGGTTCAGCTGAGATTTACTAAGTAGGCAGCTGATGAGGTAATTTTACCTGCTACTACCTGCATATGTGCCTAGTTGGTGTTAGAGCGATTCGTGTATATTATATAATGCAGTGCTCTCCATTAGTTGGTGCCCATAATCTGACATTTCTCGGAGTTGAGGATGGTGGTATGGATGTGGTTATGGTTATGGCTATGTTTAAGTTAAGGTTAAATTCAGGTTCTGACAACGTGGTGTATTGTGTTGTGTTTGTTGCGTTGCGAACCTGGGATTTCTTAAGATTAAATAAAAGCATTCAATTGATGTTCTGGGTTTGCTTTGTGTTTGTTTGTGTCTGGCAGTTGTGGTTGTTGTGGTTTGCTTACTTGGTAGGTTTCTCAGGTAAGGTTTGGGTGCTATTTGACCTTTGTGACATTTAAGAATTTCGCAAGACACAAGATAAGAGGAAGGGATACTGTAGGTACACTACCCATAGTAAGTATGTACCATAACTAATGATTGTTGATTGTTTAAGCATTATTGTGTGTTCTGATTAGTTGTATGCAAATCGAAATAGCATCCTTGACTTTCCCCGATAAGTTGCAAACCTGCTTGCTTTTAATGTCAGTAAGGCACCATAGCACCCATGGGGATACACATAGGTTTTGTGATATAACATGGTAATGTGTAGCGTGACGGTTATGCTGTTGACCATGTAGCAGTCACAGTTAGGTAATCTGTTTCTACACCCGCCCCTCTATTGCCGCTGCTGCAGGCATAAATTTTAGCGCTCTTGGTCTCTTATCGCCGCGTTATCGGGGCCTGTCATTGGTGGTCACCTCTTGCATCTGCTAAAGTCTCCGGGGTAGGTGCTGTCGAGACCGTAGTGGGGCTTCTAGACCTCTGGCACTTCCAAAAAAATCACAGGCGCAGCTCGCAGACTCTCTCATCTTTCGTACTTTTGTGTAAGGTTTGGTTGCGACTGGGCTTTCTCTGTTCCCAATTGCTCCGCCTTGTGAATCGGAACACCTTGCTGGTCCTTCCCTCCTCCTGTTGGATCCCTAGCGCCTCCTGCTTGGACCTACTTCCTACGAAGCGCAAACCCGCGCCGACCTCACCCACCACCATTCCCCCGATCGAAGGCCGCCCGTACTCCGCGAAGGAAGACCAAGCCCGCATCGCATCACATCTTCCACCATGGGCGAAGAGGAGAGAAACGCCAAGGTTAGCAACAGCAAGCTCGGGGACCGCGAGCGCAAGCGCAGCAGGAGCCCGGCGAGCAACACGAACGCTAACTCGACTACTACCACCAAGCGGGTGAAGGTTGGCGATAGCGTCGAGGCCGAGGACGACAAGATGAACAGCAACAGCAACCCCTACTTGGCGCACTGGAATGACGGCAATGGCTACGGAGGGAGCGGAAACGGGAAGCTGCCCGTCGGCTCGGCCCTGAGGCACTTCAAGCGCCGCGAGACGACGGCCAAGCAGGCCAGCGAGGCAGAGGACAGCGACAACAACCCCTTCACCGGCGAGCCGCACTCCCAGCAGTATTTTGGCATCCTCAAGTCCAGACGGGACTTGCCCGTCCACAAGCAGAGGTAAGTGACATCGAGATGGCGACTTAACCTTGTTCATTTGCCCTGTCTTATGCTTATCTACCCCGAGATTGTCATCAGGACATCGATCGTGTCAAGCTAACCTGTGTCATCCGCGACCGCCAGGCAAGAATTCCTCAACCTCTACCAGAAATCCCAGATCCTCGTCTTCGTTGGTGAGACGGGTTCGGGAAAGACCACGCAGATCCCTCAATATGTCGTCTACGACGAGCTGCCCCATCTCAACCACAAGATGGTGGCCTGTACCCAGCCGCGTCGTGTCGCCGCCATGTCCGTCGCCCAGCGTGTCGCCGACGAGCTCGACGTCAACCTCGGCGAGGAGGTTGGTTACAGCATCCGTTTCGAGGACAAGACCAGCTCCAAGACCATCCTCAAGTACATGACCGACGGTATGCTGCTGCGCGAGGCCATGCACGACCACAACATGTCCCGCTACAGCTGCATCATTCTCGACGAGGCCCACGAGCGCACCCTCGCCACTGACATCCTCATGGCCCTGCTCAAGGACGTCACCCACCGCCGCCCCGACCTCAAGCTCATCGTCATGTCCGCCACCCTCGATGCCCAGAAGTTCCAGCGCTACTTCTTCGACGCCCCCCTTCTCGCCGTCCCCGGTCGAACCCACCCCGTCGAGATCTTCTACACGCCCGAGCCCGAGAAGGACTACGTCGAGGGTGCCATACGGACGGTCCTGCAGATTCACGCCTGTGAAGCCGAAGGCGACATATTGCTGTTTTTGACTGGAGAGGAGGAGATTGAGGACACGGCCCGCAAGATCTCTCTCGAGGTCGATGAGCTCACGCGGGAGACCGACTGCGGTCCCATGGAAGTGTATCCCCTGTACGGTACCCTGCCGCCGCACCAGCAGCAGCGCATCTTCGACCCAGCCCCGGCGCCTTTCCGGAAAGGCGGTCGGCCCGGCCGCAAATGCATCATCTCCACCAACATCGCCGAGACCAGTTTGACCATTGATGGTATCGTGTACGTGGTGGACCCCGGCTTCAGCAAGCAAAAGATCTACAATCCGAGACTGAGAGTCGAATCGCTCCTCGTCTCGGCCATCTCCAAGGCCTCGGCCCAGCAGCGAGCTGGTCGTGCCGGTCGTACCAAGCCTGGAAAGTGTTTCCGTCTATACACAGAAAAGGCCTTCAAGGAAGAACTCAACGAGCAGACGTATCCTGAGATTCTCCGCTCGAACCTCGCCAACACCGTCCTCGAACTGAAGAAGTTGGGCGTGGTCGACCTCGTGCACTTCGATCTTATGGACCCTCCCGCCCCCGAGACGATGATGCGCGCGCTCGAGGAGCTCAACTACCTCGCGTGCTTGGACGATGAAGGCGAGTTGACAAAGCTAGGCGGTCTCGCATCCGAGTTCCCGCTTGACCCGGCTCTGGCGGTAATGCTAATTTCAAGTCCCGAATTCTACTGCTCGAACGAGATCTTGTCGTTGACAGCCCTGTTGTCCGTGCCGCAGATCTTCGTCCGACCCGCGCAGAAGCGTCGCGAGGCAGACGACATGAAAAACTTGTTCAAGCACGCCGACGGCGACCACCTGACCATGCTGAACGTGTACCACGCGTTCAAGGGGATCCTAGCACGCGGCGAGGATGCCAAGAAATGGTGCCACCAGCACTACCTATCGTTCCGGCATCTGTCGTCGGCAGACAACGTGCGGGCGCAACTGAAGCGCATCATGGAGACGCATGATCTGGAGCTGGTGTCTACGGAGTTCAGCGACAAGAACTACTACACGAACATCAGAAGAGCATTGGTGGCGGGCTTCTTCATGCAGGTGGCCAAGAGGGAGAACGGCAAGGTGTATAGGACCTTGAAGGATAATAATCAGGCTGTCATGCTGCACCCCAGCACGGTGCTGCAGACGGAATACGACTGGGTGCTGTATAACGAGTTCGTGCTTACGAGCAAGCAGTATGTGCGGACTGTTACGGGCGTTAGGCCGGAGTGGTTATTGGTTAGTTTTTTTTTTTTTTTTTTTTTTTTCTTCGCTTTCCTCTTCTTTTCATTTGAGTTTTCGGTTACCCTACCCCCCGCCCCCACCAACTCCATTTTACGCATAAAGTATTTTCACTTCATTTCTCAGAGTAAGAGTGACTAACTAACTTGCTACTTTTTTTTTACAGGAACTCGCGCCAGGATACTACGACATAGACTCTTGGGAAGGGCAGAAGGACGTCAAGCAGGCGCTCAAGGCGGTCGCGGACAAGATGAGACGGCGCGCGGCGATGAAGGCTGGTGGTGGTGGTGGAGGTGCGTCGCGCTAGGACTGGGCGCCCCCCGGACGGGCCTTGGAGGATGCGCGGCGCTATTACTCTTCTTCGTCGGCGGCGGTGGTGGCGACGCGGAACCTGGGATAGATGGAACTGCTGCTGCTGTGATAGAATTGACTAGACTGCCTACCTAGGTAGGCTGTGATAGACTAATTAATGACAAGACAATGACAAGGATGAGGATGATGATGATGATGATGATGTTTGAGTGTGTTTGTTTGTCTGCCCACTAGTGCCATGTTATGATTGATAGAAGGAGCATACGGACTCACGCTTGGTGTTGCTTGTGGTCTTTTATGATGTTTGATTATATGTCTATATAGGTGCATAGGTAAGAATAAGCAAGTAAAGATTGTGAAAGTAAGTAGATCCTAGTTATATAATAGATGGGTGGGTGATTATTGAAAGGAAGCATGGCTTGGGAGATGATGGGTCTGATCTTACGAATTTCTGAGTTTTAGTGTCGTGTTACATCTCATTGTATCTCATTTCGATTTCATGGTATCAGTTGCGGGAGGTCTGGGTTATTTTGCTAGCCTGACATGACTTAGTAAAGGACCGCGAGGACATGTCGAACACAGGGTTGATCTAAGTTGGAGGCCAAACATTGCACTGCGCGCAAGGGAGCCTACATACTTCTGCTCTCCCCGATTGTTTTCATTCATTCCGTTGGACTTCCGTATCGCATCGCATCGCATCGGGAAGCAGCCCCATCGTCTCAAAATAGGGGCGGGCCACAAAGAAACGTTGATTACTGGGTTCCGTAAGCCTACGTGATCCTGAGTTATATCGAGATACTAGTGCCGCAACTGCAGCGGAGTTGTAATTCTGCACCCCCATGCTTGGCATCGGGGCGATTTGGATGATGGAGTCCAGGCTTACGCACAGGGGCTATGTATGTGTTGCACAACATGAGCTTTGTTAATCAGATCAGGGGCAATATAGAATACGAACAGATTTAGGTAGTTGTACGACTATAGTAAACGTTGTGATAGGTGGCAGATCGCCACCTATCATATGAAGAACATCCCATAGACCCCAAATTGATCAACAGCTCGCATGTTGCTACGGGCTATAATTATCGTGAAACAACCGATCTAATACTTTCGTTATTCTTTTGCTAAAAGACTGCCTGTGATTAGTCCTATTATGCAAGAGCTGTACCACCTTGGGAGGTGCTGTGATACTACAGCTGCATTGAGGATAAATCGGACACTTTCCCGCCAAGTGAGTACACATTGAGACTGATTCTCTTGCATATTTGCACCTCTTCGCTCTAAACATTCATTTCACTGTCGGCAATATCATCTGATGACCAGTACCGAATATCAACCACAGCTCACAATGGCGACAGCCGGGAACGACGAACAGACTGGCCGGGATAGAAGGAGTCAATGGTCTGTCGACTCGCTCTTCGACAACGGACACACTGATATATCACGGCAGAATAACCAAAATCATGATGTATGCTTTGAGGTTAATGAAAACTTGACAGAAGATGTCACAGCTGCTGGGCCGAATCACTACCAAGAGGTGCTCCATGATGACGTCGTTCACGACCCCCAAGATAGGAGCGAACACTCCTACTCGCCAAAGGAGGAGCTGGATTCGGCCAGCGACCGCGTAAGTGATGATCGCGATGGCCGACAGGGCTTCCTCAGGAGGGTGCGACGTACTTGGAATCACGGCTGGGTGGCCGAGACAGTCTGCTGTATCCTTGCCATCCTTGCGCTGCTGGCTATCGTGGCCCTGCTTCGAAGTAACCAGGGGAGACCGCGGCCACAATGGCCTCTAGGCATAACCATCAACGCCCTGATGGCTATATTTAGTGTGCTCATGAAAGCTGGACTGAGCGTTCCCCTATCAGAAGGTAAGATCTGCGCTTTCGTTATGACACTGTGCCTCCTAGGGCGTTCCGTTTATTGATATATCCGTCATGAGAGCAGGTATCAGTCAACTGAAATGGCAATGGTTTGAGGACAAACCCAGAAGGCTCATTGATATCGACGATTTTGATACGGCTAGTCGGGGCGTATGGGGGTCGTTCTTATTCCTCTTCACAGCACATTCAAAGGCCCCCGCGACCTCGCATGGTGCTTGGCCCCATCCCCGGGCAGCACTGGGGGCTCGGTATCGTTTGCAGAAGGCGTATGTATTCCTGCCGACCTTTTAAATACCTGCTTAGATGCTGACGAACTACCCGACTTAGAAATATGGCAGGTTACCTCGCCAAATTTGCTGCTCTTGTTATAGTCCTTACAGTGGCAGTCGACCCGTTCTTGCAACAGATCATTGCGTATGTTGATTGCCAGCAAATAAGCCCGGACGTCCAATCTACGATTGCGCGCACAAACAACTATAACAGAACAGCTGGCCATTTGTCTGCTGCCGACAGCCTCATCGAT
Source organism: Astrocystis sublimbata (assembly GCA_022453515.1). Lineage (NCBI taxonomy): Eukaryota > Fungi > Ascomycota > Sordariomycetes > Xylariales > Xylariaceae > Astrocystis > Astrocystis sublimbata. The sequence continues at coordinate 114,292 of JAJNNY010000040.1, read as the reverse complement.
GCTGCCATGGCTGTTGCCATGAACACTGGGATGGTCAACCCGCCACCACACATACCCTCGCTGATTTCAACAGAATGCCAATCCGGAAATTGTACGTTCCCGAACTTCATGACAGTAGGTGCTTGCCATTCGTGCGAGAATTTGTCAAGTCAGGTCCGAAACATTACTATGGATACGGGCTACGGTCAGAACTGGACCCTCCCAGGCTCACCGAGTATGGACTATTATAGTAGAGGCATTCCTTCACTGTATCTCAACCAGGGAAAAATCTTCACAACGGGCGTCGCCATTCCATCTGGTTCAGGCCTCCTAGACTTTCGAATGATGAGCACGCCAAAAGATCTCGATCAACCTTTCCGCATATCAGCTTTTCATTGCACCGTCACGCCTTGTGTTCGTACATATAGTGCCTCAGTGGTTGGCGGGACCCTGCATGAAGAGCAACTCTCCTCTGCTACAATGGGCTGGAATCAAAATATCCAAGACGACCAGAACACCGACTCAAAGGCTTCGTTTGTGCGCCTTGTCACCAGCCGAACGCTACGCAATGGCCAATACGAAATTTGCGAACCGAAGGAGAACGAAGGTCCAGGGCTGATCAAAGTCTCAAAGTCTAACGTTGATGCGGCTCCGGACGGCAGCGTGACTGCTGACCCAAGGGATACAGCTTGGTACCCCGAAGACTGCGTATGGTCGTTCGGGAAAGGAGCAAGAACATCCATCATGGACGAGCTCTCGTACCAGTTGGACGATTTGGAAATGAGGCTTGGACAGACCGTTGCCGCAGGCACGCTGGTGTCGCGGAACCTGTGGATGAATGGCACATCTGACATCGCACTGATTGACGGATTCTTCCAAAAGTTGACGGATGTCATGACGACTTCTATACGCAACCGGGGAGCTAGAGGAAGCGAGGAATACGAAAAGGGTCAGGTCATCATGAACAGTACCTGTGTCTCAATCAACTGGGCGTGGCTCTCCTATCCAGCCGCACTGGTTGGACTTGCCACTCTCTTTCTCGTCGCCATTCTTGTCCGAGATGCCCGGGCGCCATCTTCTGCTCGACCTTGGAAGTCATCGCCCTTGGCGTTGCTGTTCTTGTCTCTGGATGAGTCGCGATACGATGCAAACTACTATGGCATGACAAAAAATGATATCAACAACTTTGCGGGGGCAATTTCGGTACAGCTCAAGCGGGACGGAGAGGATAGAGTACATTTTTCATGAACATGGTATATAGGAGCGGAGTGAGTCTAACGAACTTTTTCTTTCAATAGTTCTGTTCGCTCAGCAAGAGAAGGCATCAGTCATTTCCTTTGCTCAGATAAGTAATCATCATGGCTTGTGATATCTGAAGCACTAACTCGAGACACTCACATAGTATTCGTAGCTGATAGCAAAATTCAAGCAAGTAAATATCCTCTTGCGAATATAAGCTGACAGGACTTTTTGAATTTCAATGCAGCCTGCTATGCATATATGGGCCTGGCTGCGGACCGACTCGAGCGAGTGTCCCAATTGGACATCGAGCTGCAGCTCATCGGTCGTTGCGGCAATCCGCCCCCAAATTCTAGGACGCTCTCACTTGCATCGACAGAGGACTGAATTCTCTCACTACACTTTCTTTCCCTAAACCCATTGCTACTTATTAGAACTTAATTATGTCAAACAGCCCTACATGGCATTTGAATACGAACCTCTAGGGCCAAGGCAGCTCCGCTTACTTCGGCCCGTGACCATCCATAACACAGCCGACTCAAGCGTGATATCATTTGAGATCTTGACTGTCGATCGAAGCAGAGCACCGCAATATTGCGCCATCTCATATACGTGGGGAGACGAAGACGAAACAGAGACAATCCAGCTCGACAAGCAAGATTTCCGTGTCCGTGGCAACCTTTGGTCTTGCCTCTATCATCTTGGCCTATCAGCGCTGACTTCCAGAACCTCGTCGAGATATCTGTGGGTAGATGCGGTTTGCATCGACCAGACGAACACCTCGGAGAAAAACGCCCAGGTGCGAGTCATGGACGAGATCTACAGGAATGCGTCCTATGTATCCATTTGGCTTGGGTCGGCGCCGCGCGTCGAAGCGCCCGATGTTTGGCTTCCTCAACATCGCGTCTATGTCCCGGCCAGGCGGTTCATTCGCAGGACTTCGAACTTCCAATGGATGGACCACATCGAGGCTTTGATCGACCACCCGTATTGGTCTCGCTACTGGGTCATCCAGGAATGCCTGCTGGCGCAAAGCCTCCAGGTCCATTACGGCGAACACGTAGCGCCGTGGGCATACTTCCGAGATTACTTAAGGTATGGCACGGGCATCGATTTGCCTTCCATCTTACAAGATAGTCGTGTCCCCGAGATGATCGATTCAGGGAAACGTGGTCTCGCTCTCCTCCTTGCGCGGCCGCCAAATGACATGGATATCGCCCGACAGCAGCGTCCTCTCGAGGAACTCATCGAGCACCACCGCCACTCGCAATGCAAGGACCCGCGCGATCGCGTGTTCGCCCTGTTGGGCCTGGTGGAAGTCGTAGAGCGTAGGAATCTGGAGCGGTTCTTCCCTGATTACTCTTTGTCTGTTGACCGTGTCCTCGTTATTACGCTGGCACATCTTAGGCAGATGTGTGCCGTTCCCATCACGATTGATTCTGATAAGTTGTTCCAGGGCCTGGGCGTCGAATCAAAGGAACGACGGGCGAGGCTCTTGGCGGAGGCGGAATGCTTCGATTACTTCCCTGGTCAGGCTGTGCGTACGGCTCTTGTGCGGAGCTTGGCGGCGCACTACGCGGTTGTGGTTGAGAGGCGGGAGAGGCGGGAAAGGTGGACTCGTTGGTTGAGTATGTTTGGTTGTGTTGTTATGTGAAATAAGAATGGGAATGATATCGGCGCCTTTCTTAGAAAACCTCATGTGACGATATAATCTCTCTCTACAGCGCCGTTAGGCCGAATAGGGATGTTATGCGAAGCTCATGATATTGCGATTGCTGGATCCGCGTCGCGATAGCTAGAACATCATTCGCTTTTAGTCGGGGACGAAGGCGACGGGGTACAAGTAATTGTCACAATAAGCAGCAGCTAAAGCAGAATATCGTGGCATGAATGGACGGGCCGCTGCCGCCAGAGTTTGCCGAGGGGCTAGCAGGCGGACCGAAATGGACGAGCACCACTTGGAGTTGCAATTAAACGACACAGTGTCGAAATCGCTTCACAGTTACTAGACACGGGTCGAATTGATATTGACTCGGTGGACAGCCAGGGACGAACAGCACTTCATTGGGTGGCCGTCCTACGGCAGGCGGAGATTGCCAAGAAGATCCTCGAAACCACCCAAGCCAACGTTCGAATCCAGGATCACGCGGGCAAAACAGCGCTAGAATTGGCAGAAGAGAATAGATTTCATGAGATTGTGGAAATGTTCAAAGGCCGTTAGTTCATTTATGAGACTGACAGGCGTTGCTTTTTCGGTGTCAATTACACTGCCACGGGATCATCATGTATATTATAAGAGGGTTCTTCTCACCTCTCTCATACAGAAGATATAATTAATCAGTCAAGGGAATAATACGCTCGCTCATATGCCGCATGCTTCACTACAATCTCGCGTTTGAATTTATCAGGAATCACCTGCCCATTGAAACAGCAGCTCAAGTTAGGGGCCTAGACAACCTGTGTTGCGCTTCCCTGCTCCCGCTAGTATTCAGTCCTCTTTTCGAGACTCACTTCAAGATGAAATCACTCCTGAAGGTGAGGAGTTACTATTCAGGTTGATTGTTGGCCTCGTGATCCCTGCCCTCGTTTTCTTCTTGGCCAATCCCGCCTGCAGTTGCATTATCGCTTATCTCAACCGGACTCTCGTCGGAAGGTAGTCCTTGACGTATCCAACACCGTCTCCCACACGGTATATATGTTCACCATCGACAGCATCTAAAGAAGTCGCTCTAGACGGTGCAACGTTAGCAATTTGGCTCATCGTCAGCTCGTAAGGTCAACTCACTCTCCATTATTCGAACCGTAGGGACCAAAGTCGAAATCGAGTTCCCGCACAGTCAGAATGAGTGCCAGCTTCATCTCCATCATGGCAAGCTCCTCTCCGATGCATCGAGTGTGTCCCAATTCACTGTGACTCAGAGTTAGAGATCAGTGTTCAAGGTGAGCTGAGATACAGCAATGACGTAATTAGTAAGGAGGAAAAGAGCTACTCACAACGCCCTCCATGCGTTCTTAACCGGATGAAACGGATGGTCTTCCCTCTGAGCCGCAGCGAGAAACCGATCTGGGAGAAACTCCGTTGCTCTGGGCCAGAGGTCCGCACGAAGCTGCAACACTGTCGGATTTGTCTGGATCAGGGCGCCTTCAGTCGGGTACCGAATGCCTTCGTGTACGAATTGGAATGAAGAACTGCCTCGGCGAAAAGTTGATCCTAAAGGGTGTAGACGAAGTGTCTCCTTAATGATTGCGGTTGTGTAAGGCAAAGCATTGAGGGTGTGAGGCTTTTCCGTAAGAATCTCTATAGCGGAACTTGGGTTGGCGCCGAAAACACTATCGTGTTCTTCACGGAGCTTGGTCAATATGGCAGGGCTCTTGTTGATTTCGTAGAATATCCAACATCTGGCGACCGAAGAGAGCAGTTAGCGTCAGAGGTTGAAAAGGGGCATCACATCAAGTAGTTGATGTTATACGTACATAGCTTGTGCAGTCGTGTCATGACCTGCTGATATGAAGAGTCGGAGCTGAGACTCAACGATGTCGATGAAATCCGGGTTTGGCCTTATATGCTCCCCCTGCTGGCTGTTGGTCTCGCTATCCTTGCGAACCTCACTGAGGGCTAAAGAGATGACAGTTCTGGAATGCTTCTGAGAGTTCTCATAGGGATCTGTGTGAGCGAGCTGAGCATTGATTTGAGGTAACAACTGCTCACGAATAATGTTGTTTTGCATAGCGACATCCCGCCTATAGTCAGGTCCGAAGCGCTCCAGCTTAGTCCATAGGTTTGGAGCCTTGACGTGGGTCAATAGCTGGCGCATCGCTTTCAGTATTGGTCCAGGTCCCTCTGTTTGCTCATGGCTACGAAGATTTCTAAGTAGTGATCTAGTCAGCCCGCGTTATTCTGTTTTTTTAGGATGGACTTCGAATAATTGGGAGATGGGGTTTAAGGGGTATGAATTTAAAATGACGATCGCACATGAATCTCCCAAGCAAACATGAATGCTATGGAGTGCTCATATCGATCAAAAGCGTGTACTGAAACGAATGCGAAGGCCACGAAGTTGTAAAACCGCAAACACTCACAGTGCAGTCCGCATAATAATGTCGAAGGTCAAGCTAACGGTCCTTTCGTATAGTGTAAATTTGTCCCCCCACCCCTTATTCACTCCTGCCTGATCTTTCAGTTGGCGAGCAAAGATACCGACCTCTTCAAGGAGGATGGGCAGTCCCAACATCAAGTTTCGCGAAGCAAAGCCTGGATTCAGCCGAGAACGCCACAGGCGATGGTCCGCTGTGTTCATCGATATCATGTCCTTGCCCCCAGTGACAGGAAACATGGCCCATCGAAATGTCGAGTCTCTCGGCTGGGGGTTCTCTTGGGTGAGCTGGAAACAAGCCTCAGGGCTGATCGCCATGATGAGTGGCTGTTGGAGGAAGGGCCATAGATCTATGTAGACAATGGGAGGACATTGAGTGGCACCGGGAAAATATTTCTGCCAATGTAACGCTAGGTGCCTCTGTGCATAGCTGCTGTGAGCATCTTTAGGCAGCCCATTTTTTAGCTGTTTGAAAAATTGCAGATGTCCGAGGAGCATCGAGTGAGGTTCAGGCACTGGCTATTCATGTATGAGCATGACCAAGTCTGAACAGCAGCAATAGCAGAAAATGAAAAGAGATCGTTAGACTCACCATTCCCTGCTTCTGCATTGCGCGGAACTTCAACCTAACCGTGATCCCACGATACAAGAGCTGGAGAAGCCAGAGCGACAACACTAGGGCAACGCATCTCCCGAAAAGAAAGAGACGATGACAGCAACCGAAAACGTCCATCGTAAATCGTAAATCGTCAAGGTGAGTGGCATAATGACACAATGTCGGAAGATTGCTCTCCTGTGTTTTTCTTATCTGTTACCGTTCTTAATGTTGGTTGTTGGCATGCAGGAGAAACAGGTCCTCTAGTTCATATGCTGTAGAATAAAGTACTAGCCTCGTACCTTTCAAAGTTTATAAACACATGTGAACTTATATTATCTAGAACAATAAGTACCTATATGCCGTATATATGAAATTCCCCATTTACTTGAAGTATCCATATAGTGATGTTTATTAGAGGGACTCGAAGGCTTTAACATATAAGCACCGCTTCATGAAGGTACCTACCTAGTACTTTAAGTCGATACCACCTATATTGGCGCTTAGTAAAACGAGGATCTTAGCCACTTCTTCCTTAAACCCACTAAAAAGACCAGATTCACATCGACGTCCCCCCAGTCGAGTATTGATTTCACGAGGCCGGATATTCCAGTCTCTACAACCATAAGCAATAGAGTGCTTCCAGATTCATTTCTGTAGTTGAGATTGATATGGGCTTTGAGAAAATTGAACAAGGCGTCAGATCGGGGTTTCTCGGCCAGCTGGACGTTATTAATCAACTCTAGACTGTAGAAATCGGTTTCGTCGGCGAAGGCACTTATATCAGCGCTCGCATTCATAGCCTCGAGGATCTCGTGCAAGCCATGTTCCATAGCTAGGAGTAGTAGTGATGAGTTCCCAGCCAATCGTCGTCCATAGCAATATTCGTCTCCAAAACAAACACGAACAATGTGCTTATCTGGATTATCTCTAGCTAACAGAAGCAGTTGACATCCAGCTCGACTATCTGCGTCGATACTGAAGCCTGCTCCGGCTAGGGAGATTAGAGGTTTGTGCCATCCTGGTAGAGTTCGTGGGGAGTGGGAGATAGACCAGGATCTTGAGAAGGCAATGGAAGTCTGAGCGGCTGAAAGCTCTAATAGATAGGGATCTCCCGTAACGATTGGAGCTGTGTTGCGTAGGAGCTGGATGTCTTCGAAAGTAGTAGTTCCAATGTTACTAAGCGAAGAGCAGAACTGAATAAGCTTGGGTCTGGACTGTTGCTTGGTTTGTGTGTCGTTGGGCGTATCGCGATCATCTGACTGCAGAGGGGGGAAAAGGCCTGTATCGACAGTATGGTGGCTCCTCCAGTGGCCGTCATGCGGCTCATATATCATCCAAACTGCAAGTGAGCCACTCACGCACAATTCGTACCCTGTCCGTTCTGCGCGACCATGTCTGTTCAAGAGCAGTTTCCCGATCGGAATGATAAGAAGTGGATTCGTTGCGATTTCCACACCGTTGTTCTCGGAAGCCCAGGCTAGAGTATGAACGTTGAAGTCCAGCGCAGGGTTAGGTATATTCTCCATATAGTAGCCAGAGGTATTGATTGCCTTCATGGACATAAACGAGAAGTGCAGTTGGTAATCAGTCTCGTTGTATGTGAAGAGGGGAATATAATTTAAAGCTTAAACAATGATTATTACTTGATTATATAAGGTTTATGTTGGTGGACCTCAGGTGCACGCGTGCGTACAACGAAAGGGGTTCACTGGCATCAGCCAAATGGGTTCAAAATGTATTCATCAAAAGTCTCTATATCTGTTGTCTAGAAAAGTACCTAGGCCAGTCTCGTACAAAGAGATACTTATACACACGAAAAGTGGGTGCGTTAGCCCTGCTCGATCTAAGTGGAGTATGTACCTTCTTCCGTATGACGGAAGAAGTACCTACTCCATTTTCGTACCGCAGTCACTGATTGGACAGTTTATTTAAATAGAACTAATAGTTTATCTAATAATTATTATATGATTAAGCAGAATATATTCAAGATACGAAAGGCTGTCTTATCTATTCTGTATAGTGCCTTAGCAGCCACGTAGTGGCACACACTTAACCCCTAGGCCTTAGATACTCTCCTAATATAACCACTTTTTCAATCGGCCATTCTATCTCTTACAACTACCAAAGTTAGCGGGAGTGATCATGACTTCTGTCCCGATTTGGGCCAGCGGGAAAGAGCATCGCGAAGGAATAGTGTCGTCGAGTCACGAGAGTTTCAAAGTGATTCAAGAGCCAAAAGCAACATCGATGAAATATCGAAAGGCGCGATTGAAAGCACTTCGAAAGTCATGCAGCACTACGTTTCGAGCTCGGATTTCAGAGGCAGAAAGGTTCTCAAAAGCAATGTCAGCACAGTTCAGCATCCAGAATCAGAATCAGAAATCAACCGAACAGCGAAGCACCCAGAAAAGGGGCAAGACAGTTGGAGGCAGCAATCGCCCTGGAGCTTGGACAGATTTCTTCCTTCAGGGCAAATATCTTGCCCAACCGTACGAATTGAAGTGGCATCACTTCGATTCCCAAGTCAATCTACCGATATACCTCCCTGTTGTGTCTTCGACCTGGACACCCGATGGGAATTATAAGCGTGCGTGCCTGTAAGATAGCCTACGCTTCGGCTTTTTACGACCACCTGAAGCGCATAAAGTGGAGAATCTACATCGAATGAATTGGAATTCGGAGATAGCTAAGGTCAAAGTACCAACGAATGACGCCTGTGCAGAATGGGGTGGTTTTATCAGCATTGTCAGTCAGCTTGAGAAGCAAAATCAGAATTCAGAGAAGGGTGAAAGTTCCGCCGGCTTGAGGGGTGGAGGAGCGCAGGGTTCAAGCCAACCTTCTGGGAGGGATGTCTGGTTCTACTAAATGTCTTCCTTCAATTAGCTAAGCTACGCTCCATGCACCGATTATGATAACTGTGAGGGCAGACAAAGACTGGAGGGCAGGAGCAGGTCAGGTCAGGTGACCTACCTAGGTACTGTGCAAACTTCAGGGCCCTTGGGCTCGATCCTTCTTTTCTCCTCTTTCCTCCATTCACAGATGATTAGGGCTTTGGAACCGCATCAATTTATATGGCTCCCGGTGGTCTTCGACTTGACTATGTATAAAACTTCTCTGGAAGTTGTGAAGCTTCGAGATCTACCAAAATTGTATCAGATAATTGAGGGCTAAATAACTTCAGTGCAGTACCTGTCAGCCATTATTAGGAAGCCACCCGTGGTAAGGTAGCTGCACTGCATTTTTATTCCCACTTGGTAAACGTCATGCCATTATCAAGATCATCTGAATCAGGTTGTAGCCCAATTTGTTTGAAAAAGTATCCGCTACGTGTTTGCGTTCAGCAGAACAAGGGGTTAAATGGGAGGAAAATGCAAGCATACAATTCCGTATGGTCTATCTTCAGCGCCACTAGCCAATTTTGCTGTATTTGGCTTGGTCAAAGTGAACGAAGAGGTAGTTTACATAATGACTGAGTTCAAGTAGAGTACACTACGTGCTACGATAGTTGGTTTGTGCTCCTGCAAGAGCGCTTCTGTTATAACGCACCGATATGCGCCCTGCTTCGAGCAGCGTAACCCTGCGACTGCGCAATGAACCTAACACTAATGCTATTATATATATTCGCCACTGGTTCGTCAGGCGCAATTTGCAACCAAACTTTTAACCTAATATTGATCACATGCCCTACCTTGAAAGGCTTATCTCACCCTCCAAAGTGCAGATGTCTCCATGCCTAGTCCATGATCACTGGCCTAAGCAATCGCTTAGCCGCACCAGCTACGAGAATATTGTCCGTTTCTTCAGCCCAAGATCACCCAGTGGCCGACCACAACAACATGGAGCTACGATCGCAAGTGTTGATCCCGACAGATGTCGCTTACAAGGAGCGCATCGAGTCATACTGGTCGAATACCGTCAAGCATAAACCCGCGCGCATCATTCGTCCGGCATCAGCAGAGGAGCTTTCGCGAGATTTGATCACGATTGTGAAGGCTTCGCAGCTCTTTTCTATCCGTAGTGGAGGACATGCCGTTGCAGAAGGTGCCAACAACATCGAAGGCGGTGTGGCGATCGACCTTGGCCACTTCGACCAGATAGTGCTAGACATCGAGTCCGAGACCGTCCGGGTTGGGACAGGCTGCTTGTGGAACAAGGTGTACGGAGAACTTCAGAAACATAATCGCTCAGTTGCAGGCGGTCGCGCGGGTACTGTTGGTGTTGGAGGCCTTCTTCTAGGTGGCGGTAATACCTGGCTCACGACACAGAGAGGGTGGGCTTGCGATAACATTGTCGCCGCCAAGGTCGTTCTCGCCAATGGTGAGATCGTCATCGCTGACAAAAGCAATCATGCAGATCTACTACAGGCGCTTAAAGGCGGGGGTAACACTTTCAGCATTGTCACACATTTCACTCTTACCACAGTGCCCCTTAACCAAGTCTGGGGAGGGGTTATAGTGGCACCCAAGGAATCGATACCCAATGTCTGTCGAATGACCTCGGAATTTGTGACGAAGATATCGCAGAACACAAATAACAACCTTATCATTGTCATTGGGTATCTGCCGGAGCTCAAGGACGTAGCTGCGTCAGTGGCTGTTGTGAATACACAAGGCATAGCGGATGATCCCGTCTTCAACGAGTGGAAAGCGCTTCCCAAGATTGCAGACACAACAAAGATGACCTCGGTGTATGATCTTTCTTTCGAGGTTACCTTGCCAGAGAAGTATTAGTAAGTACGGAGTCATGGTGTAAGATGAAATCTCATGTAGTCCCTGCTGACACGTTCCCCTAGTACGAGTTGGTTCACGTTGACCTTCAGAAACGACGCAAGAATCATGGTTAAGGCCTCCGAACTCCACGATGAGCTCGTAGCCAGCCTCAAAGGTTTCGTTCCGGGGGGTGACTTCATGTCACAGTGTATCTTCCAACCTCTCCCTACCATTATTTCCCAGCATTCACTCCGCGCGGGTGGTAACATCATGGGTCTTGAGGACAATAAAAGCGACGGTATCTTGTTCCAGATGATCATAATGATGAAAACACCTGAGCAGCATGCCCTTGCCAGTGTGAAGTTGAAGGCGTGTGTGGAGAGTCTGACACAATTTGCAGCTTTGACAGAGGACGGGCTCTTCAGATGGCTTTATATGAACTACGCAGATAAGTCGCAGGATGTTCTCGCGAGCTACGGACCGGAGAATGTCAAGAAGTTGATTGAAGTGGCTGATAAGTACGATCCAGATAGGGTCTTTCAGAAGCTGTGCCCGGGGGGTTGGAAGCTGCCCAGACTCTAATCATGCTTGAAAGCTCAATGTTCTCAACACCTACACTGTACAGCTTTACTTGAGTTCATCATGTGATTTCAGCGTTTTGACTGCTGAATTGATGCTGACCGCCCGTTGTCGCTCTGCCCAAGCCATCCGGCGGGCAATAACGATCGTCCAGAGCGTAGTAGTCTTGTAGATGAATTTGCTCACCGTATACTAGAAATAGTATCTCAGCAATGCCATGTAACATCAAAAGTCACAGTCTCGCGGCCAATTTGGGTTCACGAATGTTTAGTCCTGCTCGTCTACACTTACCAACGTTCTAATTTAAGGGCATGGGTCCACTAGTAGTGTTCGATGTTGCGTCCGACCGGATTCAGAGAGTCTATATTCACTCTTGATATATCCTTAACTACCCCGCAACATGGACGACCTACCTAGGGTACGTAAAAGTCCGTGCATCCCGTTGTCAAACGTGCATGTATCTAAAGTTGGAGTGCAGTAACAGCCAATCAAGGGTGTGACGTGCATAGCGCAGATCCATCCCGACCAATCTTCGAGTACTGTTGGTGACAGACGCATGCACCTCACCGTGTTGCGTGACGTGCGCGCTAAATATGCTCTGTATTGGGAGCCCAATGTCGCGCCTCTTTGATGTGTCTGTGAAAAGCTACTAGAGGTAGGCTGCCGGCGCGTAATTATATTGTCGCTATATTTGTCCCCATCCAAATCAAAGTGAAGGGATCTCGTGGCTGTCAATACAGGCCTCTTGCAAATGAATATCTCCCTGGTGCCCAGCTCAGTCAAGGCCACATTGATCAACAAACTCGAATTCAGCATATTCGCGATGCTATGGTTAGGTGATTGTTGTTATTGTTGACTATCGACCTACCAAAGGCCATTGCCAAGCAGACTCCAAACCGTCATGCCATCTTAAACCTTGCCATTGTGTTGGCGTCTAGGTGCCGCCTGGTGCGAGATAATGTTCACCCGCAGCAAACGTACTCGGACAGGGGGGAAATACAGTCATTGCCCACCGGACCCCAAAAGTCCTGCACACATATATTAATTGATCCTTGGAACATTAAATCTCTCTCAATTTCATTGCAGAGCCTCGCTGCAAAAATATGAGATTGCATTCCAACCGTCATGACCATCCCTGAATAATTAATCAACTGACCCATGAAGTTTAGGGTGACATTCCACAGTGGGTAGCACTGACACACCTCTGAGACAGCTAGCTTTCTGTACTTCACTGCTAGAAAACAGTCGCACCTGGTGTCAACTCCAAGAACTGGATTGATTAGTCGAGCAGACTGCTTCGGGGTAACTCTTAGGGTCGTACCGAGCCCTCTGCAGCCAACACCCAACACCAGCGCTGCCTCTCCCAAGGGTCGTTGGAGAGTTCGCGACCCCACAGAGGACAGGAGGGCTCTCCATACTGACCTTGAAGTATAAGATGCTTTGTACATTCTTGGATGTCATCTGAAGGTTGTCGTGTCAGATGCATTTGCATACTGGTGTTGTGGACTTTCTATCGAAGCGCATCGCTACTGCCCAAGATCATGGATGAGCTGCCTCAGTGTGCAGTATGACGACCCTTTCCTTATGTCATTGATCTCAACCATTAAGCCAACGATTGTGCTAGCTGAAATATATCGGCCTCGCCGCTACAGCTGCCAACTGCAGCATCGCCGACATCTCATGTACGTGCGAAAATGAGATCTTCACGAGACTCGCAACGTTATGCATTGCCGGCAATTGCACGGTCAGGGAAGCATTTTGTGAGTTTTCATCTTCAGTGTGTAAACTGATTGCCATTTATATACTCGCTCTAACAAATAACATTCGATTTGAAGTCACCCAGAATCAGACGGCGGTCTTATGCCACCTCTCACCATACGTCGATAAAAGATATGTGCCTGTCATTATCACATTCTTCATCCTGACGTTCATCGTCGTCTTAATGCGAATTTTTGCCCGCATTGTGTCGCAGGCGCAATTTGGGTATGACGACTACTTCAACTTCGTGGCTTTTGTAAGGCGCCATTTGGACCAGCCCCTTTCGTAGTCAAGACTGTCGATGCTAATGTCCTGAGCAGGTCATCGTTAGCACCTACACGTTGTTCGATGTTCACTGTATGAAACCAGACTTAAATGTTAGTAAGCAAGAAATCGGGCTGACTTTGCTAATCCAAGTGTCGAAATACGGCTTTGGGGTTGACACTTGGGCCGTGCCACAAGAAAATATAAGCTTCATCCTCAGAGTAAGATCCTTTCAACTAGCTTTCGAAATTTTACTTAACCTTTGGTAGTTCACGCTTATTGCCTCAAATTTATACTTCAGCTGTCGAGCACTCATTCGCGTATCGATCTTGCTTTTCTACCTTCGAATATTCAGGACGCCGGGAGCTAAAGCCCTGATCATGTGGACACTTGCCTTGGTCATACTATTTGGCATTTCCGTGCTTTTTTCCATCGTTTTTCAATGTTCGCCAGTGGATTATACGTGGCAACGATGGGACGGCACTCACCCAGGTCATTGTACAGACTTCCGAGGATTTGTCTGGGCTGCAACGGTCATCGGCATAGCTATCGACTTTTGGACAGTTTTTGTGGCTGTCAGATTAGTGTCCCGCCTACAGTTACCGATGAGAAAAAAGATCATGGTAACTTCCATGTTTGCTGTCGGACTAATGTAAGTCTTTGAAACGCATCAGCTCTGCCAATTCTCCAAGATATTAATGATACAATTACTTTCCTCTCCAGTGCTATTGCGGTCAGTATCGCTCGGCTACCATACATCAATCAATTTACCAAGACTCACAACCCTACTGGTATGTAGATATAACAGCCTCAAATGACACTTTTATCCGAATGAAGCTGATAATATGTCATCAGTTGACTGGGTACCAATCACAATCTGGTCTGCATTGGAAAATTATATAGGGGTCATCTGCGCTTGCTTGCCCAGCCTTCCGGCTCTTCTCAAACCCCTTTCATCATGGAGAGTTCCACAAAGCATCAAAAAACTTCAACAATCGAACACTTCCTCATCACAGAGATCGGGTGATATCGAACACGAGCTTGGATCCCGCAGATATGCTTCATTAAACGAAAGGATGCCGACGTATGAAGTCGTCACGGATGTATACCATGTATACGATGGATATGGAGGTGTCCCTGGTGCCAATATTCCTGCAACGTATCAACCTCCTCATCATTCACGATGATGAAGCTTTAGATAGGCGTCAGATGAAAAAGGGAAGCCCCTCTGCGGTCTATGTGAAGCAATGTATTATCTAGTGCGCCATGGATTGGAAATGGAACTTACTGTTCGGTCAGCTGAATTTCTAATATTTCATGTTTAGTTCCTAGTCATTCACTCTCTAAAGTCAGTCGCTTAAGCGAATAATCATAACTCATGATTGCAATGTCATTTCAAACATCTTATATGGGTTTCCCTCATGTTCTGACGCAGATTCAAGGTGAGATTGACTTCCACTTAGGCTAGACGATGTATATCTTCCTAACTTCTTAGACAGCAACTCGATTCAAACTAAAATAGCCGGCTGTCCCCGCCCATAAATCACTCGTGGGATAGTATCAACTTTTGCCCTTGCGCTAAGACACATTGGGCAACCTATATTATTAAACAGCACCGTATTGTACCAGGGCTTCGATGACGAGGCGAAGAATTGATGACTCTATGAATTTTCATTTAGAGACAAGCCATGTCATTCATATTAGTCAGGACAGATATAACAACGTACCATAGGTAAGGTCGTTCATTTAACATGCATCCACTTACTGAACGGGCGTAGTAGCTTGGAAAGGGTTAAACGAATGTATTAGGATAGAGCATAAACTCTGTCCGAAACCTAGCAGTGTCATATCTATGAGACGCCGGCCAACTCGACTGTGTCTCGAACAGTTGTCCATGTTGTAGGAAAAACCACAAGATCAAAACCACAAAACTTGCTCCAAGTCCTACATCGGAGACAATCCTCGCTTCCTTCCTTCCCAGCCCCTTAAGCTAGCCCGTCGGAGTAGGTCTAGCAACACCACCTGCCCCTCTCTGCGTTCAAGGTTGGTGATTTGGATGAGAAACCTATGAATTGGAAGCCACCCCCGTCGTGAAGGGTGGAAAAAAGGTAACAAAGAAAATATCCCTCGTTTGAGCCTTGATGCGAAGGCCCCCTTTAAATAAAGGGGCTTGATAGGTCCATGCGGACACTAGCCTGTTGGATCATAGAGCCGAATCAGGCTTTGTAGCTTGAGTCCCAATTGCGCCTCAGGAGGCTCGACCCGGTATGACAGACCACGATTCGCTTTGAAACTCTAGTTGATTCGTCCGTCGAAGTGCTTCCGGGTCAAGATATACTCTGAGGCCCATGTTCTCATGCCCTAACCAGAACACTCGAAAGATGACGTATATAGTGTCTGGGGCATCATTTCGTTGACCACTGTTGTTTTGCATCTGTGAGATGTTAGAATATCGATTTTGCTCCCGAAATGTACCACGAGTTAACACATACTCGCTTATACTGTGCTTTGCTCATATAGAATGGCGTTTCACAGGAGCTGGTAGTCGATTTGACTTCAATGAAATAATCAGGGCGCCTCCCTTCCCACCGTTCTCGGGCGAGGTATCCCTTTTCGATGAGTTCGTCCGTTAGTACACCTTGTGTATCTAAATAGGTAATATCGGATGTCTCGTGTCCTCTCCAATCTTCCATGTCGGCGTATTCTGGATGTATAGTGACGTATTTTCTGATAGTGCTCTTCCAGTTATTCCTGTCGAATGAGGGCAATCCTCGGATACGAGATAGATGTAATAGAAGCTCGAAAACCTAGTAGAAATTCAGTCAGTGATATATGTCGAAAGAGGTATTTGTTTTCAGCTCACATATAGCTCTCCTGCAGCGCCTACTTTGCAATTCCTCTCGACTTGGCTTGGAGAACGCCAGCTTAAGTTCGCTGCGTCATGCGAAGAACCTGACGTTCGCTCTCCCTCAGAGTTGCCATGAGAAGGAATAAAATCTCGCCTCCCTGCAGCAATGACTCTGCTCAATGTTGCCATGTAAAGGCGGTCAGCATTTTCATCTCTTGAGGGTACAGCAGGTTCAGCGGATGGCGTCTGTATTCTTGCGAAGGCGTTCTCGTTGAATGATAAACTCCCTGCACGGTAAGAGCTAACATTGTATAATGCAGTGGGAAAGCGGAAGGTGAATTGGAAATTCTCTGAGCTGTGTATGGGACGAACGTTATCTTCAAGCAGCTCTGTATCATCCGCGTAGGGCTCTGCATCATCCTCGTCGGGCTCTGCATCATCCTCGTCGGGCTCTACATCATCCGCATCGGGCTCTGCATCATCCTCGTCGTGGAGATCAAGGTTTCGGATAAGCTCAGCAGCAGCATCAACCGAATCGAACGGCAGGCTTGGTTCCAGCAGTACCTCATCAGTATTCTCGATATCAATACCTGCTATTCCCCTCTCTTCTAATGCCTCTGAGAGCTTTGCGTAAGGTACAAGCAAAATGTCTCTTGTTGCATTCACTCCTTCCTGCTCTATATCGTCGCATATTTGAGTGGTCGGATCAGTCATCATCCATTCGAAAAGTCTTCTTGCGAGCTTCGTACTGAATATGAATTGCTGGTCGTCCTTATCACGCGGTATGTAGACTTTTAGACTTGTAGCATCGCCATCAATGTGAAGGGTGGTCCTCGAGCTCTCAACCTCGTGAAGCTTTCCATCTTGTGAAAGTTGCAGATTTGAGGAGATGGTATCTGTCTCAAAGATTGTAGCATTTTTGAGGGCCTCATAAAGACGATGTAGATCTTGAGTATAAGCTGAACGTGGGCTATTAAATTGACAAGCGACCCTGTTGACGAGATGAGTATGTTAAGACCAAATTTCAATTCAGCAAAACTAATCTGAGGAAGGCATGCGCTTTGTGTCTAACTTGGAGACTTGGGATCGAAATCACGCTTGCAGCTTTACCTGGAAAAGACGTGACCTCTTTCGTGCATTGCGATAGGTAACGGTTTTGGAGTCCGAGCCAGTGGATTAACGGCCGTAGTTGGGATACCTCTTTCAGAGTGAAATCTAGTAATCTGACTTTGTTGGCAAACTTTTGCTCTAGTTGCTCACGGTCGACTATAAAGAACTCTGACTTTTCCGTCTGCCGATTCACGGTAACGGTACCGAGAAGGGTAAAGCGGACAGGGAAAATAGAGTTCTGGAGAATTTCCGACGGGCTGGGAGGGCTGGAAGTGGTGGGCAACAAGGAATTGACTGTCCAGATTGACTCTTTCAACTCTGGTACCGAAATTTGTTGACTTGCAGTTAGCTTCAAGTCATCGATGGCCATTTGTAAGTCTACCTGATTAACGCCAAGAACCTTGGTGAACAAATTCTCCAGGTCTTCATATTCTTCGCTTAAGGAGACTTTCCCTCTGAGTTGTGCTGACTTCGACCAAACACACTGTTCTGGTCTGTACCAGGACATTCTGTTGTTCACCGACGCATGAATGAGTGGTTCATCATCAAATGCTTCCCTATAAGGGCTGTCAGTAATTACTCAAAGTGGCGAGGGGGGGTTTTTTCAGGGAGACGTCTTCGGTACTCACCTTATGGCGTCAATGTCACGCTGATCCATCGGAAGTGAGTCAATCGCTTTATAGATCCCCATGATAGTGTCGAAACCACCACATTCCTTCTTAAGCTCCTCAAGCTCCTCGACGTAGTCCTCCCAGGTGCAAGAGGCAGGGACTCCTAATGTTTCAACAAAGAAGTCGGTGAAATAAGGACATTTGTCGCCTCGTCTGCAGTGGCAACTCCCGTATATTTTCTTCAGGACATATTTGGTCACCAGTTCCTGGGGTGCATCCCAAACGCAATCGTCATCGAACGCCCAAGTGGAATGAGGGCCTGGAACGTAAATCCTCGGCTCGCCCCAGAAGTATTGCCTAGGTACAGGTTAGTTGATGTCAGCATTAGACGAGATACCAGGATTTCCACACACATGATCTTTTCCTGCTCATCTTCTGGATTTTTACTTTCCCAGCACCGTTCTTGAATGTGATCATACAATTCGCACAGTTGAGACGTCTCCAGAGCAAACGACTCGTCAATAGATGCCTTCCGCAAAGAATCAAACATATGGAACGCGAATTCGACATCCGTGTGATGTACTGGCACATCTAGCAATTGGAGCATGGACTTCCAAGTGGGTGGAATCCTATTTGAATCGTTCTCGAATTCCAGCTGTAACCATGGAAATGAATTGACTTCTCCAAGAAACTTTTTAGTCTTATCCACGAGGTCCGATGTTGGAAAGAATGTGTTTATGAGTGGAAGTTTTTGGTTTCCCTGGCATAAGACGATTGTATCTCGAGTAAAAGAAGACTTTTTTGCTGCGATAGGGTCACTCCGGTAAAGCTCGTGAAATGCACCGAGTAGTTTCTCCGGCCTGTACGTTTGTATATAGTTCAGTGCCTTTTCACCATGGTCACCGTATCCCAATGGAATGATATCATTCACACCAAGCTTGTTGTAGAACCAGCTTTCCCAATTCTCGTCTCTGGTTTCAGTGGGGGGGTCCTCAAAGTACTGTGGATGAGCAAAACGAGCACTGAATCCTGGTGCGTCGAGATCTGGCCTGGGCCTGAACAGCTCCCAGGCACCATGCGCCTTATCGTTGACGATATACAGGTAGTCTGTAGCCAAATCTGCGATATTTCCATTTTGGTCAAGAAGCTTAACATCTCCATAGTTTGCCTTGTCCTCGGTCTCTGTCGAATAGAGAAACTTGAGGTGCTTGAGCGAGGTCTCTATATCAGGCTTACTCTTGTCATAAAAACGAAGGATTGAGTCTCGCACTAAGCTGATGGACGCTGTCATGACGCCGAGTTGCTTGAAAAGGGCTAGACGATGAGGATTGACTACATCCTTTGCAACGAGTCGTAAATCGATATTCGGAGGGATCTCGAGGCCGTCGACCTTTTGGAAATAGACACCTTCTAGAATGGACACCCAACTACCGTCGTTGACAGGAACTAACTCAAGAAAGAGAACCTTTCCAACACGACTCGGGTGCAATTGGTTCAATAGCTTGTAGAGCTTCTTGGCAACCCGATAGTGCCAGTCATCTGTCGTTTTTGGGGATTTCATTCGCGATGAGAAAACGTCCTGCTCCAGATCTTCGGTAACCCATTCCAAGAAATGGGAATAGGTGCATTTTTTTAGTCCGTATTCAGTCAACGTGAGAAGGTCGTCATTATTGTAATGCCGTGAGACAATTCTACTTAGACTATCGATCGTAGCAAATAGCGGGTCACCGTTTGCATCCCTCATATCGGGCGTGAGGCGACAGAGCTCCTCTATGTGGCTTTTCGTGGAGTCGAGTCGATTGTAGAGAATAGGTGTTTCCGCTAGGCGTTGCTCGATACGGTGAACCAATGTAAGCCATAGACCGCCTAGGTTGCTATCATCTTTCTTGGGCAAATATCTCATCCATTGAAAGCGTAGAGTGTCATGCTTGCAGAATTGTAGGAATGCTTTTATGACACCGTCGGCCACAGCACCAATAAGCCCCGAGTTGCGAGGAGAGTCTTGCACGATATCTTGTCGGTTGGCGTTGGTGGTGAAATCGGCGTGGATTAAAAAGTTGAAGCCTACTTGTCGTACAGGAAGAAAAACAAAAAGAGCCTGTGGCTCAACAACGGGGATAGAGGACTCGGTAAGTGGAAAAGCCAGGACAACCTGCGAAGTCGCATATGCACGAGTTCTCTCTTCTTCGGCTGAGTATGTCCTATTGTCGTTTCTGGCAAGATTCGTGACTTTGTGTGTCGTGACGTGGTAACGTTTGACCGTTTCATCAGTTAGACCGTTAGTGGTCCTAGTTTTCTTCAAAACTGCGGAGGTCTCATTGTGGCGCTCGACAGAATAAATTGTCGAAGATGTTTGTTGCAATGTCTCGTTATATAGAGTGACGTCGATTTTTTGAAGATTTTTCATGAAAAGGAGCATAGCCTCTTGTAAGTCTTCGAACTGAGCTTGAATGGATCGCTGAGATTTCGCAAGCATTTCAGGATCGCCATCATCGTGCAAATGCAGAGTGATTCTCGTCAATGTCGATGGGAGCTTCTCGCTGTCATCTGTCTCTTCCCACAGCGGGGAGATCATTCCCATTCCTGAATCCCCAATCCTGTGCCTGAAAGAGAATGAAAGCATGCCGGACTGGATATGCACCTTTGAAGCCGCCATGAAGACCGACTTGAACCCTATTCCTTTTTCTCCTATATATCCTTGAGCTCCAGTCTTTGAGCTCTTGCCGATAGCGCAGATCGCCTCGAGGTTTCTATCAGTGAAACCATCTTCGTTGCATTCAACAACAATGCGTTTCGGGTATACGTGGAACGATACGTATGGGGCAACTCCAGATGCTTTGGCT
This sequence comes from Astrocystis sublimbata, assembly GCA_022453515.1. Taxonomy (NCBI): domain Eukaryota; kingdom Fungi; phylum Ascomycota; class Sordariomycetes; order Xylariales; family Xylariaceae; genus Astrocystis; species Astrocystis sublimbata. The sequence continues at coordinate 93,660 of JAJNNY010000040.1, read as the reverse complement.
CTGCTGTACATATTGTCGTCGGCATTTTGAAGAAGCTCGAAAACGAATCGAGCTTTGCTGGTATAAAGATTTGTGGCCAATCTGCAAATCATGTCAACCAACTATTTCATTTGATGCATCAGCATGGGGCATGTAGGATTTAACACCTACGTCAAGACACTAGATCCGATCAGCTTGTCTTTGGTGAGTAGTGCTTCCTCAATATCGCGCCGGAGCCCTTGATCAAATGTTCCGAGCTCTTCTAGCCTTTCTGGGCTTACGAAACCATGATTTTTTGTAATCCTTTGCACCAGATTGCGCGCGGCTGTGTGAGTGGCGGGAACCGCCATTAAGATGGGCGTTCTTCTCAACGCCGGACGGGATACTTGTAAGCTGTTCGCTGTGGGTGTTGCGCGTACCTAGGTATGTAAAGATGAGGTCTCAAACTTTTCAATAGTTTGAATTGAAGAAAATATTTGGGATTTTCAGTTAGTGAACTATTCTGCATTCAAGCCCCCTGATTACGAAACAAGTGTTGTTGGTCGTGGCTGCAGATACCCCGGCCCGACTCCAATCAGCCATGTGTATTAAGCGCCTGGCACTCAACCCCTCAATCCTTCGTGAGCGCCTATACCCGATCACATTGAAAACTAGAAATGAGAAAAGCAAACGAGACCCTGCGACAGCTTTGCGTCTAGTTGACTTCTTACGCTTAGCTGATGAGCTTTGGCGTTGTTGCTTCACTACTATCTGAGGACCTCAGTGGTCAGATCCTGGTCGGGTTTGCTGACCCAACATGCGTATTTAATATTATTTTCATTTTTCATTGATTTCAATAGAAGTGCGAAGTTAGCAGTATCACTGCTACACTAATCATTCTATACATCGAAAGAAAACCTCCCTGGAGAGTTGAGCCAAAAATGAAAAATCCTATCCCTACCTTCGTGTCTTGGTCTTGCGCTTCCAATGTCAACATCGCTGAGGTTCAAGGGGTGCATGTTCAGCATATGCGTGTTGTATGCAAAGAAGCAGAGCCTCAAATAATTAATGTAGGAAACTAACTAATACTAATATGCTTAATAAACGCAAGCAACTGCTTTATGGCTCTATATATATTAACAATACCGTAACTCGGCATACCCTTAGGTTGTATTAGTTCCGCAGTAGTGGGCAGTTTCTAAGTTACGAATTCCTGGTTAACGTTCGTGATGGCTTGCTCCTTGGCCCAGACCGGTCTTCACACATGGATAATCATAGCGGTCTGACTTCAAATTAATGACTAGGATTTCGATTCGATGTGCTAATGAAGTCAAACCCGGCGGATAGTGAGACTTTACAAGGATTTCGGGGGTCTATCAACGAGTGTTTCATAGCTGGGATAGGGAGATCTGCGGCTTTCCATAATCCCATTCGTGAATCGCCGCAGAAAGCCGCGGAGATGAGCGGCCCCGTAACGAACAGAATCCGCTAAGCCCGCGGCCCCGAAAGACGAATACCAAAGCTCTGAATGGGTCGGAACCTTAGGAAAAGATCATGTGTGTCTGGATTCTGCTCATGACTATAAATCTCTCTACCTTCCGCAATCTTTGTGTGTCATAATCTGTCCCTCATGATCCTTTTTCATAAAAAATTCCCGAAACATATGAGCCGATACTCAATTTTTCGGTTTCAAACACTTGTCACAGAGCACTGCTTCATGATGTCAGACATTCCTACTTCCTACCAAGCTCTAGTGCTTGACCGCGTCGGCTCGCCACTGCGCCTGGAGCAACGCACCATGCCCAAAGCCGACCCAGGCAGTGTCATTGTCCGCATTCTTGAATCCTCCGTACTTTCCTATCAAGGCGACATCTATAACGGAAAGCGTCGCTACCCTTTGACGACCCCCATCGTGGGAGGCTGCAGCGCTGTCGGACGCGTTGCGGTAGCCGGTCCTGACGCGACAATCTTGGCCCCGGGCCAGTTGGTATGGGTTGACTGCGTCGTCCGCGGACGCGATGATCAGAACGCGATCTACTTATGGGGTATCCATGAGGGGTCGAGCCCTAGCAGCCAGAAACTAGGCAGGGAGATCTGGCATGACGGGACATTTGCAGAGTTCGCCAAGGTCCCGCTGGAGAACTGCATTCCCCTGAATGAGGGAAAACTATGCAATGAGCTGGGGTACACGGCTCGCGAGATCATATATCTTTCACATTTGCTTGTGCCCTTTGGCGGACTCAGGTCCATCGATCTCAAGGCGGGCGAGACCCTCGTGGTGTGTCCGTCAACAGGCGGTTTTAGCGGAGCCGCAGTGCAAGTCGCGGTAGCCATGGGCGCGAAAGTCATCGCCATGGGCCGCAACGGAACGGAGCTTGCTCGGCTCAAGACTTTCGTGATTAAGGGAACCCCCTGGGCCAATATCGAGACAGTCAAGATCACGGGCGACGAAGCGGCTGACACGGCGTCGCTGAAGGCCTTCGGCACTATCGATGCTGTCATCGATCTCTCGCCGCCGGCAGCGGCTCAAGGCACGCATCTCCTTAGCGCCATGGCTGCGCTTCGACGTGGTGGGCGCATTAGCGTCATGGGGTCAGTGGGACAGCCCATCGTTGGTTGGAATTTCCTACAGTATGACCTTGAGCTTAAGGGGAAACTCGTGTATGAGCGTGAGGACTTGCTACTGTTTGTGAAGATGTTGGAGGCAGGGCTGTTGGCCAAGGGGAAACATCTCGTCGAGACCAAGTCCTTCCAGCTGAAGGATTGGGAAGAAGCTTTTGTTGCAGCGGCAGAGTACACAGGTGTTGGCAGGATTGTTAGTTTTGCGATTTGAGACTTGATTTGACATCGACAGGACTCTGTCGGGATGTTTTCATGTATCAAACTATGGCAAGCTACCAACTGCTGTGTCGAGGAAGTGGTACATATCTCTAATTACGCCTTACCTTTCATAACCCAAAAACTTATTCTGTTGTTGCTGAAAATGATTCAAGCTTCTCCGACGTCGCGCGTTTAGTATCCTCGCCTTTTCCGATCTTGTCCAAGTACTCATCATAGCTCTTAATGCCACGAGGCATTCCCGTCCAGTCCAAGTCTTGCGCTTCCATCGCTTGCTGCCTCACCTGTCGGAGCTTCTGCCAAGAAAGCCGAGACGTCATTCTCCCGTGCCAAGCCTTGACATTAGGAAAGTCTTTGAACCGGTCTGCTTCTGCCATTGGGATGCATTGGTGTAGGATGTCGTTCCACGGCACGAAAGCCAAGTCAGCGTATGTTACCTTCTCTCCGACAAGCCAGTCTCTGCCTTCGATTCGATTTTGAGTCAGCATTCGGAATGCATTGATGGTAATTAGAGTAGTTAAATCATACCTTCGAGGACACTGTCCAGGACGGCAAGTTGACGCTTGCACTCGTTGTTGAAACGATCTTGCACCGAGGTAATTTTCTCAGGGTGAAGGAAATTGAACCTGTAGGCATCATCAAATGTCAGTCGACATTTGGTTTCGCGACGATCAAGTGAATCAATCTAGCTGGGGGTATCGGAGTCATGGGCAATCATACCATCCAGCTTGATTAGTGATCGTGCTTATGGCAAGACGTAGCTTAGTGTGTGCACCAGCGCAAGGTTCAAAAGGCGGGATGGGTCTTAATATTATGAGTTAAATGCAGCCGTGGGAGAAAAATGAGGCAGTGAAATATGGGAGTTTATCTTGGGCAACTCCATGTTGGTATTTTCGGTGCTACTGTTGGTTCCAAGTTCCAACATGCATATAGTGAGGCAATAACATACTTCTGGTCCTGATCATGAGTCGCAGGGTTTATATTGTCACTGCCATAATTAGCGTGCATAGATGTGCACCTCCTATATATTGGCAGCAACAGGAGGCATCTGTTCAACAACGAAGGGGCAAAAAGCTGTATCGTTTCAACACAAAACTAACACGTAAATTATCGCGACCAAGCCTGCGGTTCTTTTAGTAAGTTTCTCTTCTGCAAGTGTATTAGAGTATTAGCGTCGCCCTAATGCGCGTGCGGGAGGAACTGTAGGCCTTACCCATGCACTAGCGCTAAACTCTCTAGGTCTAAGTTCCGAAAGCTCCAAGCCGGCATTGATCTCTTGGCATGGCGCATTGTTCCCAAAGACAATATCTTCAAAGCACGTCGAGGCAACTGTCTTAGATATGATGATTGAGGAATGCGTTAGGAATGACATAGGTGCCCAAGAGGGGATCAAGAAATTCTCATGAGCACAAGTCATCCGGATCTGAGCGATATCGATGTAGCAGCAGAAGATACCAACAGGACAGTGCGTGCGTGTATCGTTAGCATAGTACACGCAGCGTCGCAGAACCTAGATCGCTGTCATTTAGAAGCATCCTTGAGAGGTCCATTCGAGTTAACACTAATACTTTTGGAAGTTGTTGATTCATTCTTATTTCTCAACTAATGATATGGCTTACTTGCGCTTTCATAAGTGTCGTCTGATCCCAAATACTTCAATTCCCTCGTTCGGAAAGCTCTCAAATCCGATTGGCCGATAAGTACTCCTCGTGGACATGGACAAAACAAAGCACAAAGCGCATGCTTATTTACATGATGCTATATCCTAGGTAGACATATGATGACGCCCGGAGTAAGCTGCACAGCGTGGATCATCATCTTAGAGCCAATCAGATCATCATTGATAGGTATGAGCTCCGAGCACCAACCAGGATCATAATCTGACGGCCTCCATTGCAAGTCACCTGAAACTTATCTCGTTGCCCTTACTCAGTACTATCAGAATAGCCTCGGGACAAAATTACACTCAAAACATGTGCGAAGCCGAGTCTCTAGCTAGGAATAATCTTTTAGGGATGGCAGTTCGCTCAGACCGCCGCCGATCTGGGGGCTGGGGTACTGCAGGGGGCGCCTATCTTTCGCTTGAGGGTCAAGACCTTCAAACTGCTCGAAACATGGAAGTAGATCAACTGACCATCATTTGACTGTCGTATACCCATGTTGTTTTTTGAGTTCTATTCCTCTCTTGGACTCCGCTTAGTAGACCATCCCGACTATAATCTCACACGACCCTTATGTACTAATAGCAGTCCGATACATGATGATAGAGCTATAACACCCAGGTTCTATTTGTCAGAGGCTGATATGATCGTTACATTGCGTTCCAAATGAGGCAATATTCCACAGGTGCTCACCTCGCTGCCTACTTGGGGCACAGCGCCCGTCAGATCGCACTTTGAAATGCTTGTGATAGGACTCCCCTGGGCGCACATAACACCGCATACTAATAGCCCCATGACTGCCGTCTTGGCTTTCTCCCCGCACTCCCCCATCTTCCAAGAAATCCAACTCGATCCATAACCCACCTACCTAGCCGCCGCCGAGCTTGCCAACCCGCCAAGCGATAGACGATGGCAGCAGTAGAGAAAGCCGAGTTATCCACAACCTCCCCGCCGCGCTACACCTCCACCTCCACCTCCTACCACCCGCCGCGGCAGCGCAAAGTGCACGACTCGGCCGTTACTTTCGAGGAGTACCACTACTACGCGCAGAAGACGCGTGCGGAGCAGCTGCTGCTCGAGGCGCCGCAATGGCAGTGGCGCGCGCTGTTCGCTTCGAAGAAGAAGCATGGTGATGGCGATGGAAATAATGTTGATAATCATGGCGGTGACCATGATGGCCCGCGCGGCGGACAGGTCGTGACGGACGAGGAGTGGATCGATGCGAGTCGGGCGTTCCGCACTGCGTCGTGGGGCGCGGTGTTTTACTTGGTAAGTGAGATGTAGCTCACTGACAGAAGCTCTGCAAGACTTTCACGATCATCGATTATGAAACGCAAGGAGTAATTATATGAGTAATGAGTACTTATATGGACACCAACCAACTAACAAAACATCCCAAAAACAACAGATCACAACCGACATCCTCGGCCCCTTCGCCGTGCCCTTCGCCATCGGCACCCTGGGCTACGGGCCCGGCATCGGCATCTTCACCGCCTTCGGCATCATCAGCGTGTACAGCGGGTACATCCTATGGAAAGTGTTCATGGGCGTCGACTCGCACGAGTTTCCCGCGCGCAACTACGGCGACCTGGCTTTTCGGGCATGGGGCACAACAGCGCGGCACGTCGTCAACGTGTTGCAGGCCATCGGGCTGCTGCTCTTGCTAGGCCAGGTGACGATCCTGTTCGGACAGAACATCAGCGAGATCTCCATGTACCGCCTGTGCTATATCGTGTGTCCATTGATATTCGTAGTTGTGGGTTTTTTCTTAACCCAGGTCCGCACATTGAGGTCCTTTGGCTGGCTGGCGCATTTCGGGTTCTGGTTTAATCTGCTGGCCATCTTCATCTCGATGGGGGCGACGGCGCACAATCCGCCGAATTTCGCGATTGCGACGTTGGGATCTGTCGGGAGTAGGTCCTACTTATCTTTCACTTAACTCAACTTATCAGTCTTGTCGGCTTACGAAAAAAACTCTAGGTGCAATCGACCCGTCCTCCATCATGCGCGATGCCGCAGGGAACTACCCGCCCATCACGAAATACGCAGGTCTTCCCACGACGAACCTCGTCGGCGCCATCAACGGCCTTCTCTCCGGCGTCCTGGCCTTCGCCGGCCTGCAGCTCTTCATCGAGTTCATGGCCGAGATGCGGCGGCCGCACGATTTCCTGAAGGGCATGTTCGTCGCGCAGGCCGTCATCTACACCGTCTACGTCGTCTACGGGAGCTTCATGTACTACTACCAGGGGCAGTACACGTTCAATCCAGCTTATTTGGGAGTATCTAATTACGCGTGGCAAACAGCTGGTACGTATTTCACTGGTCGCACTCACCACCTACCCTGTTTTCCCCTTCCCCCTTTTCTCTCAACACACTACATCCCAGCACAGTCCAACTAACCCCACCCTAGGAAACGTCCTTACCCTACTCTCGGGTCTAATAGCCGCCGCGCTCTACGGCAACATCGGCATCAAAGTCTTCTACAACAACGTGCTCGTCGACATCTTCCGCGCGCCCCTGATCACCTCCAAGGGCGGCAAGATCTTCTACGCGGCCATCGTGCCGGTGTGGTGGAGCATTGCCTTCGTCATCGCGGCCGCAATTCCGGCGTATGTATATTTCGTCAGCATCATCTCGGCCGCCGCTCTCTTGAATCTCTCGTACACGATCCCGCCGTGGATCGCGCTGGGCTACGATATCAAGCGACAAACAGCCGGGACTTTCGACCCTGCGCTGGGGCGAACCTCGAGGGGGATGGTGGGCTTCAGGAGATATGTACAGGGGTTTTGGTCGGGGGGAGCGTGGCAGGTGGCGATTAATGTGTGGCATGTGCTGTATTTCTTGGCGTCGCTGTCGCTTTCGGGGCTGGGGTTGTATGCGAGTATTGAGGGGTGAGTAACGACCTCGGTTGTCTTATTTTTCATTATTCCTCCCTTTCTCGTCCCGCCTTTCCCTCCCCTCTCTCGTTTCCCAGTCGTATCGAAATTCCAAATGAGATCTGGTGCGAAGACGGTAATTATTAAACTGACACATACTTCTCAGATTCATTGAAGCCTTCGAGATTCCCCAGGTAAACTCGTTTACCTGCCGATCTCCTTTGAATCTCGGAACGTGAGACCAAACAAGCAAGCAGCACTCGACGTTCAGTCTTCGATAACCAAATAATCCAGGCGGTGCATTTACTATGATATTTCACCTTGAGCTTCTGGTCCGGTGCATGGCTCAAGCATGCGCAACTCAGCGCGAAATCTTTTACAACCTCCATGCAGCGATAAATCTTTAGATCTATTCACATCACACACATATAAATACATATATAAAAGAAATGCAGACAGCGAAGTTTCCGAATTGGCCACGTCTTATCTTTCAACCATGTCTTGATACTTAATGCAGACTTCAGAGACGAAATCCCCCCTTTCAACCCATCCCAATCAGATGGTCTTTCGTAATTCAGGCCCATCCCGACCATCTTCGAAACGCACTATCGTGTTGCTCGCCGCCGTGCTCAATAGACCGACAATGTCCGCATTGCGCAGGTCGTCTCTGATCTGAGTGTCCGCCGAGTGCGCCAGGGTGGCGATCAAATCCGTTTTCCAGGGCCGCAGTCCCAGCCTCTGGGCCTGTAGCATGCATGCTGCGCAGAAAAATATGCCGAGCAGAATCGTCAATACCGGTACCGTGAGATAGACCCATTGTATTTCGTAGCAGATGACCCATTCATGAGCCTTGCCAGGGTGTTTCGAGCCGAAAGTGTCACTTATATAGACAGACACTGCCTTGGCAATGTTGCTGACCGTTTCAGAGACGTCAGTGCTGTGGTAGAGATAGTCTGCCATCGTGCCATCAGGATTGAGTGGGCGACACGAAAGCTCTTGCCCGTCATTCTCGGCATCGGCAATGTATGGCGGTGATCTTGACAAAGTAGTACCCCCTTTCCCGTCGCTCCCGCTTTCATCTTCCGCAAAGATCTGCTCTATCGTAAAAATCACGTTCTGTGATAGTCCAAACTTAGTACCCGCCGAGACTTCATATCTTATTCGATCATGTTCGGGGACCGCTATTTCGAGATCTCGCCTCGTGAAATCCAGTTGCCCGGATACGAAACTTTTATGACCGGAATCAAAAGGAAAATCGTTTTGTGCTGCTGCCATAATATCGTGCTTCGTAGAGTTGAGGGAATCCAGAGCCGTGTAGGAGCCTTCTTTGCGACCAGACCAAGTTTCAATGACTCGTTCTTTTAGTAGACCATTGGTCATCTCCACTTGATACAGATTAACACAAGCGAAGAAGGCGCACTCAAAGGCGGTCACGTCTGTTTCTTCCCATGTCGTGGACCCCTTCTCATACGAATCTGCCGCTTTAATAATCTGGAAAGCATAGAACATAGTGTTCCGGTCGTGATTCAGATAAAGCTTTTGATTCGGGCCTATGGATTCTTGTTCAATCCACTTACTACCCTCATCTTTTCCAGTTGAGTTGGCGTAGTTATCCAACTTCGTATCGTTGAGTCTATACTCAAGAACTCCATGGTTAGCTTGTGGGAAAATGTTTCGCTGTAGATGATTTGTTATATCACCACATGAACCGCATATTTCCGTGCTCAAGAAAGGCGTCCAAGTGCAGTTTCCTCCAGCGCAACTAGTCGAGGGAAGCAGGCTAGAAGAGGCGTTGGTTAGACCACCGCGACGGGCGTTCTGTAGCCCAAATTCTAGCGTACAGTCGAAAGTTTTTAAGGCACTGAAAATATTGGTGGAGCCAGTGGACGGGGTAAAGACCAAAGGCTTCGTACTACAAGTGCTGTAATTAAGGAATTCGCTACGGGTGATAGACACATCGCTGTTGGCTTTCAATTCGAAGGTGCGATCCGTCAATGACACAACTGTCTGCAAGAAAGGCTCGAATGCCGCAAGTAAAATGGTGACTAAGGAGCCAATGGCCACCCAGTGGCTAGAAAAACATAATATTAGCTGGGTACGTTGACATGGAAAAGGGGTGCGTACCGAGCACGGAGCCAGATGATGAGCCACGGGGCTCCCCACGGCCCTCGAGACGCATCGTCGAACCTCTCAAATCCGATCAGACTGCCCTTTCTCGATCTGAACCAGTTCCACTTCGCTTGTCCGATGCAGGAAGCGAGTGCGAAGGCCAGTGAGGTGCGAGATATAGCACCGAGAGTCGAGATCAGTCCATTGAAGGAGATGATGAAAGTCCATTGCGAAACGGGCTTGCCCTGTGCCTGAGCGAGAATGGAAATCAGGGCCACAAGAGAGGCAACGCTCAAGAATAAAGCACCAACTTCCCAGCTCCAGTTGTTTCCACGTCTCGAGGGGGTACGTCTGGTCGTTCGAGTGACGTGAGGTATCTTCATCTTTTTGAACGGTAGCATGAAGGGCATTTTCTAAGAATTTATGTTGGAAGTTCAGTTAGTGGGAGTTAAACGTACCTAATTTGGTATGTAGAGTCTCGCATGACAATTTATAACCAAGGCCGAGAGCGTGCTAGTTGAAGTTTTCTACCTTTGGGGGCCGTTGGGGGCTATGAGACTGAACGTCTCCCGTGAAACTCACGTAGGGGCAGGGCTTCGAGCAGCCGAGTGTCTTTAGATGACATTGCTATCTGCCTTGCCCCTAGCTCCTCAGGGGGATTATTGGGAAGCATTGAAGCCCTATTCAGATCAGATGAAACAACTAATTGCGGACAATGATGCTGCGCGATATGACCAGTGGTAGGTACTGGCGGATCAAGGGTGGGGGCGGGCATTCAAGCCTCAACATTGGTTTGGTTTCAGAATCTATGGCCTCGCATAACCTCGACCGCGTCATGAGGCTGAAGACAGAGTGGGGTTCGTAAAAGTTGGAAAAAAGAAAAGAAAAGAATCTACGCAGTATTGCAAAATAATGCAATACAAGAAGCGCCACATTTGATATTTCTAAAGCTAAGGCTTAAGCTTAAGCTAGCACAAGTTATAATACAACATACCACCATTACCTATAATACCCCTTTATATCCAAACTCCAACGATACCTAACACCATTAACTTGAAAAACGTGGTATAGCCTATTGGCAGTGTATACATACATGCACCTAGGAAAGTAAGTTATATGCAATTCATCCTCATCTATCACCGGATGAGGTCATCATTGATCACTAAATAGGTATTTACTTATACAAGTAGTTAACTACCTAGGTAACTTTCCCCTTTCCTTTTTTTTCCCTTTTAAAGTAATATTTCATTCGGTCTTTCTTCCTTTCTCATAGCATACACCCATACACCCATTCACCCAAACAATCATAGACCCATCAATCGATCATTCATCCGCTATCATTAAAAGCTAGCTAGGTAACTATCTATTACATAAAGCAAGGGAGCAGTGTAACAAGTAGCGACCGAGCCGAGTCAACTCAACTTGAAGTCAAACCACCTCCACCTCATACTATATACATACATAACATACAGCGTTGCTTTGATTTTGATATAATATACTATGTCGAATGCCATGCTTCCCGAAAGAGTATCGCTACCTATTAATACTTGTATTTCATTCCACTCCATCCCATTGTATGGTTTCGGTCCGTATGGGGGAGGCGGCTCATATTATATTGATAGAGTTGATGAGGTAAGGTGGCAAGGTAGGTAGTGATCGATTGATTGGTATGTGCATTGTCCGGGCATAGAGCAGAACGCGACATGATGAATGCCGACCCAAATATCCACCTCTACGTCAAGGTTCACGATGAGGCTTCCTCGCTCATCGCGCCAAGACCTCAACGAGCTCATCGGGCAAAGACCTTAACAAGCCCATCACCACCCGCACTAACAACCCACCGCCCATCATGGCTCCACACCACAGCACAAACGCCCTCCCCTCTCATAATGCGATGGCTTGTAATTTCCTGGGTGCAGGTGCGTTTCTCCAACGACCAGAACCTTAAACTAGCGTCATGGCCAGCCGAGACAAGCTCTCGGCCGTCTGGGCTGAGCGACAGGCTGGATATCGAGGCAGGGTGTGCAAGCATATTATACGTGCATTGGCCTGAAGCAATTCGTATTAGTCTCCATGATCTCTCATGACAATGGATGGGAAAAGTGTAATAACTTACCACTATTAGCATCGAAGAACCTGACAAAGCGGTCTTCGTGCCCAGAAATAATGACCCCCTCTACACCACTGCCCGAGGACCCGCTGCCGCCTGTGGGGCCGCCCGCCTCCTCCTCGCCCGAGCCCGGGTTGGAGCTCTGTTCCAGGCCAGCGGTCGTGGCCACGACGGCATTCACGCTTGTGCCTACGGTGTTGTTGTACGTTTCCAGACTCGCCATGGAACCGATCTCCTCGCCCGATCTCGTGTCGAATACAATGATGGCCGCATCGGAGAAGCTGACTACGAAGGCCTCGGCGCTCGTCGAGAGAGGCGTTATGCAAGTAGGTGAGGCTTTGGAGCCGTCGGACCTTCGAATATCGTGGATGAGTGTCGAGTTGAATGGGGAGTTGGAAGCCATGCTCGGCTGGGGTGAGTTGGGAAATTGTGATCCAGAGCTCATCGAGTTGCCCCTTACGCGTCCGCTACCGCCCGCACGTCGTCCCGTAGGTCCCGGCTGTGGGGAGGTCAATTGGGGTGGTGCGCTCACGGACCAAATCTTGACGGCACCATCAGCGGCACCAGAGACGAGGAGGATGCGATCTGGAGTGCCGTAGGCACTGTTTGACCCAAACACGTTGCCGAGAGTCGCAGGGAGGACGCATACGGCCCAGACAGCGTCAGAATGTCCGTCTAACGTGGCCTTCGGATCAACCCTGCCACGTTCCCAGACCCTGATAGTCGCATCCTGGCCACCTGAGAAGATCCAGCCGTCACCTTGCGCACGACCGCCGGTGGCGAAATTAGGAGATGGGGACCAAGAGGTAAGACTTAAGACGGCACCAGTATGGCCACGATGGGTGAAATCAGCGGTGACATCAAGATCGGACGACTGAGTGCCCATATGACCGGGGTTTTCGCGAGGTATGTGAAATCGCTTGATCAGACCATCGTCGCCAGCGGTGCATATCTCGGGCTCGCCGGGGCTTCCACCCCCTGAGAAGATGGCGGCGCGCACGGCATTCAAATGACCTCTGAGCCCGTATCGGAGTTTGAAATTCGTGCTGTCCATCTTCTGGGCCACGGAGTTGAGGGAAAGCTCCTGGTCGGAATTCCTTCGGCGGGACAACGAGCTCTTTCTACGATGGGCGTTGGGTCCACGGTTGGGCGATTTGGGGATGTTCTCGGCAGCAGGGAAGACATCGGTGTCAGGTCGCTGCGAGAAGGCTTGGGCAGGTTGTGACGAGACAGGGTCAGAAAAAGAAGCTTCGTTGAAGTCCCATCCTTCGGAGTCGGCTCCTCGCCTATCTGATGACACTTGTGCATTCTCTGACCGAGATACATCGTTGGTGGCATGCGACATGGACAGGCGATCTTCTTGAGGACGGGGGTTCAGGGAGTTGACGGGTGCAGGCCAGTCGTTTGGATGCGAGTAACCTTGAGTTGAGTTCTCTCCGGATCGGACCATAGGGGCTGAGTGCATTTCATTTGATTTAGGGACCATGTTGATAGCACCGGGTTGTTGCATGGACGACCCATGATGGTTTGGATTGGGAGGCATACGAGCAGCGGGACCCTTGGCTTGGCTCTGATCCAGCCTTAGATTGTGGAAAGCGGCATCGAGAGGTTGCTGGCCCATGGGAAGGCCGAATTCAGCCTCCCTCAAGTCCTCCATCATGGGAAGCGGGGGCGACTCTCGAGGGGGCAGGGGATTCGCCGGTGTCATCAACAGGTAGGAAAACTCAGCTTGACATTGGTCGAGGAAGTTTCGGAGATCGTCACGGTCGCGTTCGTCGTCGCCCTGGATGCCAAGAAGTCCATCGGGGCGAGGTAGGCCATTCAGCTGGTCGTTTTTCGCTGCGAAGCACAGGTCAGTCTGAGGTGCAGGATGATTCGAGGGAGAGTGGTTGGGCCAATCATTGGGAACGTACACTTCAACTTCTCTTGAATCAAAGCAGCCCTGTTTAGCTTTTGAGGTGGTTTTACGGAGTGGTCTGGTGGGGCAGGTGCATCGGCGGCGGCTTCAATCTGGGTGGTCTGGTCCTTGATCTTCTTCTCGAGAATCTGGACGTATCGCTTCAGGGCCTTCTGGGTGGCGTCGCCGCGTCGGGCGGCACCCTCGAGGGCGGCGATCCTGCCTTTCATCTCCTGGCGTTCGATCTCCCATCCGTTCCTGTCGCGCTCGTGTCTATGCCACTCGGTCTGGAGGAAGCGCATGACGCCCTGTAAGGTGTACTCGGTGGCATGGGGTACGTTGTGCTGATGCATGGCGGGACCGGATCCCATGTCCTGGCCCGGGCCGGGACCGGGGCCGCCGACTCCGTTACCGCCGGCGCCCATGGGGGAGCCCTGCTGCCAGCTCATGGGGTCGACAGTGGGGGTTTTGCGAGGGGTGGCGTGTCGGATTCGAGCGCTCGCGCTCGTGCTCGTCTCACCGTGGAGTGGGAGTGCGGCCGTTTAACATGCGCCTCGCGTGAGAGGATAGAGACCGGGGCTTGGACGAGGTTGCGCTCGCATCGAGAGGGTGCACAGAACTCTGGCTCGTGGACAGATGGGTAGGCTCGAAGGTGGCGAGACAGCAGTGGATCGAAGTTGGAATTGTTCTATATGTTGTGCTGTGCCGGGACCCGAGCAGTGGTCAGAGCCAAAATGCTCGGTATTGTGGGTATCGTGGAACTAGTCGGCGGTATAGAAAGGATGCGATTCGTTGAGATGCAGGAACGGGAAAAAATGAGCGTGGTGGGCGGTCGCAGGGTGGTGAGGGCGATTATCGTCGTGGTTGTCGTCGCTGTTGCGGTACTCAATTTGACGCGACGTGGGAAGGTTGCAAATTGAATAGTGCCGGAGATGGTCAAGACCAGGATGGCGACATGCACGGTCTCTCGGGGCAACTCGCGTGATGTGGTGTCGTGCAGTGACGTACCTACGGTTCCGACGGTGGCAGGTCGTATGGTGGTGGTGGTGCGGTGGGCGGCGTGGCCAGTCGCGATGGTGTGTAGAGGAGTGTGCGGATGAAGGCCGAGGGATGGATGGATGTCTTGGGTTGGCGTCGGGGGATCTAGCGTGGCGTGGAGTACACAAGGTCAAGACTTCCACCAAGTTGCAGACCCAAAGATGAATATGTGGTCGGTTGCGACAGCTGCGCTCGAGTCACTGCCCTGTGCTTCTCACTAAATCACTTCCTAGCTAAGGGCCAGGGGCCATTGGGAGGAAAGCGCCTGGAGCTGCTCATCCTCTAGGCGGCCTAATCCTAACTAAGCCTAGTCTGTTGAGCATAACCCATTCTGAAAAGCAGCAAGATTTGTCCAGAGTTTCTTATCTTACTAGGCGAGCTAGGTACGCCGTGGGCAGAGGTCACGACTTGTACATACCTGACATTTGAACAACAACTTTCTTCCAAATTCCATCTGGAAGTGACACGACTTGTACACGAGCGACATGTTCCTTCATTGATCAATACACGAGCGAGCTGTCTATTACGGTAGGTAGTCGATTGACAGCAACATGTGGTAAAATGCCGCCCGCAGATGAACAAAATCAGCAAACCCAAAGTTAAACACACTCCGTTTCCCCGGAACCTTAACCCAGCAACGATGACTTTGATATTTTCCCACTCGCTGGACCCCAACCAACCGTTATCCCACCTCAGACTCAGCGTGCATCTGTGTCTGTTTGGTAAATCTGGCACCTGCCGTGAGCGACAGCGTCGTGGCGACTATACTTCGGACGCAAGTGGGAGCAGCGTATGGTGTAATAATGACTATAAGTGCGGCATTTGCCCACCATCCTGCGGTCGAGGTCGTTGATCCATCTCGGCTTTCCCTTGTTGGTGTCGCAGCCCGTCAAGGAGTACCATGTGTCGCCCAACATGAACGGTCGATCGCAGACCTGTTCCGTCTTTTCTCGGAGTATTTTAACGTGGTCGCAAATGGCTCTGTCCTCTGGCGAAAATTGTATTCCTCGGTGCCACACCACCCAGTGTTTGGTGTTGTTGGTCTGCAGCTGCTCGCCCCAGAGCACGACCATGGCGCTCGTGAAGGAGGCGAAGACGGCGATGGCGAGAAAACCCCGGAGAGAGATGTTGCTAGGCTGCATGATGATTCAATGGTAGAGCTGCGAATCGAGGCGTTTTGATAGAAGCTGCGAACAGAATGGTTTACTTGGATAGTCGTGATAGAGGTGGTGATAGCAGTGGTGATGGTGTTGCTAACAAGGTCGTGGTTTGATCATGGAAGCTAGAGAGGGGCGTACTTTATGTATGTCCACTATCAACACCACGGTACGAGATAGGTAACGGCGCCGTGTTTCCGTTGTGCTTAACGCACACGCGGTCTCGTTTGACTTCCGGCCCCGATGGGCTG
The DNA here is from genome assembly GCA_022453515.1 of Astrocystis sublimbata. Lineage (NCBI taxonomy): Eukaryota > Fungi > Ascomycota > Sordariomycetes > Xylariales > Xylariaceae > Astrocystis > Astrocystis sublimbata. Next base: position 77,765 of record JAJNNY010000040.1, on the reverse strand, counting down.
ACATAACCTCTGTGAGAGATGCCCGTATCCCATGTGTCGGGAAATCAATTACCTTCCTCAAGTTGCTTGCCTTATATTTATGCGATGCAGTAGCGAACTCGGCGTAAGAATTGTTTCCAATAGGTATGTCGATGCGGTTATATTGAAGCAGCAGGTCTATAATTCCTTACCTGGTTACCACCTTGAAAGCTAAATTCTCCGCTCATCGTTCTTATGCGTTAGCCTCTTGAATCCCATGTCGTATTTCTATATTCACCTAATCCCAACTGAACACGGTTTCCAACTCGTCTCACATGGTAAGGGCACATTAGTGGCTGGGAGCAAGACGTGCTACGGTCACCCATCTACCATAATGTACATACATCATCCAGCATCTACGTATGCGTTTCAAAGCTAAAGTATCAAACTTAAGGAACATCTTTACTACATGAATGTACCTTTACGGCAAGGTGAACAGAAATGGTACCATCATGGTGGAGCATCGCATTGTCATCAGCTGCATACATGTACATATCATCAAGTCAAAAAGCACATTCTTTGTCATGAGCTGACTTAGACTAGCCTGCAACTAGCTACCTGCATGCAGCCCTCCTGCAGCCTGTAATTACTGTGTAATTACTCGAACCTCGCCAACGCATGAAATGATGCGAGCCAGGATGCGCGAGGCAGCATGGTCCCTGTCGAGTCGGGCTGTCAATGCGTTTATCTGATCCGAGATTCCGAAATCTGATTAGACCCGTGTGCCAGATCTGCGGGATCAGCAAGAGCTAGGGATCATACCCGAGAGACGTGTAGCACAATATGCAATGACCAGTTTAGATTGCGCCCAGAGCGGGCGTGCTCAGATCTTGTCTCAATCTTGCCTAGAGGCGGCGTGTTCCTGAAAGTTGAAAACCAGGAAGTAAAAAGTTGGGTGCCAGACGGCTGGGTCGTTTTCCAGAAGAGTGGAACATTCGCCGTTAGCTAATTCAGCCGAGACCTTAACGCCGAACAGTCCGGGGTAGTCTGCATTAACCTCGGCTGCCAAGAGCCAAGAGGTAGGTCATTGGCTCACCTTGAGCTTAAGCTTACTTCTTGTAACTCCAACTCGATCGCTCACTTTAACAAACCATTGTCTCGGAACTTCTTTTATAGGATATCCAACCTTATTCAACTGTCGCATCCACGTGTTTCAGCTGAGCTTATTGCGACACCAATCCTTCCACTCACTCACTCATCCGACCACTCTCACCCCGCAAATCAAGACCTGGCGCAATCGCTCATCACATCTCAGCTTCATTCAGTATGGTCAACTCAGACGACACCCCAGAATCTCGAGAGGCGCGACAAAAATTAGATGATTTTCTCAAATTCTTCACCGATGCACTCGCAGACCCTGAGCACAAAGTAAGCACCCGCGTCCCTTTCCCTCGAATCCGCGTCTTTCCCTCAAAAACAGCACCAGCGTCGTAATTATCTCATATGAGAGTATTGCAAGCACTGTCTCATAGCCCTCACCCATCATCACTCACGCCCAGCCCTCATCTCACCCCATCCCATCTCACACTCACAACAAACTCACACCCCCCAGGACTGGTCCTCCACCATAATCCGCAACCTCACCATCGTCTCACACTCCATCGCGCCACCCCACCCTTCGGCGACCTTCCGCTTCACAGTCCAGCCGATCCACGCCAACGGCCTCGGCAACCTGCACGGGGGGTGCACCTCCACTTTATTCGACTGCTGCACGACCTTCCCCCTGCTCATGATCGCGCGCCCGGGTTTCTGGCAGCATAGCGGCGTCAGCCGCACGCTGAACGTCACGTACCTGCGCCCCGTGCCCGTCGGGACGACAGTAGATATCGAGTGCGAGATCGTGCATGCTGGGAAGAGGCTGGCTAGCTTGAGGGGCGTTATGAGGGTTGCGGGGGGAGAGGGAAAGGGGGCGGCGTTGGCGATCTGTGAGCATGAGAAGGTTAATACGGATCCGCCTGTTGAGAAGCTGTGAGGCGCTTGGAAGGGGATATACAGATGATGGATTATGGGTTGCTGGAGATATTGAGACACGTGATCGTAGCGTCGTATTGCTTGGAGGTTTGCGGCGGGGTTACGTAAGACGTGTTTATAGGCGAATCTCGGTACAAGAATCTGCATGCTTGTCACATCAGATTGCTAGGTTCAATACCTGCATCCATACAACGGTTCAATTCCTCACGTATGGATGAAAGTGAGTGGCACGTTTAGCCAGTTTCAGTGCCCAAACGATGTTTTCTCCTATTAACGAGTTTGGAATATTGAGACTAGTTCAAACTTTCGCTTCAAATTTTGTTCAAATGATAAAGAAAACAACTTAGTTTTACTCTAATTATATCGGTGCGTTATGTCTCGTAACAAGAACTATCGGCATTAGAGACCATATTTATATAGCCCGTCTGGTCTGAGTTATGTTCTTTGTAAACTTTTGCCTGAGATGACAGTCACGCTAGAGGCTGTGGTTACTGGTTACTGCCAGACTCAAGCTTGGAGTCAAGCTTGATTGGTCAAAAGATTCGGGAGATGTAACCCCGAGTCGAAGCCCGATCCCCGTTGCTAGCCATGCCGAAGGCAAGCGGAAGCGAGTTTGTCGAGCAGCCACATTAGCCACAGACGCGCTGAGCTGTTACTGATTTAAATGCGGGTGACTGTACCAAAATAAGAAAATGAAGGACAAGCTGCGAGGGAATAACCACTAAAAAGGAACTAGGGGCCATGCTTTAGCCTACATAGTCTGGTCTTCATGCACGGTTGAGCCACTACAGTCAGATCGAGACTCAGCATGGAGATGGGCCAAGAACCGTTCCCAGGTTGACTGCTTTCGTTATGTGTAAGCGGCTTGGAAATTAGGCATCCTGATTCGAGAGTTGTATTGCGCGGCCATGTGGATGGCCGGATCCATGACCATGCTCGCGCGTACTCGGGGGGAAAAAGGCAGAAATAAGGCTCTGCCAATAATCCACGGGGGGTCTACTGGACCAATGGAAGGTCCAGTTCATGGAGCCTACACTCCGGTATTGAAAATCTCATCGTGAGGAAAGCTGGCATGCTGTCAGACCGCATCGTAGCACTAGTGGTATTGTGCCGAGAATTCAGCCTGCACCACTTCCCCCCTACACCACACGCATCCACAGGTGCATATTCGAGCTGAGTCATCAAAAAAACAACCCGCCTGCCACTCTATACAAAAGCAGGACGTATAAACACTGTAAGCGGAGGATTGGATTGAAGATTTACATATGGATATGGATTCAGGACAGTTCTTAGTTGTGGGCAGCTTTTGGCTAGGTTTCGCCCCGAATCTGTGTTATACGTACAAGCGGCATTTGGGCACGTAGCTTAGGAGGTAGGCTACGCCTACGCACCGAATACTAGCCAGAAATCAGCTCACGCTCCCCCCCCCAATACACTACCCCTTGATCCAATCGAGTACGCCCTGATGAGCGCTGTAGATGTCTAGGACTTAGATTTAGCGCAGCAACATCAAGTGCAGTAGGGCGTTTGGGACCTTGGATTTGGCAAATTGGAGACCATGCAGCTCCCCGGCTACAACCTAGCTAGTTCCATACAAGCTCCTCCGATCTTCACTGGGGGGACGATAGTTATATCTCAAGACCGTCGAAATGCCACGGCTCCTTTATTACAATGCCCTCATAGAACTTTTGGAAACGGCTTTCACTGCCTTTTCGGCCCTGTATTACGTGTATATCCAACTAGGTGCATCAACTTTGTATGGCAAGCTACCCATATAATTAATAATAACCTCCTATGAGAGGCTTTCTTGTCAAGTATCACGGATGATCTTCCATTCCGCGACGCGAATTAAAATTGAACCCTGGAAATGGAGCCCTATTATGCAGCTACGTGGTTGACGTATCTGTGTCCGAAGACGTGCATCGGCAAAAGCCATGGTGCCTGTAACAGTTCAGATCTGCAGCTCTAAACCACTATACTAACAAAAGATAGAACATTGCGAGAATTGGTGAGTCGGATCAATGATTTTCGCTAGGACTATTGCAGGGATTGTGCAGCGTCTTTTTGCCTTGTCGTCGCCGTTGTCGCTGCCTTCATCTTGCATAGAAGGGTCCTGGTATTTTCTCGGTACCACGATCCACTGGCTGGGTCGCGATGAAAATGTGGATATACCCTTCACTTCGCCGCCCAATGAAATGTTAATGCCATTTTTCTCCCAAGTTCGCCTAAGCCAATGGGAAGCCGCGGCGGCCGCCGGGGTGCGAGTTTCTCTCGCATTGTGACACAACTAGCTCTACAGAGGTAGGTATCGTATGAGCTTGTTCCTAGAATTTCTCACTCGGTATTTGTATGTATTATCCTTGCTTCTGCTTCCTGGCAGACAATACATACTATGAGCCTCCAACATAAAAGAAGAGCCTCTGCCCTCTGAATATGTCCCTTTCCGTCACAGCATTGGAAGCTGTCGTACATCATTTTACCCTTATGCTTGCTTCTGTCCATACTACCTTTTGGAGATCTTGGACATCTTTAACAGTAGACATCAACTCTTTTCTCTTTGATCACTACGATATATCAAAACTACCAAAATCATCATGTCTGGGACCACTACTGCCTCTAACATGACTGGGTAAGATCAATTCCATGTCTTCCCATCTGTCTTGATCCTTTCGTCCTGTCTAGACTTTGGATCTTGCCTACCCCCCCTCCCTTTGCCGCCGTTCTCATGTTGTCACCTTTTCGAGACGTTACATATTCGTCTTTGAATCTGCCACCGCTCTGTTCAAATATTTGACTGCAGATGTGGTCAGATCTTTGACTCTCCTCGCAGTGTCACGGCAAATGGCTGCATTTTAATATTGTGACAGTACACTGACGTGTCCCTCTTACTTACCCATCAAACTTTATTCCTTCTTCACACTTCCTTTGATCTTCAGATGAGATCATGACATACTTCGTATACTAACACATAATCTCTGGTGTAGCGAGGCTGGAACTAAGCCGTCGCATACCTTCTCCCATTTGACTTCGAATAACCCCTCCCTCTCCCAACAACGAGTGCACTCCTATATGTCGACTAAGAATGGAGGCGGCGATTCCGTCACTGCGCTCGGCGTCCGAGGGGTCGCCCCGGACGCAAGTGTATCGGACCGGCATGCTGGTGTGCTTTGTCAATGTCACATGTTTATTGTTCCTGTTTCATCGGTGCACTAACAGATCTCTATAGATCGTGGAGTACAGGGCTTGGCTGTACCTGCATTGGGTCATGTCAAGTCGTTAATCGTCCAGCTGGGATCCCATGCTTTGGCGAACGAGGGGTAAATGGCCAGGGGTGCTTAGGCTTAAGCTTTACTATCTTTCCTGGGATTCCCAGTTTAAAGCGCTGCTCCTGGCGATACATGCTAGATACAACAGCATAAGCAAGCCGAATAGACCTAAGATCGAATGATAGCACCTATCAGCAGATCTCGGATTTATGGACGGAGCGATCTACAAACTAATTGCGGGAGCTTACAGTAGTTCCACCCTTTAAGGTTGGCGGCAGTGGGCGGGTACTCGGACTAGGGGGTGCAACAAGGATCATTGATTTGCATATAGCTTTACGCACGGTTGTTTTAACTTGCGTCTTTCTTGAATTACATTGACCTCAATTGAAACACCGTCCCTCACTGCGACTATGTGACTTCGACTCTACACATTCCCGCACGATGCTGCAAAAGAGCCCCATAAACCAACACGCGGCTATCACGATGCGCTCCTGAGAACAGTTACGTACCACTGCTGAATGCAACGGTCCACCACAGCGAATCGCACCTATAACGCAGCGAACTTAGCCCCAACAGCGACAGCAGGGACAACACCCAATCGCTCACCAGGATACATATGACACGATTGGCTTGTAGTACCGTGCGATATATTGATTTGGTGGGAAGCTATTGTGACATACCAAAGCATGGGGTTTGCGAGTAAGCTGCACGACGAAGTCTAGTACCCTTGTATAACACGATTGAATTGCCGTACAGATCGGTCAAAGACCCGCGATACCTCTATCACCAAAGACTATGCGGGCCTGAGACATATAGCACGTGGCCGTCCCGAGCACATAGTTGAGTTTTCCTCGGGAAAAGGAAAGTTGTATAACCCAACCTTGGGAGTCGCCCAGCACTTATATAAACGATTTTACCTACAGGCGGTCTCTTATAGGGCAGCCTCTAGGCAGCTGTGAGGCTTCAGCTGCCACGTCGTCTGACGCATGCTTATCAGTGGACCTCAGCGTAAAGCCTCAGAAGTTCAGTGTAGAGAGATGATCAGGGTTTAGAGTGCTACGCCGTTCTTTTGCAGGCGTTCCTTCTTACTAGTAGAGGTATTTAGAAAGATAACCCCAGCTACATTGGGGGTACCCTTTGGATGTAAAGTCATATGACGATATTGAACCTAGCTTATAGAGCTGACTAGTACACTCACAGTAGATGCTTAAGTAGCTGTCTCTATACCTAGATTGGGGTCAGGCTTGGCACTACCCTTCGAGCTCCTCTCTTCCTATGCAACTCACTGTCTATTTACACACTTGTTGGTATGAAAATTGCCGCGTGTAGAGCCTTCCTATTAGTTGTTGCCTTATGTTTTCTCCTTGGAAGACGGAATCGTCATGGGGCCTTCGAACATAAAAGGGGAGCATCTGCCCTTTAGATCCGTTGATGCGAGTCACAGAATACAAGATCATTACACATTACCTCCTTCTATTGATCTTTTTAAAGCATCTCGCTTGACACAGATTTCTTAACATATACTCACCTACACTTTCTGTTGTATATATTAACGTTGCCTCATTTCTCTCTCTCTCTAATTGGTCTACTTGCTCGCCTGACACTGCTAGATCAAACCACTACCACAGTCAGCATGGTGGGTCAACTACTGCCTCTATCATCAACGGATAAAAGCACTACCTTTCTTTTCGTCTTCGCTCGAGATCCAGCATGCGACATATTCAACTCTCGAGACATGCATAATATGCTAACATATATTGGTTGATATAGCGACCAAGCAGTGAAACCGCCGCACACCTTCTCCAACTCACCGCCGAGCTCGAATAACTCTACGCTATCACAGCAACAAGTAAGCTCATATATGGCAACTAAGAATGGAGGCGGCGATTCTGTTACTGCGCTTGGCGTACGAGTTGCCTCGGACGCTGGTATATCAGACCGCCGTGCTGGGGTGATTCGCAGTGTCACGGATAGCTTAAATCAATATCGTGGCGGCAACACCGGAACCTAGGAACCTCTGTACGTTTCTGCCATGTCGAAGTCACGATCAATGCCCCTGCTTGTTGTTGTACTAACAGATCTCTATAGTCGCCGCGTTGGTGGGGTACAAGGGACTTGGCTATACCCTAGGCGACCGGTCGTGGGGCTATCTTGGGCGCGATCTGATGCAGATCTCAAGACAGCGAGGGGACGGGTACGTACCTATCGAGACCGGGGTCAACACGTTCCTAGCAATTTAACGCACACTGTTTTAGGTATCTATTAAAACTAGGTATATATTCAGAATATTAAAGATACTTGCGCGCAAAAACCTATTATTATCTCCTAAAATTATGACTTTACTCGTTTTCGTATAGTGCTCAGATTAACAAGGTCACTACTATAGAACGCTAAGTTCTAAAGGCATAGAACCACACTACTAAGAACCTTGTTTACAGAAGAATTAACAAGAGCGACCATTATGTAACAAAGTCATTCTGATGCCTTAAATGAATGCGAAGAAGTTCAATCTACTAGTATCATGATGCATAGGACCATTAATGCTCCCACTCATAATCTCATTATTCTTTTTGGGCCCCTACCGCGAGATCCCTGCCGATCCACCTGCAATAGCCCTGGGCTCGAACAATACGCGCATTCCCACGGTCTTGGGCCCACATTCAGATGGTTAGGCACCTCAGGCGAGTTATCTTGAACGTCGGGTTGGGGCGTTGATCCTAACTATATCACTAACCCCAACTCATAGCTGAAGATGAAGGTCGGTCAGGCACTCCAAGTCTGCTAGGCAGGCTATGACACAACCGTGGACGAGTGGAAAATTGCAGGTGGTGGATCATAAGACTCTGGGATCTGAAGGCCGTAATTATTCCTATAGGGTGCAGTGCACTCCTAATAGACACGCTAACTCAGACTATGTGGGTCAAACGGAAGGGAGAACCCTCTCCCACTAAATAGTTGCGGGGTGGCCAGCCTTCAGTTGAGTGGCTACGAGGTTTTGAATCATACAAGATAAGTAGTAGCAAGCGGGACGAGGCTCGACGATATGTTGGTCAGACAGGAGGCAGACAAGGAGTCCAAGGATCATGGCCTTGTTCGACCCAGTCCGGGACTAGATCAGCAGGCCAGTCAGGGTCTAGCAAGGGTCCACCGCCTATCTGCAGGAGCTTGGAGGCCGGCCAACCGTTTGTGCATAACATGCGTGGCGGCGTGCGTTGGACCCTTCACGAATGAGGAAATCTTGCGCGCTATAGCAATATACGATTGGGAGATCAAATGGATTACCTGCGGAAACATGCATACACATCCGCCAGGGTATCTCTACTCGCTAGGTACGAACCAGGTACAGGGACCTTAACGTTTTTATAACCTAAGAGAGTTTAGTTACTCTGACCACATATGTATTCTTTGCGTAGTGACCGAGTACTTAGGTAAACTACTGTCGCCATGGTATGTCGAATAAAGCATCCGCGGGCAGTTAGGCGGCCGAGAGAGTGCGGCCGGAATCGATATACGTACTCTCACACTCGTGCAGCCTCTCCAATCAGCTCTCTAGCTGTGCAAGTTATCAATATAAAAGGAGGGTTCCTCCCGTTTCAACTTAGGCGGTTGGCCCTCGGAAACGAGTTCTTTACATCTTTCTCCTTCTTTGATATATTTTAGTATATTTCTAACTGGGCTGCTTCATCCCTTCGAGAGTATTAAATTCTACTTGACATTTGAAACCCCCCTTTAACTTGATATTAAATCGCTGGCTCCTTAGCTTCCGCGATAAATAATCACTACTACAACAATAATGGATCAGTCAACTACTGCGTCCATGATGAATGGGTAGAAAATCTCCTTTTTCTTTTCCCTTTTACTTGTTTATCTAACCATTCATTCACTCCGGCCTCGCGTACTATTTAGAAGGTTCACCCCCCCCCCCCCCATTGATGATAATGTTACATTTGTTTTACACTTGTTCATGTACCTAGTGGGCTAGTTATAATGCTACACTACCTCCCCAACAACTAGTGAACATACCCCGCAATCGCCCTCATCCCAAAATCCCGACATAGTACATGCCCCTCACTGTGCCTCGGCATGCCTCTTGATATACCTTGCTTCCTTGTTGAATTTTCCTTAACATGTCCTTACGGTCCCATTACGCCGCTATGCTAGATGTGCTGACGTAGGATTTCCAACACAGAGGCCATGCAGCCAAACCACCTCACGCCTTCTCCAATCTATCCCCGAATTCGAACAACTCCTCCCTTTCCCAGGAGCGAGTGCACTCCTATATGGCAACCCTCAACGGAGGCGGTGATTCTGTCACTTCCCTCAGCGAGCGCGGAACCGACGCAAAGTCAAGCGTTGCAGATCGCCATGCTGAGGTGGTTCGCAGCGTTACGAGCAGCTTGAAGCAATATCACAGTAGCAGCAACTCCGGGGCTTAGGGAGCCCGTATGTAAGTTGTCTTCAACCTCTATATTAGTAGCACCCTTAAAAGCCTCATTCGGTCAGAGTACTAATAGATCTTTCAATACAGTGGAGTAGTATGCGGGCTTGGCTGTCCCTGCATTGGGTCAAGCAGCCATCTGACATTCATACTATGACGAAAGAGAGTGGAACAATGAACAGTGAAGGTGGCCAAGGGTGCTAAGGGCAGGCATCTCATTATCAAACAGAACGCTTTGCGATGCGCGCCAGTTAATTATAGCTTGGGCAGGGGCAGGGTAGATAACATGGGACCCGAACTGGCGTGGACCAATCCTCGGCGCGATCCGAGCAGATCCCAGATTTAGTTCCACGCTACAGTACAAGGTTAACGGCAGCTAACGGCCCACGAGTATCTATCTTGACCAGGGGTAACGCATATAGTCCGTATCTAATGATTTTACGCACCGTGTTTTGTGTTTGTTATTTTGCGTCTCAATCGACTCTTCTTCTTTCCGTTCCGAGATCCTTGTGCACACAATCTACCCGCACCTGCTTAGTACTAGTACAACGATTTAAGTGTACGACACCGCTAAGTAAGTACGGCTTAGGAATTTTTGATGCTATCACGCACTTCATTTTTGACACTTATTGTATACAATCTTGCTAATTCATCTATTTGATATTATGAGTTGGAACAACTTGGGCCCTATCGCGCATTGTTTCCTAGGAAACGATAGCAAGTAGGTATTGCACGGCTAGGGTCACAAATCTCCGCAGCTACGGTCAGCTGAGTTGGGGGAACTTCACATTCTGCCTTGGGAACTTAACTGCAAAATTAGCCCGGAGAGCCACCTGAGCCTTGATGATCAAGGCTTGATCATTGCCAAGTAGACAGGCATATACCACGCCATCACCTGCACCATCACAATCATCGTTGCGCACTTTCAAGCCCACTCGTGACATACTTGGCCAGCGGCACGAGCGCGCTTTTGCTTCCGAATGCTAATTACCCCTCTTGATATATTGCCAACTTGCATCGCATGCATTGCGCATCCTAATGCGGTTCCTTAAGGCGTGAAGGCCACTGTAGCATCAAGCATCCCACCCTCCGGTACCCCATACCGTGTCCCGCGTACCTTAGGTAGGCGAAAAGTCGCAGCTCGTCGGTTTCGTCACGGCATTCGGCTAACCCTTGAGCCGCATCTATCGCGATCTGTTGACGGATTTGGTGATCACTCAGAGGAACGCTACCTAGGCGAGCCTCAATCCTTGCTTTTCTAAATCAATAAAGGCGGTGCATAGACGATTGAGCAGCCTCGTCAGTAGTTCCTGAGGGTAATTATTGTTTCACACATACACACACAGCGCACAAGTGTACTTTAGGTTATGCAATAGGAAATCCAAGAATTGCGAGCGCTACTCGATCCTAAGCATGTATCTATCTTGACTTTACTTACGAGGCAAAATTGCTTTCTGCGCTTAAAGCATTGATATGAACTTAGTAAAGCTGCGTTAGATATATACATAGAAAGCCCTATCTAAATTAGATCACCGTACTCCACGGACCAGGTGCCAGGTTCCCTAATGTTCAGGAGATTTCCCTACGAGTCCCCGAGATTGGTACATTGGAAGGGCAAATGCGGGGTGGCTTAGGAATGATGATAATTAGCCCATGTGGCGTCCTACGTGTACTAGAAAGCCAACTCAGCAGGGTCGGATACTTACGTGTATATCTATTAATTAGCCCTGCTTTAGGAAGCGTTGACAACTCAACCGGTACTAATTATGTAGGATAATGTGATGCAACATGCCAAATCTGTCACCGATAGAGCCTAGCTAGAAAGACAGAGCCGAGCTGAAACTCAGCTGGGACCACCCACATCTACCCGTACCGTCGGTGCTAGATCCCTGTAAAATTTGGGGATTGCACATATTTCGGTGGCCAACACTTTACCTTGCCCTAGCTTAAGTTTCTTGTCAAGAGTCCTGTAGCCTCGGATCATGGTGGATGCTTATTTGAAGGTGTGGTGCAGGTGATCTATGGCTGCAAGCTTCTTCTTCAGATGCAGAGGCCAGGGTGTAGGGCGTAGTGGACTCAACGCGAGTTCTAGATTTCCGCAATCTCTGCGGCGTAATGTACAATTACATCAGAGACAGCAGGAAACGGAGTGAAATCCAATCGCGGGTCAGACATGTACCACTCAATTCAGGCGACAAGAATGCCAAGCAAACCTAGTTCGTAACCTCAGTTATCTTCTCTAGCAAGATCCGCTCTTTACGTGACCTATTGTGCGACACCTCGGATTTGTCCTTGCAGTTCAATCGTCTGGGTCCTTTACAAGGTCGCACCCATCCCGCATAAGTCGAAACACAACTTACGCGTTGCCATCCATTCAGTGAAGTTGAATTGATCAACGCAGTGGGAACAATCACCACACACACCTGAGTGGCGCTGTATCGTTACACCTGGGATCCACGCCTGGGTCAATCCTCGAAATGGGCAACCAAGCAGAAGTGGAGAAAATGCACGGGTCTGTCAGATTACCGAGCAGGAGTTTTCAGCTTGTCTAATTCCTCAGTCTAGCCACATCAAGACTGGTGCTGTGCCTTGTGGCGGGAGCTACGAGTACTTTGATGTGTTTATGATGTGCCCACAATTCACCATATGTGGATTTCACTTATAGCAGTAGTGACTGACTATACGTACTTAATAGCACGATGAATGACAATTGTTGCATAGGTGCGAAATACCAAGCAAATTCAAAGCAATCATGACTCTAGGTGACAGACACCGTTTTATTCGTGCAGGGTTTCGAAATAAGCTGGGCTGCGAGCTATGCTGCAATTGCACACATTATGTGTTGTTAAGATGCGCGCCATCTGATGACTTTGAGCTTATTCGACGATAGGAGCATGATAGCCTGACTCGCCTGGGAACAGGTGCTGGTTCAGATTCAGCTTTAGTGAAAGTTTGGGCCTCGGCTGGCACTAGTGCGCAGCATGGCCCGCCCCGAAAGTAGGCCGCACTAGGATCTGGGCCAAGATCGGTGCTAGGTTGGGATCTGGCGACTGTTTGAATGCCATTGTCGAATGAGTAGTTCAGGAAGTGCGTATCTACCTACCTAAGGTAGGTAGTTGCACACGAATAGTGCCAGATAAGAGCATATGAGCATACCGATTGGTCATTGTCTTACGCGGGATATTTTCAAGACAGAAAAGTGTTCGACACGTGCGAGGGTTCAAGGTTCGACAAAGCATTGTATTGCGCTGTAAGTCAGGGCATCCCATTGGCCACCCACCCCGCCGTTCCACGATCGGCACCGTTCCCCCATGTGGCAGTGTCTTATCCCTGGCCCTGCAAGGATCCATCTTGGGTGGAATCGTCTGAACATTGTCAGGGATTTACAGTAGGAGATTATTGGCATTGGCACATCCCATCGGCATCTATAACAATGTACGTCAGTACACAGATAATCGAACCACGTGATGTTGGCTAAGGCAGGACTCACCATGCACCATTCTGCCCATGCGCATCCCCATGGCCGCTCTGCAAGATGGCACTGTTCCTTGCAAGGTCCCGAGCTACCTGAGAAGAACGCTCTGCCACGCTTTGCTCAGCGGTCAAGCCTCGGACGCCCAGCGCGGTAATGGAGTCACCCCCTTCGTTCCTTGTGGACATGTAGGATTGCACTGCTTGCGCGCGGAGGGTAGTGGTATTGGTTGGTGTCGAGTACATGTGAGGTGGCTTTGTGGGCTGGTTGCTATTTAAACACGAGGCACTGTTAATAGAGTGTACTTAATGCGCGATCATGTAGACTGGTAAGTGTTTCTTAGGGGTAAGTGGGGTTGACGGTGTAGATAAAATGAAATAGGAACACACGAATGGGAAGAAAGATTAGGAAGGAACATGGAGGGAGAAAAGGTGCATTAAAAGACAAATAGAAAAGTCATTCGAGGAAGGGGTCCTACCCGTGAACCATAGGGGTGGTCGACGAGTTGTCCATAGTGTGAATGATTATTCCGCGTAGTGTGTTGACTCAAGAATGAGAAGCTGAGGTAGAGAATGAACACGGGAGTGATCTAGGGAGCGGTAATAGGTTCCGTGCCAAACTAATATATACTCATTTTCAAATGTAGTTCCTAACTATTGTTTATCGTATTATTCTCTGAATGAGCCAAATATCTTCGGGGCGGGCTGTGGCCATGAGCTTCAGGGAAAGCACCTTGCAAGGTAGTCTTTGGTGGCCCTAAAGTAAAACACGATATAGTGCTTAGGTACTTGCCGCTAATTTACACACCCTGTGGGCCGCTCCTGAACCCTGGACCATTCGAACCTCCATGTGCTGGGAGCTTGCTATAGGACCTTACCAAGATAAGTGGGCCCGCGATGATGGATTTAAAAGGCCCGGTATAGCTGGGAGATCCTCATCCGCAGCCAGCCAATCAGCAATAGAATCTAGCGTTGACCGAAAGGAACTAACTGAATCAATCGCCAAGTATCAACCCGGGTGTCTCGACCCGCAATCCATCCCATCCGTCCCGAGTGACGTTGTCATGCACATCCTCGCAAACTCGGCCAGAGAGAGAGGTGCGTTGAAACCAGAAGTGCAGAATGGGGGAGTGGGTTCATGCGTGGGGTGGAAACAACTTTTTGCTCGCAGCCCTCTGTTTGGTCCGAGATCAGGCCCGCCAGGCCCCAGCGCCGATCCCACCTGCGAATACTAAAGTTGTCATTTACAGACATTTTTCTAGGCTTACGACCTACACGCAGCACATCCTGCGGTAGCGACCAGCGGGGCGGGACCTTATATCCGCTCTCCAGCTCTTGATACCTCCCACGCGTCCCATCTCACACACCGCCACACGACGTGCGTGCATTGCCGATGCTGACGTGCCTTGGCGCGGGGAGTGAGCCTAGCATGTGAGCATTGTGAAGTTGTCTGGTTGCCTTATTGTTGCCTGGTTTCGTTTCACAACGCCACGCTGATTTGTCGACGCAAGTGGTGAAAAGTGGAAATGGTAGGGACTCGGATAGACCATCAGAGAGCCGAGCCCTTATGAAAAGTATCCCACATCACTCACCTTTTCTCACCCTTTCCGCGCGCACTTACACAGTCTCTCCATGAACACCACCTCTTCGACACCCTCACCACCACCAACCTCTAGCAGCAGTGGAATCATTTCGAATGTGTACTACTGCAACTGCAATTCTCTTGTACCCCTTCATCACTTTCTAAATCTATTGTCACGTTCGCCACGAACCTATGATACACCCAGGACAAGCTAAAACGCCGCGCAATGCAATCAACGAACTCAACTTCTGCCCCTCATCAGCAAACGGATGATTCAAGACATCCCCAACTCACATCAACTTCCATCACTCACTCAACCAACCAACCCCTCAATCAAACCTTAGCACATAAGGCAGCCCCCCCGTACCCCCCTCGCGATCCTGCGCCGTCGCCAGCCTGATGACCGACCCCTGACTGAAGCTCGCACCGCTCGAGCTGCTGTTCGACGCCATACTCGCAGGGTACTGTCTTCTCGACTGCGCGAAGTCGTTTGCGCTGACCCGTCTCGCCATCCCGGTCCCCACCATCCCAATCCCCGTCCCCCTCCGCACACTGAGATTCGAGTTAGAGCTCGAGAGGGAGAGGGCGCTGCTGCTGGGGTAGGAGCGCAATGTACCACCACCAGGGGTAGCACCAACAGCAGTACCAGGAGTAGAGCCAGCAAAAGTCGCATCGACCCTACTCCGCGGCGTCGTCGGCGCCGTGCGATACCGATGTCTTGTGCCAGCGGACGAGTTCCTCGCACCCATGCCCGAACCCGAGCCCAAACCCAGACCCAGACGGCCTCCACCTTGACGTTGACGGTGGCGCAGAGAGGACGAGGCCGTGCTTCCACTACCACTTCTCTCTTTTCTTCCACTCCTCCCATCACCGTTCCCCCCATTCCCCCCACTACCCGGCTCAAAACTCCACGCGCTCCTAAGACTCGGCTCCCTCGTACTAGGCATCGAGTCCTTGGGTGCGTCGTCGTCGATATGGCCATCGATGCGGAACTGGCTGCTCCTATCTCCACCACCTCCACCATCGTAGTCAACATCATCGTCGTCGTAGTCGCCATTGTCATTGTCATTATACAGAAACTGCGGATCAAGCGGTCGCATGCCGCGCAAAATACCCGCGAAGAGATGCATCAACCGCTGGAACGTCGCGTTGGACATTGCGCGCCCCGAGAAGCGGACGGATTCGTAGAGGTCGAGGAATTGCTCTAGGTGGGGCCCTCCACCTTCACTTTGGTCTCCGTCTTCGTTTCGATCTCGGTATTGCTCCTGGTCCCTGTCCTGCTCATAGCGTCCATCATCATCAGACAACGAAACAGGCAAAACCCCCAGCTCGGTCAAATGCGCCAAGTAGCCGCGCATCGACATATTGCCCGCGCGCTGCAGCAACATGACGGCCTCGGCGTCCAGGACCGGCGCCGCAGGGTCCGCAGTCGGGTCCGGCGGCGCCTGCGCCACGGCTTTTGCTTCGATGAGGTTCGGAAGCTCGTCCAGGACTGTTGCGTAGTGTAGGTTGGGTAGATCTGGTGACGCGGGGGAACCCCAGCCGTTGTGCTCGACTTCGCCCCAGATTGGTGTGGGTGTGGGTGCAGGCCGTAGGAAAGGTGGTGACGTGATGTTGATTATGCCCTCCTGCGCAGGTGGAGGTTGGGGTTTCGATCTGAATAATTGCAGCGAGCGACGACCTCTCCTGCCTTGTACGTTATCCGCCGCGTTCTCGTCTGCAGCGGCACTAGCGCTCCCAGGCGCAGGCTCGATAGACATCGGCGTCCCAGGCGGCGTGATGACCTTCGGCCTAGCCTCCCACGCAATCGCCGCGCTTTCACTCAGCTTCTTGGCAATCATCTTGCGGACCTCTTTATTCCCGATGCCATTCCCTCCACCATTCCCTCCCCCATTTCCACCTCCATTTCCATCCCCCTTCTCCTTCTCATACAAAACCGGAATCCCCGTCTTCGGAATACTCGCCAGCACCGTGCGCGTGACGTACAGTCGTAACACGTAGATGAAGGACACGACGATGATGGTGATGACGTATACGATGGCGATGACGATCAGGTTGATGATCTGGTGCGTCGCCGTCAGGGATTGGCGGATGAAATCCCCTGGGACCACGAGGAGGAGGACCGCGAGGAAGATGCAGAGGACCGTGTAGATGGTGTTGTACGCTAGGCGCGAGGCGAGGCGGGTTTGCGGCATTGTGGTGGTTGTGGTGGTTCGGTTTGGTTCGGTTCGGTTCGAGGGTGGTCTGTGGCTGTGGTGTGTGTGTGTGTGTGTGTGTAGTTCGGTTTGATTACGATTATTTTATTGTGTTGTTTGATGATTAGGGGTCGTATTTGACTTCGTTGGAAGTTCTTGTTGTACAGGTTTTGGCGTTGTTTGTCGTTGTTGGTGTTGTTGTTGTTGCTTATTGTACAGATTATAGAGAAGGATCGACTCGAATAGGTTAGGTACCTAGGTAAGGTAGATTATCGTATCGTTTTGTGTCGTCGTGCGTTCACATTATCTCGGTCCATCGATCCCATCGCGTCGCATCAGGTCGCCTCGAGTCGAATCAAATGAAGTGAAGGTGCATCGATTGAATTGCGACGCGCGCGTCGCGCCCACTTCGCTTCACCTGTCGCGCGATAGCCGATGCGTTTCGATGCGTCTCGTTGTGTATGTGTTGTATCGTGACCTCCCTCGACTGCGATGGGGTGTGCTGAGTTTGTGGTGTTGTGCCGTATCGTGTCGTGTCCTGTTGTTTTTCCAGCTGAAAATAGTATTACAAACAGCGAAGTGCGAAGGAATTAAGAAGTAAGAAGTAAGGAAAATGAACAGAAGCGAAAGAACAAGGCAACAGAACAAGCCGACAAGCCGGGCGGGAAGAGGGGTTAGGCTGCTTGATGTAGGTAGAACTCGTCAGGTAGGGTTGGAGAAGGAAGTGATTGGTTGGGGGCGGATTCTTCTTCTGACGTTGCACCGGTCACGGTATTTTATGGGGGCTGCATCTTAGCACCTCTTTATCCCTGTAAGTACATGAAATCTGCGCTACGTAGCGTGGTTGCAGGCTTCAGGGGTATGCATCCACAAGCCACGTGGGGAGACAGACTTACTTGATCTTAATCTTGAAAAGCAGTGATCCCGAAGAGGTAAGCGCAGGTGGGATGTGGAAATAACAAACTAGCTGAGATAGGCAAGTCTCCCAACTGGTGCGGATAGACCAGAAGCTTAAGTCGACCTCACCTAGCTGTTCCTGGCCTGTGGGTGTAGTGGTACTATGGTCCATGCCCAGTAAAAGAACCACCCCCCAAGTACTGATTCTACCTAGAATGGGGCTTTTTGAGCTATGCCTATGTCGCCTTAGCTTCTTGGCATCTACAAGCAAAATATAAAGGTACTTGTGAAAATAAACCCCTGTGAAGCCCCTGCTAGCTAGATTTGCTTAGCGCGAGACCTCTCCACTGGCGATCTAGTAGGGGGGTACCATAGTAGTAGGAGATGGGTGTGTGTGCACGTGATGCGAACAACCACTTGGATTGGGGCAGGGAATAACTAAGAATGAAACTTCCAATACTCCAGAGAGCCTGGAAAGTGCACCATGTCCGTATACTAACGACTGGGGTTGGCGTCTTTGAAATTGGTGCTCTTCCAGTTACTAGCCAATATCTGCCACCTCGTCTAGCCCACTGTTCCTAAATAAGAGTAAGGGCGTGGAACTCTTCAACCAATGCGCGTGACCTTGAATTCAGAGATGAATGTAAAAACATTGGAGTTGAAATGAGTACCCACACATAACAGTACCAGGACTCATAATCGCCATGAAATCTATAACAAGACCACTCCATAAAAGCGACACGTACCAACCAACCAAAGATAAGTCTCATCAAATAGTCATGAAGCTTTTGATTGCTATCTCTCAGGTCTGCATACCATCCATATCTAAGATAGGACTTACTTACTAACCTACCCGACCCACCAGCAACTCATTACGACCCCTTCTCAGAAATATATCGAGGTCCGAGTCAATCTCTCCATGGGTTAGAACGCATGCATGCACGCATGCAAATCAAGGCACATCCATACCCTCCCACATCAACTCCTCACCCCACCGCAACAAACCCAGGCCCTTCGACACAAGCCATAGCTTCTAGCTCACTTGTTGCATCTCCGGCTGCCTCTCCCTCTGCCTCTCCCTCACTCCCGCTCTCCCCTCCGCATCCCTAACTCCCCTACCCTCAGCCTCTCTCACCCTTCCCCCCTGCTCCTGTTCTTGTTCCTGTTCCACCTCCTTAACAACAGCCGCCTCCCTCGCCAACCTCATATCCGCCCTACTAAGTCTCAAATCGGTCGCATACGGCGCAAACTGCTCCACCAAGGCGCCCAGCCCCACCTTCAACGCACCCAAAACCTCATCAACATCCGGCGCATCCCTCCCCATCTTCAAATCCGTCCAATGGCTCGGAAAGCCGTCTTTGAAACTCTCCAACCGTCGAATAACCAGGGTAAAAGTGCGAATAATAGAAGCCACATCCCTTTGCACGTTTCCGTATTTATCCTCCGCCAAGCTGCACACAGCCAAGCGCGAAAGCGCATACGCAGCATTGATATACACGCTCGACTCCGCGTACGGAGACCCGAGGACGGCCTTGGCGAGTTGGCGGTCGAAGGTCTGCAGGAAGAGGGGGCCGACGAAAGGAAGGGCCAGCACGCGCAGGGCGAGGGTGTGCATGCGTCCGCGCAGGGCCTGTGGCTGGAAGGCCTCTTTCTGCTCGCGCGTCATGACGGCGTCGGCGGCTTTGACGGCGTGCTTTCTGACGAAGGGTGCAAAGTCCTCGATCGGTGTCTTGCCGGGCGATGTGACGACTTTCAAGACGGTGCCTGTTATGAGCTTGGTCTTGTCGGGGCGTCGCGCGGCCGACACATCGTTAGTTCGAATCGGCTGCGATATGCGCTCTTGGGGTTGCGGTGGAGCTCCAGCTGCCGGTTTGGTGGCGGGGGGTGCTGGTGCCGGCGGGTTCTGGTAGTGGTCGATTTTGCGCTCGATATCGCGGATGGTGTCGAGACATGAGACGTAGATCTGGGACCAGGTGGGGCCGTCTTTTCGGTCAATGTCTTCAAAGATGCTTTGACGTCGTGCCGTGAAGTTTCGTGAGATGAGAGCAAGCTCCCACATTGCAAAGGCCTGAATAGTTAGCGACCATGAGTATGAATTGAGGGGTTGCGCTTCGTGGAGGTCCTTACAAAGATCCTGGGCTTCTTGCTTTGCAGCCCATTCAGCAGGCTACCGTTGGGGTCCTTCGACTCCATGGTAAGCGGCTGTTCGTGTTTCAGCGGCTCACGCGTAAGTTGCACGCGGAACGCAATGTCGGCGAACTGCCAGAGCAGTCCTAGGAGGAATGAGGCCCAGATGGTGCGTCCCAGCATCCAAACGCTCCAGGGTGCGTTGCCGGGAGGAAAGTTGTATTTCGGTAGGTCGCCGTAGATAAAGCGGAAGAACCACATGGACGTGCGCCAGGCCGAGGCCCTGACCAAGCTGTACAGCACCACATAATTGAACATGGCGACGGATATGGCCAATACACCGCATCGCACGGCGAGAATGGGAGTCCACCGTCCTAGCTGTGTAGACCAGTGCTCAGGTGGCGTCGGGGCTACGTTGGCATCGGTCCCTTCCTTTTCGTCTGGCCGCGACTTGAGTGCTCCCAGCACCAAGCGGTTCTGGTCGTATGCTACATGGCCGAGGCCCTGGACAAGACCGAGTACTAGGAAGTTGACTGTGTAGAAGACGGCATGCTCGTTGAGGCGCGACCGCCCGGTGGCGTAGGAAATCCATCGGATGCCGGCATCTTCGGAGGTGGACTTGAGGTAGACCTGGCTGAAGATCAGGGAAGAGATGATGTAGGTGACGACGGTCTCCAAGGTCGAGAAGGGGAGGAAGATGTTGGTCAGAGCCTCAAAGGGCGAGTTGGAGGTTCGAATGCCCATGTGGGAGTGGGCGATGCGCAGGATGATGATGGGGAGGACGCAGATGAAGATGGCCATGGCGCGCAGGCCGGTGGGTCCTAGGGGAAACCATGACCATATAACTGATGCGATGGCAGGTTAGCGACGAGCAAGGCAACAAACGGAGGCACGACGGGCCGGGAACCACAGCAAACATACGGGAATTCCAGTTGGATAGTGTGAGCGACTCGAAGTAGGAAAGGCCAACAAGAATGGCAGCGGTGCCGGCGAATCGTCGTTGTAAGGCGGGCTGCAGGAAGTCCTTGTAGGGCGCACGTCGCGCAACAGGCGGCGCCATGGTTGTGGGACTGAAGAAAGAGAAAAGAAGAGCTTGGTGTGGTGTATCAGCACATTTTTTGTGGTGGCAAAGAACGTTACAGTCGACGCGAAGCTAGCGCGACAGCATAGACGACAACGTGGATGTGGAAGGAGGTTGAGGGGAATGAACAGGTATGGTTGTTGTGATGATTTGGTGGTGTTTTGATCACTTGCGGACAGCTAAAGTAAATAAAAAAGCTGCAGGGCTGCGCTGCAGGGAGCTCCAGTTGTACTAGTGGACTTAGGACAGTGTCCGCCCGCAAAAGCGTGTTGAGAGTGCCCAGTTGTAGAGGGGCAGAGGTGGAGCCGTGGATCTTAGTACCAGCCACAGTTTCCACCCTGACTGTGTGGCGCAGCAACAAATGACGCCAGAGCTGAGCGCATGTGATGTTGCCTGGTGAGGCAGCTAAGTAAGGAAGGTCCCTTAGCCTGTAGCCTAGCAGGTGCAGCCAGAGGCATATACTTACTACACCTTTGTCTCAGCTTGTCGGCGATAGCTCCGAATCCCCTCCTCTTCTTCCTCATAACCAATTCCACCACCATCCACCAATCCGCGTGATTTCAATTCGCCCTTTCTAGTCGACACATCATCAGTCGCTCTTTAATTTTTGCCGTATCTGCCTACCATCAAGTCCGGAGTTCCGCGCATCGAAGCTAGCTTACTAACCCCGACTCTATCCCCTCGCCAATCCGGCCGCCTCGGCATTTCATCTCATCAACTGCCTCGCCCACAACTTCACATCCATCATGTCATTCGACCAGCTCTCGGCGGTTGAGTCCGGCCGCCGGAACAACAACAATGGCGGCGCCTACACCGACGACCCGGAATTCTCACGCCTGTCGCAAGACGGGATGAACCAGCTGTTCCACCTGCAAGGCACCGTCTCGAAGCTGCGCACCGACATCAGCCTGCTGGGCACCCGGCGCGACAACCCGCGCCTGCGCGAACGCGTGTCGGGACTGCTGGAGGAGGCGACGAGACAGTTCAAGGATATCGGCGAGAGCGTCAAGAAGGTTCAGAGCTGGAGCGATGTCACCGTACGTCTTGTCTTGTCTACGTTTTACATCCACATGACCATTACCATTATCATCGATTACCGCATCCACAACCACCTACCCCAACATGACAAAGAAACCCAGCTAACAAATCTATGTCGTATGTATGTAGCCCACGCAAAAATACTCCCAACAAAAACTCTCGCGCGAATTCAAAGCCGCCCTCGCCGAGTTCCAGACCCTGCAGCGCACCGCCATCGATAAACAGCGCGCCTCGGTGTCGGCCGCCAAAGGCTCCCAAGACGAGTCCCAATCGCACTCCACCTCCTCAGGCCAGTACGGCGGCGAGCAAGTGCAACTACAACAACAGCAACAGCAAGAACAAGTGCACCTGGCCGCGCAAGACGAGGTCGACTTCCAGGAAGCCCTGATCGATGAGCGCGAGACGGAGATCCGCCACATCGAAGAAGGCGTCAGCGACCTGAACGTGCTGTTCCAGCAGGTCGCGCAGATCGTCTCGGAGCAGGGCGAGCAGCTGATGACAGTCGAGGACAACGTGGTGCAGGTGCGCGACGACACGCGGGGCGCCGATATCGAGCTCAGGAGCGCCGCCAGGTATCAGAAGAATGCAAGGAGCAAGGCGTGTTGTCTGCTGCTTGTGCTGGCGGTCATTCTGACGATTGTGTTGTTGGCTGTGTTCTTGGGGTAGAAGGAAGGCAGGGAGATGCCCCAACTTTTTTCTTTTAATTTTGTTCTTGTTGTACTGGTATGGTTCGAATTCACGGCACGTGTATCTATGAAGCGGTGTCTGGCGTTGGAGGGGTTCTTGAGCTGGACATGATTGATTGATTGTTTGATCGAGTGCGGATAGTGAGTGTATGCTACCTTTCGAAGCAGAAGCAGCAGCGCGGATCGGATAGATTTCGCTTTCGTATATATATCATAGGCTTACATCCCTTTTGTATATTTACAGAAGATTGAGCCCCTCCTAGGTTTCGGGCTCATATGCGACCTATCTATCCAGTGGCTTTTTTATACAAGTGACGTGACATACATAACCTCCTCAGATAATCATCAAGATGGTAAATGGTTCATTCACATCTATGCCTCACATCCAGCCTTGAAGCCGAAACATATAAATAGTCTTCCAAATCCGAACAACCACTTACAACAACACCTCTCTTTCCTAATCCTCTCACACAGACGGCTTCCTCAATACCGGCTTGATAATCGGACTTTCGGTGCCCGTACACTGCTTCAACAACTTGCCCGTCCCGGCCCCTTCCTGCCCAAACGGCATCAACAGCTTCAAAGCCTTGGTCATGCCCCCGTTGAACAGGCTCGACGACAGCCAGTACAGGTGCAGCGCGGCGGGCAGGTCGAGCGTCAGGGGCCCGATCAGGCAGCTTAGGCCGACGAGGGATACGGACAGCGAGGCTTTGCCGCGCGATTGCCTGCGGATTAGAGTGGCGGCCGGCGCGGTTGGGTCTGGGGAGTTGAGAGGGGCCCGCCCGAAGGCGACGCGCATGTGGTCGGTGAATGAGTCGGATTTGGGCAGGATGTTGTACACGAGGCTGATGGAGAGGAGAATGGGGAGGATGTGGAGCGGGTCCGGGACCGTGAGGTTGGTGAACCAGAGGCAGCCTTCGAAGGTTAGGGCGGGGTCTATTGTGTTGGCTATTGTTGTTGTGATTGTGCTTTCTGTGCCTGCGGAGACGGATGTTATGGCGTCGGTGGGTATTTCGGATATGTGAGTTTGAGTTTGTGATGAGAGGGGATCTGTAGGCGCAGTTGACGTTGATATTGACGTTGATGGTGAAGGTGAATCAGGCCCAGCAATCAAGCTCCCAATCAACCCCCTCGGCCCACCACACAGCCGCCGGAACCCATCAATCCCAAGCAGCCAGAACGGGAGACCGGCAAAACCGGTATATAAGCGCCATTTCTGCAGCCCCAGCTTCTTGTAAATGCGCTTGGTCACGGCGGCCTGGCGCTTCTCGACCTGCTTCGCCTGCGACTCGATGGAGACGTTCTTACCTGCAGATAACCTGGCGACATCGTGCGAGATGCGCGCGTTCCAGGCTTGTAGTAGTACGGATAGCGATGACCGCCGCCGCACGATGACGCGTGTGTAGATCTGGGCTGGCAGCCGGAAGACCACGCCGACGGCTATGGCTGCGAGGGGGATGGTCAGGAACCATGGGAGGTGTGTCGTCGTGTGTAGGGTGAGGATGAGGGATTGCGTCCCTTCTATGGCCGTGTTGATCGTGGACTGCCAGTGGAATGAGCGGCGGCCGTTGATGTTGTGGGGGTTGAGGCGGAGGTGGGTGGGTGGTGATGATGAGAGGAGTGGCTTGAGGTGGGTGGTGTGAGAGAGAGGTCTGCTGCGGAGGAGATGCAGACTCCGTGTGGCGATCATCTTGTGATCAGGTGAGACTTGTGTCTCTCATGAATAAGTTTAGATGAGAATTAGCCTGCGGAGTGTGGTGGTGTAGGGTTTTAAATGAGTGGTTCCTTCATAGCCTGGTTGTTTGGCTTGATGATAGAGTGAGTGAGTGAGTGAGGCTCGCCAGTCCGAATCAAGTTTCGCTTAGTGAAATACTTAGGTACATGGTAAAGTTGACTGGCACTCGCTTCGCCAGCCTGATTTATCCTAGTGCTCGCGACAGTCACAGCACTGCAGAGCGTTCTTGCCGATCATCCGGTCAGGGATCAAGCTGCAAACCCCAGGCAACCTTGCAGGGATAATGAGGCTTGCTGCATGGACCAGTCAAGTATCCCTCCCGCATATTAACTCCTGGAGGTACTTGGCTGGGGAGCTGTCACAAGCTAGCCCCCGCTCCTGCCCGCCGTGGTGGATTGCGTAAATTGTGGGGGCGCGATACGAACGCAACTGACCAAAAAGGTGGCTTATTCATCCAGCGACCTTCACACACATCATCACAAATCACACACATCACCACATACACCACCAATTGCTTGCGACCTCGATCGGAGACCTCTCTCTCATTACACCCCCAATTCCAAGTCTCCTTCCAAGTCAGCATCATTCATTCGTCTCCAGCTCGTGTCTTCATTCCTTATCTTCCACCACTACTTCACACCTATGTCGCACCCTCGCAGGGTCCATTCCAGCTACCGACCCTTACATCAACACTGATTGTGAAGGACAGGTCCACCGTCACGTCCATGATTACTCTGTTATAGCTGTTGACCCAGCCGTCTCTGCTGTCAGTCACTGCCTCGTCACAGACTCACCACCACCACCACCACCGACTCGCAAAACTCTCCCAATCGAACTGAATATCTACCTCTTCTACACGCCCTCGACACGTCCTTCGAAGCTTCCTACGAGTCCAAGTCCGAGTCCGAGTCCGAGTCCCTACCTTCGCATGAAAGCCCCGACCACGCTTCCGCAGCAATGGATCCCTTGACATTATTGGTCACGGGCGCCGTCATCGGTGTCAGCCCCTTCGCCACCATCGCCCTGTGGCATGTCGTGCCCATTCTTGTCAATGCCCTCGTCCGAACCCTGGGATCTTGCGCCGGCTGGTACCTGCGGAGAAAGACGGATGGCCGCCGTGCCCTGATCATACAAGCTATCCTGGACGCCCGCCAAAAGGCACTACTTGCGAAAAGCGATGCCAAGGGCCGGCCGTCTGAGAAGGAGCCCTATGGGGAGCCAGAGGAGTGGGATGGCATCGTTGGCTTCTTCCATCCCTTCTGCAACGCCGGCGGCGGTGGCGAGCGTGTCTTGTGGGCTGCCGTCGATGCCATGCAGACGAAATGGCCACGTGCTAAGATCATCATCTACA
The DNA here is from genome assembly GCA_022453515.1 of Astrocystis sublimbata. Classification (NCBI taxonomy): domain Eukaryota; kingdom Fungi; phylum Ascomycota; class Sordariomycetes; order Xylariales; family Xylariaceae; genus Astrocystis; species Astrocystis sublimbata. Next base: position 51,909 of record JAJNNY010000040.1, on the reverse strand, counting down.
CCGGCGATCACGACGTCGCCAAGGATAAGATGCTCTCTCGCGTCAAGGTTGGCTTAAATCCTCTCTGATGTCTCTGTTCACAAGTACTCTCATGCTAACCAAGCTTCCACGCCCCACAGGACACCTTCAGCATCGACCTCGACCCGACCGGCATCCACTTCCTCTACCTTACCACCCGCCGATGGGTCCTCGCCTCGACATGGCCACATGCCACTTTGTTGGGACAATCTCTCGGCTCGCTTGTCATGGGCTGGGATGCCTTCTCCCTCCTCGTTCCCGACCTCTTCATCGATACCATGGGCTACGCCTTCACCCTCGGCCTCGGCAAGCTGCTGTTCCCCGACGTGCCCACTGTTGCTTACGTCCACTACCCCACCATCTCCACCGACATGCTCGAGTCCCTCGACCCCAAGAGCGCCGTTGGCAACCAAGGTGTCAACGCAGGCAAGGGTGTTGGTTTCAAGGGCGCACTCAAGCGACAATATTGGACATGGTTCGCCTCTCTCTACTCGCGCATGGGTGCCTCCGTCGACGTGGTCATGACCAACTCGACCTGGACACAGGCCCACATCGAGAGCATATGGGGGCCTCGCCGCAAGCAACAGAGCCGCCCCCACCAGCCCGCCGTCGTGTACCCGCCCTGCGCCGTCAGTGCTATCCAACAAGCCATTGCTATCAGCGCCGAGGAAGAGAAGCAACGCAAGAAGTACATACTTGACATCGCCCAGTTCCGCCCCGAGAAAAACCACCAGCTGATCCTGCACGCCTTCGCCCAGTTCGCCAAGTCCGACACCCCGGCGAGCAAGGACGCCCAGCTCGTGTTATTGGGCAGCGTCAGGGACGACAGCGACTCGCGCCGCGTCTACCAGCTGCGACTGCTCGTCAACGAGCTCAACATCAAGGACCGCGTCATCTTCAAGCTAGATGCGCCCTGGTCCGATGTCCTGGACCTGCTGAAACGGTCCTACATCGGTGTCAACGGCATGTGGAACGAGCATTTCGGCATCGGTGTCGTCGAGTACCAGGCTGCGGGCTTGATCTCTGTCGTCCACAATAGCGGGGGTCCTAAGCTTGATATCGTGACCGAGGTCGATGGACAGCCAACTGGTAAGCTACCTCTACTACAGTGTTGATATTACTGTGCTAACGAACGGTTCGGTAGGATTTCACGCCACCACCGCATCCGAGTTCGCCCAGGGCTTCGAGGCAGCCTTCTCCCTCAGCGATCCCGTCGCCATACGGTTGCGCGCCCGGAAATCGTCACAACGCTTCTCTGATGAGGAGTTCCGCTTGCGGTGGATCGCCCAGCTGGGGAAGTGCGTCCCGCTAGAAACGAGGGCGGGAAATGGATCTAAGGAAAAGGAAAAGGCTGTATGAAAATGAATACGGCGACCAGGCGGGAGATTCGGTGGTAGGGTGGTAAAAAGACAGACAGAGAGACAGACACCCTGGGGACCTACTTGTATGAAGAAAGGCAGAGAGGAAAGGAAAGAAAGAGGGAAGGAAGGAAGGAAGGAGTGAAGGAAAGCATTTTTTACTAATTAACTGACTAACTATTTGCATGGGAATGGAGTTTGAGCTTGAGCTTGTTGTTTGCTTTGAGTTTTGCTTTACTTTCTGTTTCAATCCTTGACGATGTGGGTGGATGGGAGAGAAGTGGGGAATGAGGGGATCAGGGGATGGAATGGTTGATGGGAGATTGAGCCAAATATACACGGACGGGTGTTGCGATTGTAATTATAGGCAAAGATTGCGTCGAAGACGAGGTAGGGAGAGGGGTGCAATAGCTATGATGTTGGCAATGGGGACGTTGTACTTGTTATAGAACAGAACCTCCAGCTAGGGCTAGGGCAGCTTGTGTAGATCATCCAATTAAACTGAACTGGTTACATGAATCGATGTTGGTATGCAGATTGTAGGCAGGGTAAGTATGTGCGTTTTTGGTTTTATCGCCAGAGCCTTGGGTCTTGGGTCTGAGGTTTTCGGCCTGACTCCCTCCACCGTCACATACAACGAATGCATTGACCACACACTGACTACCTTACGTATGCCTTTATGTTTAGATAATTTTAGCAGCTCATCACAGCGCGGTCCACGATGCAGCAACGGCTGTTTTGACTAAAGGAGTAAGATAGGTAAATTGTCGAGATCAGTGGTGCTGGCTATAACTAGCCCCTTTTAACTCAAACTCCCCAAATCCCCTAAATCCCTTGAATTCCACCGACATGCACACACCCATCTATCTCTCTGCGGTTGTCAAAACTCCTAGTATAAGGTAGGTAGGTAGCGAGTGATTGATTGATTGATCAACGCTAGGTATCCGGGTAACTTAAGTACCTACCTAGGTAGATAAGTACCTATAACGCAAAATGATTTCGAAATGCCCTTCCCTAATGCTACCTCATATCCATGCTCGTAGTACGGCTGCCCTGCAATTCAACCGGTGACGAGACTACCTGCATCTCGTGCAGCGGCGGCTGCGACGCTAATTCGTTCGGCGTGGTGTTGTTATTGAATCCAAAGTCCCCGGGGGGTTTCCAGTTCTGTTGCTGTTGTTGGTATTGGTTTTGGGGCGATTGTTGTTGATGGAGTTGTTGGTGTTGATTTTGGGGTGGTTGCTGTTCAGGATATGCAGTGGCCCACGCCGGAGGAACGGTTGTGCGTTGGCGCTGTGCGCGTTTCATCTTCATCCACCAGAGCAGAAACACCGTCGCGAACAGAATCCCTCCCAGCGCCGAGCCGACGGCGATGCCGGCCACGGCGCCTGAGGTGAGACTTGGAGAATTGGTTGGGGACGCAGTATTTTTCGCACTAGCACCGCCGGCTGTGCTGCTCGTTGTTGGTGTTATCGACTAGGGCCAATATGTTAGTAAGGAATGATTGTACTTCGAGATTCCACAAAGGGATGAGGAAAGGGGTATGTAGTAATGTATGCATGAACCACTAACCGAACTATCCGCAGACGTTGTGGCAAGGTCGGCATTAGGCACGCGGATCTGCACGCTATAGGCGCCGATGCCCTCGTTCGAGAATATTGTATGCAGACCGACGGAGGTCGAGCCGCCGTCGAAGACGGACGTCACCGCGAACGACGTCTCGAAGACCCAGGTCGTCGAGCAGCCAAGGGTCGTGAACCACGAGGCGTAAAAGGTCGCGGCGTCGGGGTTGCAGGTGAGTGGGAGGAGACTATTTAATTATAGGTTGTGAGTATTCAACTAAGTAATTATCAAATTGTTTGGTTGGTTGGTGAAAGGGCTGTAGGTATCAAGGAACTTCTACTTGAAATTGCAGATAGATAAGTAGACAGATAGACATACGTTTGACAACACGTATACGCCGTCTCAGCCACCACCGTCCCACTAGTGACGAGGCTCGAGCAAGCGACTGTGAAGCCCGGCGGACAGGTCGAGGCCGAGTAGTAGGCGCCGCGCGAGGGCACGTAGTGCGAGGGCATGCAAGCTCCGATATCCGTCGGGCCCTGGACAAGGTCTCCCGAGGGAAAGAAGTAGACGCCTTGCTGGTCGTAGCAGCTTGACGGGGCTGTGAACGGTGGCAATGGCCCGAGGTTTGTTGTGGACGAAGCCATGGTCGGTGCTTGTCGTGGATCATTACCTAGGTACCTAGTCTAATTATTGATGAAAATGCGCGAGAGGGAGGAAGACTGTTCAATAGCAACGAGGAGTTGGTCATGGGAGGTTGTGAGAGAAGGCTTGCTTACGAGTAAGATCAGGGGGAAATGTCGTTGTCAGATGGGGAATATGCCGGGTAAGACTTTGGGACTTTCTTCGTGACACAAAGTGGCGCGCCGGCAAGTCGCCAATCTGCGACGACTGGTAAGCAGTCCTGCATACGTTCTCCACGACCCGCGGATAGGACAGGTCTATTAATAAATAAATTCATGATCTGAGGCCAATGATGAAGCATGCTGTCCGCCTTCCACGGAAATCCCAAACAGGCACCACACAAGAGCGGCGGCATCCTCGTTGAGGCCTCTTCTAAAGATTTCTCTATTATGTCATGAATCGTGATATTTTCTTTGGGTTTGAATTGTTGAAAGAGTACGTAAGCAAAGTGCGTACTTCAGATAATAATACTGCAAGCTCTATGTTGGCCAAATGTTATTCATACCCAACTCCAACTGATATCTAGGTACTAAATGGGATGTAGCTTCAAATGCTTCTCTTAATACCTGCAAGGTGAGTTTGAAGCCTTGACATCATGGCACTCTCTAGGATTTGAGCTGGATGCCTCTCAAGGCAGAACCGTTGCTAGCAAACTACGTTAGTACACTGAGGGTTAGTTGAGAATGATGGAAACTGGTTCAGGTCCGAATCTCGACCTAGGCACGAGTCGACCTTGAACAGACAATGATAATTAGGTCGCCAGATAGTTAGGTACGTAGGTGGGTACGTGTATACTTATATCTATATAATTCTATCGATACTGGTACTACTCTAAAGAAACCGGCACCCGTCATGTTTCAAACACCTCCGACATGCCTCCAAACACACCCTCCAAGCCCGAACCCTAAAACTTCAAAACAACCACAAGCCTGCCTAAGCACCTACCTACAAAGTAAGCCCCCCAGCAGCCCTCTGCCTCGTCTCGGCAACAGCATCAAACGCCCCGCCCCCCCGCACCAGCACGCCCCGCCCCCCCGCACCAGCACGCCCTGCACCGCGCTCGCAGCAAGGGGCACCCACGTGACATTGTGGCCCTTGTCTGCCAGGCTGGCCGCCACGGCAGGATCGAAGCCCTCTTCGAGAACGACCGTGTTGGGCATGAGTTGGTCGTGCACGCGCGGTGTCGCAATGGCCGAGCGCATGCTCGTGACTTCAGTGTTGGTGTTGGCATCAGAATGAAGCGCGGCCTCCACGACGCGCCACGCGACCTGCGTGCTGGCGCTGATGATGCGCGACCCGCCGGCGGCGCCTATGACGGCTAGCAGACGCTCCGTCTCCTTTTTCGGCTTCTCGGACTTATCTCTAGAAGATGATGAGGAAGAAGAGTCATTAGGCATAGCAACCATGACCGTCGCGATCGAGCTCAGAGGCCTCTTCCCAGGCCTGACGAAGTTAGCCTCGCTAGGCTCAAAGCCGAACTCGTTCCGCACGCCGGGGATCGAGAAGTCATTCATCTCGTTGTTCACTATCACGCCTGTCGACGGGACCATCTGCAAGTTTCCGAAGAGAAGATTGATGGTCGTCGTGCTCGACACCGCCATGCCCTGGCCGTCGGCGGTGCTGACGTGGGAGGTGCCGTGGCCGGGCGCCGCGTAGCGCATGTTGTTGTGACCCCGGCCACTATCGCCGAGGCCGTAGTGGTCCACGGGCTGCGTGGCGTTGTCTAGGATCATGGACCGCACCACGGCGGCCTGGTCCGCGTCGAGCATCAGCGTCTCGTACGCTGTGGCGTTCACGAAGGCTGGGTCGCCGAGCTCGGCGCGCGCGCCGTAGGCGAATCGTAGTGCCTCGTCGAAGCGGTGCATTGTTAGGTTCACGTCAGATGAGTACGACGACGAGTAGCCTTCCATAACCTTCAGTGTGTTGAGGGAAACGGCCCCGCTCGCCGGCGACCCGGTGGCGTAGACGTTGAACCCGTTGTACATGATCTTGAGAGCATCGCGTGCGATCACCTGGTATGAGGCCAGATCTTCCAGCGTCATTGTTCCATTGCCGCCTTGTATTGTGGCTATTATTGCTTCGGCTGGATGGTCGTTAGTTTGGGTTTAGGAGAAGGCTGTATTAGGTATATAGGGGTTGCATAGGGGGTTGAAGCCATGTGTTGCCGACCTACCCATTTCTCCAGTGTAGAACGACTCGGCCCCGTTCTCGGCGACCTTCTGGAGTGTCCTGTATTCTCGTCAGCTATTTGCCGCCTCTGCACTTCTCTATGGATGACTTCTGGTGGGTGCATACTCTGCATAGCGCTTCCTGTACATTCTCTCGCCCAAAGTGAGGAGAGCACCTGCGCCAAAGTCAGTGTATGGCGCTTTACCAACTCAGGGGTAAAGAGTAGCGGGAAAAAAACCATACCCCGAGGAGCGAAATCCAAAGCCCACGAAGGGTCCTCTACGAGGAAATTCCAACCCGCGTACTTGATGCCACCATGCATATACCGCACCATATCCTCATTGACCTCGAAGCCGTCTCTCGCCACCGCCGCCGCCGGCTCGACGACAGCGCGCCACGCCAAGGCTCCGAACTTCTTGTGCGCGAACTCGAGCCCGCGCAGCTCACCAGGCACACCGGCCGCCAGCCCGCCAAAGACGCTCGCGGCGACGTTGTCCTTGAACATGTCCTCGAAGGCGGCCGCCGGCGCCGACTCGCGGTAGTCCACCACGGTGTAGGACCCGTGCGCGTCGCGGATCAGCGCGAACCCGCCTCCGCCGATGCCGGAGTGGTACATCCCGGTCACCCCGACGCAGAGCTGCGTGCCTATCCATGCGTCTACGGCGTTTCCCTATGTTTGCGAGCGGGGGTTAGTAGTCGGTCATGACCGAGATGGCATGCTGAGAGAGGCGTGTATTCTGGAGCTGGGCTAGGCGGGCGAAGCTTACTCCGAGCGCTAGGAGGTCAATGCCGATTTGACTGCACACTTTGTTTTCGCTGGCGACGGCACCGTGACGGTCACCGGATGCGCCGGGCTCAAGCACGGTCTGTTGCCCGATGTTATCCCATTGTTGTTGTTGCGGGAGGAAGAGACTGGATGATGTCGCTGCGAAGAGCAGGAGCAATAAGCTCTGCGGCAGCTGGGATAATGATTCTGAGTACGCTTGTTAGTATATATAATGAGACATAAAAGCTCTCACGGTCGCGCACGCACTCATTGTAAAAGTCCACTTCGCGGGTATTTTGAAAATGAGTTTGAATGAAGCAAATCGCCAGTCATTCGCGCCGCATCATCCGAGGTCGTTGGATCTCAGGAGACGAAAACCCATTGACCGCTGGTTCCGCGACAAGTAGGTAATCCTCGATCATGCGACACTCGCACTAAGGCTTATTCATCGATGACGGCGATATCTCGCGAGCAAAGTATACTTCTTGAGAGTAAGATGACTGCTAATAAGGGAAGCAGGTGAGACGATAAGGCCTGTGAGATCAGCTCTCAAGCCTCCCTGTGGAACTGACCAACCGTCACTGCCGGCCGAGGGATGCAATGAGCGTCCGCGTCGCCCGATAGCCGCCGCACGGTGGCAGGGGGGCTGCTATCATTGCCGCGAATCAGCTAGCGCGCTGCTGACGCGACCTTGCCGGAAGAGGCATCCTTTCACATGGGACCCCTGAGAACGATAAGCGCGATTCTGGGCGTGATAAGCTCATTCGGCTGGTCACGATCATTCCGGTCGCATTTTGTTCAATTACTTGTACTAAGTACTTGACGCTTTTATGAGGTGAAGAAGATATGTACATATTGGCATAGGGCAACTCATCATTACTAGTGTTCAGTATTCGAAGCGCCATTATTTAGCTAATGGCTTTATTCAACAGAGCTTGCATGTAATTAATTACTCAAGACGTTGGTCCAGCTGCGATATCTGGCATCTCGCTGGTTTATCAATTACAGCATACAATCCCAATAAGTAGTGGGAATTCATTGGGCTTGGCTCACATTTTGACTCAATGACAACAAGCGTGTTACGGAATCATACAGCTCTACTTTGCATGTTCGATTGATAACAACCCGCAAGGAAGCCTCTATTCAATCCGACTAAACTGGCCTTCGAAATGCCCGTCGACCCTTGATGTACAAAAGGTTGATTGGTTGCGCGTGCTGGCGGCGCAGCAACCAACGACCAACAGACAGCACAGCAGCTCCCAGTCAATTCGCCCACATTTCCAATAGCCATAGCCGGCACCAACAAAGTCTCGCTCGATGTCGTCTTGTCATGTCTCTTACTGGCACTTCTCGAATGACATTTTTAGACACGCTCGTACAAAATGTCCAATATCAACAATACAGATATCGCAGGCGCTCTCCGCCCAAAGCTCTCCTCGGCCGCAGCTGTAGTTCTCCCTGGCGACGAAGGTTTCGGCGCTCTGGCAGCTCGATGGCGCGAATATCAGGCGCCGAGCATCTCCGCCATCGTCAAAGTCGCCAACGAGGCGGATGTTCAGGAAACAGTGAGTATCTGCCATGCCTCCCTCAGATGCGTAGCTGCTCGATCAATCAATCGTTTCAGTCGTTGTGAAAGGAAAGATAGAGAGAGGGAGAGAGAGAGACTAACAAATTTCAAAGGTGCGCTACGCCAATAACCATGACATTCCCTTCGTCGTCCGCGCTGGAGGTCACGGCGCAACAAAAGCCCTGGGCTATGCGAAGGGTGCGATCCAGATCGATCTTCGCGCTCTGAACCACGTAAAACTCTCAGACGACGGGAAGAGCGCCACGGTCGGCGGAGGCGCGACTGTGCAGAAAACGATTGATGCGCTGGCGGCGGTTGGGAAACGGACTGGTAAGCTATGCCCACTCTCAAGTACCCCTATGCGGAAACGCAACGCAGACACGATGAGAAAGATCGGAAATTAGAATCAACAAGTTAACAGAAAGTAGTAACTGGCATCTGCGAGCGCGTGGGCATCTCTGCGCCAACCCTCGGCGGCGGACACGGGTGGCTCCAGGGCCAGTATGGGCTGATTGCCGACCAAGTCATCTCCTGCCGTCTGGTGCTGCCCAACGGCGACTGCGTCACAGTGTCTGACGACCCTGACTGCCACCCAGATCTGTTTTGGGCTCTCCGAGGCGCAGGGCACAACTTCGGACTCGTGACGGAGTGGAACTTTCGCATCTACGACGATGTCCCGGAGTGGTCCTGGGAGATCTTCGTTTACGGCGGAGATAAGCTAGAGGCGCTATACGGCTTGGTGGACCAGAAGATGCCGGATCAGCCGGCGGAGTTGATCTATTGGGGCTATATCATTAAAGTCGCAAAGATCGACCCCGAGCACGTAAGTCTTCAGTCAGCCAGAATCCCACTGGATATGGCACCCACTCACTCATCACTGGGCGAGCATATTCATTTCTGTCTATAGCTAACCTCAACTTCAAGCCTATCCTCTGGTTCGCCGTAATCCACAACGGCCCCGCATCAACGATAAGCTCCTACGCCGGCCCATTCCACACCCTGGGGCCTCTCAACATACAGTCCGGCAGCGGCTCCCTCCACGACCTCGCCGTCGCCACGTACCAAGATGCTGAGGGTCCCGCATGTACATACGGAATGACATCGCTGCGCTTCCCAATCGGGCTGACATCGCACGACGTCCCCGCCATCCGCCGTGTCTACGACGAGATCGACACGACTTTCCAGCGCTGTCCCGAGGTTTCCGGTTCCTTCTTCCTGATCGAGGGGTACTCGACGCAAGCCGTGCAGGCCGTCGCCGCAGACAGCACGGCGTTTCCGCACCGCGAGGACAAGATACTGGTCACGCCGTACATCATGTACGCCCCCAATGCTGCAATCGATGGCGTCGCGAAAGAGTTTGGGGAGAAATTGCGAGGCTATCTGTTAGAAGGGAGCGAGGACCCGGGGCGGCTGAGGGCGTATGTGAATTATGCGTATGGCGAGGAGAGTATGCAGGAGGTGTATGGCTGGGAGGACTGGAGGTTGGAGAAGTTGAGGCGGTTGAAGAAGCAGTGGGATCCGGAGGGGAGGATGCGGTTCTATGTGCCGATTGTATAAAGGGCTCGTGAGGAGGGGTCAATTTGGTACTGAAATCACGTATACTGAATGACCCGGAATCTTGATATTCATCATCTCCAAGATGTCGCGTCCCATTTCGGATCGTCTCCTACTATGTCCGGATGCTCGTGCATATGTGCTGCAATGTCGCGACACCTCGCCAGCCAAATAGCGCCCTCGTCACGTTTCTTCGCTAGGTATTGGACAACAGTCTCCATCGCCGCCATCCGCTCTGGCAAATTCGTCAAGAACGGGTGAAATAGTAGCGATAGAAAACCCCCATTCCCAATCGCCTCGTCAATCTGGGCGATATATGCCTTCGCAAGCTCCGTCGGGGTCTGGGGGTCTTCGCCAGGGAAGCCCTTCATCGCCCGCAGCTTGCCGAACGTGTCCATATAGTAGAGCGCATCAACCGTAGTCCACTTAAACGGCAACACAGCAATAAAGTCCTCATCAGAGCCCGTCTTAACCATAGCAGCAGATTCGGCCGCAGGACTGATGTAATCAAGCCCGTAGTGTCGACACAGCTGCAGCGTCCTTTCGCCGTGTATCAGACCTCCCGGGGGCCGAAACCCACTATATCGCTCTACCCTGCCCATACCGTCGCCCTCTCCATGGCTCACACCCTTGCTTTTCAAATACCCCTCCAACCCCTCCCTGCCGAAGGATCTGTCAAAATTGGCCTTTTCAGCTGCCTCCTCCAGCTTCCCCCATGCCTCGTGCCGCCACGCATGCCACGCCAGCTCGTGTCCGCCGTGCGCCAGCGCGTCAATTGTATCGGGGTACACCGACAGATTCCACGCTTCGACGAAGTAGGTGACATGGATGTCGTGTTTTGCGAGCAGAGCCAGGATGCACGGAAGCGCTTCCGTCACTGAATAGTGCGTTCCGATGGGTTCGGAAGCCGGCCAGAGCCCGCGGTCGAGATCGGCCGCTTCGCCCATGTTGTCTAGCGTCAGGGCGATGGCGGCGCGGGCGCCGTTGGGCCAGTGGGGGGTCGAGGTGGCGGACATCATCACAGCTGAAGGTTACTGAGGTGATGGGGTTGCTTTGGCTTGGCGTTGCCGATTTCACAATCTGGTAAGACCTAGGATGCGAAGGCGCAGAAGGTGACTGTAATTAGAGAGAAACCATCCCTGTTTCAAATCGAGAACATAGGGGTTTCCTCATCTCATCGAGGTAGACATCTGTACCGACGTTGCGGAGAGGGGATCTCCGATGGGTCGCGACCCGTTGCGTTGGTCGGTCCACTTTACTCCGCATTATTCGATTAAAATGCCGAATCTTCCTTATAGCTGTCTAATTCACACGGCAGTTCGACGGGATCACCAAATTTCCATCAGCAGCACAAACTCAACCCGAGTTTTGAATCGTAGTTACACATATTGTCCCAACGCGATGCAAACGCTAATGATACCCCCCGAGCTTTTGGTACAATAATGTATATCGCCACGGGGGCAGCGGCTTCGTATCCGAGCTCCGCGGCACAGCCCTGGAACGATGCATCATGCGGCCTATCATAAGCTGCTGACGACCCATACTAGCTTACTCTCATTAACATAGCATTCGCGCGCTTGACGCGGGAACACGTGATGTGCTATCATTGAATTACATAAGTAATGACATATGGACAGGGGGTTGGTGAAATGGCCATACTGCCTGTAGTAGAAATCTGTTTGATCATACCATCGTATCTCATCCCTCGTTAATGCTTTCATCTTTGCTATAATTATACGCCTTATTTCATTCCAAATGTGTAGCTATTACCGACTCTTTTGTGTGATTATTTATAACTTGGTGTAAGGAGAGGGCAAGCGTCGCGCGCCAGTCGTCTTGATAAGGATTGAACCATTACACGTCTGATGTCATTCTGTAACAGGATGTTTATTATTTAACGAAACTCATTCTAGATTCCCGAACAGGAAGACAGCTCGCCCCCCTCCCTGGGATATTACAGCAGCTAGTACTGTGGCTGTCGGCTCACATGCCGATGCGTTTGCAGAGGGCGTTTCTTTTCCTGCAATGAGCCCGACTGGGATTCGACTAACCGAAACCGAACGTGTCACAACAGCAATAGAGTATGTCAGCGAGTCAATAGCACATGATTTGTAAAGAATCTCTTGTTTTGATAGGGCTGGCTATGGAAGAACATTGACTAGCCTCACTAACGACTGCTATATACTTACGCCAGTTCCAATGTAATATAATTCGTCGGTAATCGATTGTTCTCCTTTTCGACCGCGAAAAGGTCGCGGATGTTCTGCTTTCAAAGACGACGCTGCCGATTCCCAAGGCGAAAAGGCTTAGACTGCCCCCTGTGCGCCTTTCCCTCAAACCAGGAGGATAATGGTAATTATCGCCGGCGCATCCCAGCGTAAGGTAGTTCAAGAACACAAGCCAGGGGTGACTCCTTTGAACAAAAGCCGTATAGAAGTCCTCCTTCACCTAATGGCGACCGTCGAAACAAGTATAATCATCGGCCAACTACTCGCAAGCTCGCTTGTAGTTCCGTGTAATAGTTGGCCCGTGTCTGAAACGATAGCACGGGCCCCTGATGCGCTGCACTGAAGATGTCGTAGAGCTGGTATCCGTCTAGCCTGCCCCTGTTCCCTTTCCGGCCTGGAATCCCGCCCCCAACGTTGCCAAGTCTCCCTTGCAGGCGATCAAAGTCAAAATACCAGAGTATCTTGGCTATGACTAGGCTGATTTCCATGTAGGCCAACTGTTTCCCAGCGCATGATCGCGATCCCAATGAGAATGGGGCAAAGGCCTGAGATTGGATACTTGTTCGATCAATTCCATTCGTTGCTGCATCATCGTAAGTTCCGCGTCGCTCAACTTTAAATGCCGAGCCTTCGCCATAGCTGTATAAAATCATACGGCAGATAGATAGGACTTGGCATTGAAATTATGAAGATTTAGCTACAAGACCAAGAAGGTGCACGACCCATGAATTAGCAATGAAGTATGACCGAGTATAGAGCACCTCCTATACCCCCGGCTCGCCCCAACGTTCTTTTTACCCCAATGCTTAGTCACTCGCTCGCTGTCCAAATGGTGCTCGCTCATGAGCTTCCTGTCCATGTCAGCATGCTTGATGAACACTACACATAAGACCAGAATGACTACGGAGATAGCAAGCCATGTCGCAAACACTATCTGAAACCCAAGCTTATAGGCATCATAGATAGTATCCTTGACATGACCTTCAGGGAGGCGATGCAAAGTGGGAAGATACGTGTCCGCATGATCGCCAATCTCCGTCGGGAGACCCTCCCAGCCCAATTTCAACTTGAGGACATTCTGGAACGTCGTCGCGCCTATACCGACACCGACGGCAATTCCGAGCTGTCGAACAAAGATGTACATGGCCGCGGCGGCGCCCTCGTCTCCGAGCTTGCACATAGCCTGCGTTGCGAAATTTTGCGCTCCGAGAATAGCCCCGTGGCTGATGCCGCCTATCAGCAAGCTGATGACCCACACTACTCCAGGCATACTAGATATTGAAAGCGTTAGAAGTTATTCATGAAACATCAACTTTCATCACGTACCTGTGTCCCTCCCCAGGAGATGGCAATCAAGAACAAGGTTGTCGAGACCGTGAAGATGAGGATCCCAAGCCAGTCAACCCTGCTGAACTTCTCCCGTGCCGTGGCCTCCTTCGGACGTAAAGTAAGGAGATAAGGAATAGCGACGAGTCTGAAGCCCAGGATCGGGAACATGAGGTAGAAAATCCAGCGCCAAGTGATTTTCTCCGCGATGGCGCCGCCGATGATAGGTCCTATCGAAAGTCCGACGGTCCACGAGGAGGTACGAGGTTCCGATCCAGAAAGCTTGGGTCGTCGTTCCGCCGATGTCTTCGACGATGGCCTGTGCGGGGCAGTATTAGCAAATGTCTCTTGTGTGGGTGCGTATCGGAAGAGAAAGTTCATGTAGTACCGTCAGACTAGTCACAATCACAGTTGCGTCAAGCGAGACAACGAGATTGAGGATGGCGAGAGTGTATATGATGGCCTTCTCGTGCTTCGACGGCTGCCATTCTAATTCTGTTTGGTCGTGGGCCACTGTATCTTGTGATGACTGGAGGGCATGGTTCTATTCTCGACAGCGGGAGGACTTCTGGTCGGCATAGGATAGGCATCCTTAGAGTGCATCATGTTGGTTGATTTGACAGGACCAATACGTCCAAGATTAGAGTCATAACTGCGAGTGAGTTCCGCGCAACATTAAGATGCGTCAATCATCGACTCCCGCACGAGAGTCGAGTCCGAAAAAGACATTGAAATAGATTGCGCACGCCGACTTATATCCTATAATGAATCAAGGGATGCCAGTATGTCATAACTGCTCAAAATCCTAGTCCCTTGCAGCACCAACGCTTTGTATATCTGCCCACCACTTCGGAACCAACACGGCCTAAGGGCATGCCGAGTTGTGGTATTGTTAGTATATATAGAGCCACACAAAGCAGCCACCTACGGTCATTGAGCGCATCTGTATTAGGGAGTTCCCAATTAGTCATTTGGGGCTCTGTTTATTTTCATATAACGCGCATGTGCTGAGAATACTGCGCCCAATGAGCTTCAGCCATCGTTGATGTTGGAAGTGGAAGCACAGGTCAAGACGTCGAGGCAGGGTTGGAGTGTTTGTATCATCGCTCAACGCGTCGAATGCGTTCCTTTGGATGGTCGAATTGCGGAATGTCGCGATTTCGGGAAGTGTGCACTTGTAAATAAGTTGTAATTATTGATGCTTCCCGAAATTCAGCAATTTTGGTCCGGAGGCTTAAACGAATCCTGGAGCGTTGTTGCATCTATCTTAATTCCGAGCAGAGTTCGATTGATGGACCTTGATTTTGATGTAAGTAAATGGAATGCTTTGTTAAACAACCGCAGATAGTTCAAGGTTATTATTATATGCGTTCCCACGTTACATAATTATGGATAGTTAGTAGCTAAGTAAAAAGAACGGTAAGATAAATGGTTGTTAAAATGGCTGTATCACAGGGGCTGAAAGCGGTTAGAGTAAGCAAATGATATATGTTTATTGATTTCGCTTCACAAAAGCTGTTGTATAAGAATGTACATTGCTGCGTCAACAGCTTCAGATGCGTTTCCGAGCTTGCACATGGCTGGGGTAGTGAGTTTGAGCACTTAGGGCGGCCCTGTAATAACTGATCGTGCATATTGCCAAGCCAATTACCCCCGCGGGCTTACTATCATGCGCATGTCAAACGCATTACCTAAGTGATTATGAGTAGAAAGCAGACTGTGAAGTGGCTCCATTTCTGTTACGATTATATGTTTGAGAAAATTCCATACGTCAAGATGAAGATTCTCAACAAAACATATATTTAGAACAGTGTAACAGTCTGTAACCCATATCATTTCAAATATTCAAATAGCATAACCGTTCAGCCTTGAACCAGCAGATACACCAGTGTCTATTGATGTACTTGGTACTGTGGCAGTCAGCTCACTCCCCGTTTGCAGCTGAGATTTCTTTTTCGGCTTAGCCCAACTCAGATACAACTTAAACGAAGTCGAACGTGCCACAACAGCGAGCAAGGTCAATAACAGGTCGCGGCCCAATGATATCGACGACATGATTTGTAAACGGCTCCCCTCTGATTGGATTGAGCTCTTAAGAACCTTGCCTAGACTCAGTGGCTCGCAGTCAAATCATATGGACGGCATGCCGGCCCCCCTCCGATTGGATTGGGCTCTCAAGAGCCTTGCCTAGATCCGGTGGCTGTCACGAGCTTGCGCTGGTTCTAATGCAGCATGTGATTGTGGTCAGACTATACATTCCAGGTTCCTGGGTAGGGCGCTCGCGAAGGATCAAGGGGGTGAAATTCAGGCAACCAGGCAGGCGTGTTTGGACCAGGGTATCTGCAGCCACAAACAGCAACACTCGATTCGAAGCCAGAAGATCGGTATTGTATATGAATAATATACAATAGCAAAGATTCAAATATGAACTCATGCCAGCAATTTACTGCACTCTTGACAACTTGTCTGATACCTGATTCCTGATCTCATCATTCCTAAATACAACACTCTGTGAACAAAATGATTCCTCCAAGAAATTGTTCGCTTGTGTCTTACGAAAAGCCCCCGTCAGTATACGAGGAAACCTCTGGTCTACCGGTCGCAGACAAGGATAAATCGTTATCATCCGATGACAGCTCGCTCTCAATAGCGCAAACATCACCCGTTAAACCATCAGCACTCATTCACCATAGTAGAGATACCGACAGCGCTTTTTTAGCGATGTTAAACACGGCAATCTATTGCGCGAAGCGAGACTACATTCCTTTTTGGCGCGAGGAATATGCAAGTCAGATATCAAGTTCCAGGCATGACGTTGTGTTTTCAAGCTTGCGCCATCTAGGCCCAATGCTGACCTGGATGACTGGCGCTGCAGGGGAGCTCTATGTGGGTTGAAAATCTCTCTATCGGAATGTCCGCTAAGTTTTATTGACGATATATGTTTCGTAGGTTTTTGAACTGCTGTCGAACCTGCTGCCTGCTTCACAAGGGCTACCCTCGTTCGATACAAGCAACTGGCAAAGTCGGATGAGAAACTTTGTTACTGTACACCCGAAGTATAGCGATATGGAGAATTGGAAAGGAAGCGAGACTTTCGATTTTACTTATCTGGATACCGAGGGTGTACTAACAAATGAGTTTATTAAGAAAAGATACCTCAAGGCGGAATCATGGGCCGGCAAGCGTCCTTTTTATTTTATTGAAGTCAAATCGACCACTGGCTCATGCGAAAGGGCTATGTATATAGATAAGACCCAATACCAACGTGTAAGTAATACCCAGACACTCTTTGAAAATGAGGTTAACACACTAACGTCTATAGATGCGAGACAACAATGATCATGCTGTCAGATATAATATTTTACATGTTATTTTTCGTGTGTATTGGTTAAGTCAAGAAAACATTGGTCTCGAAGTTCATTTTAATCCTCAGTTACTTAGGCGAACAAATCGATTAACTTTCAGATGATATGCTAGGAACTGAAAAATCCCCGAAACCCTTGTGATGTGCATTGACATGATTAGTGTGTCGCATCGAGATCCTAGTAGTCAGTTGGAACCCGGACCGCCAAGATTTTTTATGTGCGAAGACTCATTCGGGCTTGCGCAACCCAATCTTGATAGTTCTCTCGTCAATTGATATTCATTTGTTGTCGTGAGATGTTGAGCTAAAGTCGTGAGCGACAACCGGTAATTCGTTACGGGGAAGCTGACCAGAATGAGGCCGCGCTGAATTAAATCTTACTAATAATCAGAACAAGCCATCTGAATTGAATATCTCGTTCATAGCTGAGCTATTGATGTCTAGAATGCTATCGAAATGGAGCGGGTCTCCGAGCATCTCCGATTGCCCACTGCTGCCATGCATATAAGATCCTTGACCGTCCCACTCAGGACTTTCAGGCGAGCAAGCAGCTCCCTCATGATCATCCAGATTGTCCTTCATCAACCGGTAGCAGAGTTCAAGACTGTCTTTCGCACTCTGAGCCATACGCTGCTTGGGTGCCTGGCCTGCATCTTCTGCATCCTCGGCTTGGCTCAAGACAATGCCAAGCTTCATGTGAAGTCTGACATTCGTCTCACCGAATTCGAGGCGCTGTTCCCATTGCTGACCTGCCTCTTTCACGGCATCGATGAGCATCTGCCTGTAAGTATTAGACCCGTTTTCTTCCATCTCGATCAGAAGTTCAGACGCCACCGCAAGTGAGGCATGGATGAGACAGCTCTTGAAGAGCCCGCCCCCTCGCAACATGATATAACGGAAGGCAGCATCAGACAATGGGGGGTTGAGCAGCGCCATCGCGGTATCGAAGCTGACTTTTCGGGAGTGATAGTACAGTGCGTTCTCCTTGATGCGACCTGCGAGAGGTCGATGCAAGACGAGGAGGAAGCGTCGAAGTAGGAGGCAAGTCATGTTTGTCTCGAACATGGCGGTCTGAGATTTGGTTCCTGCTGGAGTCTGGGACTCAACTTGGCGGCATGCTGCATTTAGCTTCGCGCTGATGTCTAATGTGCGCTCGTCGTTCATAACCATGCCGAAGCCGTTCATGCGACCAAGGATCTCCAATCTCGGAGGTAGATGTTGCAATAAGAAGCGCTGCATACTCGTATCAGTCTGGACTTCATCGTCGACCTGTTTCAGACTAGTGCTATCTGCTCCGATATCTTCGTCATTGAGGTTCGCGGGCGGGGATGTATCAAAGTCATCATACGAGATACCAGGCGGAGTCCCTGAATCTAGTGATGCCTGTGTATTCAGCTCCAATATGGTCGCCCAAAGTCTTCTTCGCATCTCAGCTTCACTGGCAGTGTGAAATCCATCGTTAGTGGACTTTGATCCAGGAAGCGACATAGAGACTATACTACTTACAAGACAGACATTCGTGGAAAATGTTTCGGGTCACGGTGGAAGCCCAACTGCAGCGCAGTGCGCAAGAGCGTACCCATCGCGACCCATGACAGGTCGCCACCTACTGAAAGCACCTGCCGAGCCAAAATGAGGAGGCAATGCACCTGTATACCAGCAATACTCAATCGGTTCTTCTCCATGGGGCCTGACAGCCAGTCTTGGGCGGCGTATAGCCACTGACACGCTCGCTTGTGCATATCCTTGGCTTTGGCTAATTCAGGGCTGAATCCAAAGCCGATTGCCATTGCCAGTTGAATCTTAAGCATCGTCACGTCGTCAAGCTCTACCGTGCCCGCCTTGTATAACTCGTATTCCGCTTGGAACGACGGCCGATGAAGGATGCGAAAGAAGGGTTCAGTGCTTGACTGATAGACGTGAATCAGGTGATCTGATGTTTCCGCCGACGGGACTATAGGCTCGAGGCGAGACAAGGCCCTCCCAGGTCGTTGAGGCTTTGCGCTCTGCGACAAAGACTTACATTGGTGCAGGAGCGTGCGGATTGCCACGTTTAAGGGGGCTATGGTCTCCCTCCCAGCCGCAGTAGTGGTCTCGATCCTCATGAAAGCTGCGATTTTCTCGAACTTTAATTCATAGTCAGCCGTAAGCTAGTATAGATTCTAAGATAGAAGGGGACTATCTCACCTCATACACAGCGTTTGTCCAATGTGTCCGGCCAAAAAGTCTGGATTTATTGAGCACCAGTTGCTGCTGGTGATTTGAATTTCTCTTCTCTGTCGGATCTGAAGCGCTCTGCAAATTCGAAGCAGATTCATTCTGATTGCCGATTGACGACTTGCTTTGATGCGACGACGGTGTCCATGGCGCAGTGCCTCCAAAAACACCCCTGTTCAAGGGGTTTCGGGGCTGCGAAGAACTCAATGGGCGCAACAAAAATTGATCGCTGGGGCTGCAGTCTCCCGAAGTCACCATAGGCGTTGAGGAATCGGAGCCCTGCTGCTGGCGCAAGCTCTCGTTGAGCTCTTGGCGCGTCTCTCCCACTTGGTGTAATGGGTAATCGTTCCCCAACGTCGTTGCCTCCTCCCTAAGCCGCCCGGATCCCGCCGGCGGACCATGACGGTTGACCTTGTAAAGACAACGAACTTTGGTCAAAACACAGTGACTGCAGGGTTGGTTTCGATCACACTTTACTTTCCGTCTGCGACATTCTTCGCACGACCGAGGTAGACGGCGGCGGTTGCGTCTGGGGGGCTCCATCACGAATCGGGGTCACGCACTGCAGCCTACATCCAATACAAGGTAAGAGTTCGATATGACGGACAACTGCCGGAGCGCAGCCACTCTCCGTATTGATATCATGGCAATTGGCTTAAAGCCGCTCTACCCAATGAGGTCCACGATCTGCCCGACTGCCCGGCTCCGGAATTATCTCCGCGACGGATCACCGTCTGTTTGGACTAGCTCCGTACGATCCTGGGCATGCTGGAGGCAACTAGACTAATCTCGTCTCGCGGTGACGAGGTGAGTGATTACGGATCCCAAGGTGTCGCTCACCTATGCACAGACCATGTGAGTGAATATTCATTGCCTCCGTATCGAGCGTGTTGGCTAGCCGCCACGTAGCTAAGTGAATTCTACCATAAAAGGGAGTAGGTGTAACCTCCGTGACGCGTTGCTTACGCTCGTGCACAGAGCATACCAATTCTGCGGAAGAGCTAGGGCGGCGGCAATAGCTCTGCCATCGGGACCGATGGGCTTCTTGCGACGACTGGTACTCAGGCATGAGGTGTCGAGACTTGTTTGAATGGTGCCGGTAACTTGGAAGGACGAACTCTGTGGCGGGATGCTATTTATTGTGTGACGTGAATGAAATTACGTGGCCATCCCTCGCGCTATCGCTGGACATTGGACAGTCGGGGCGCATAGGCTGACTCATTGTTTGAATGTTGAATAGTTGGAGCGTTTGGACCACAGCAGCTCGAACTTCTGGGCGCGTATTACAGATACACGAGCAAGAGCCAGCTGACGCACGACAGAGTGGCAAGGCCCGTTTCTGGCAAATTCCCCTTCGATGGGTTTGAAAAGATGAATCGTAACACAGAGGGAGGGCCTTGATTCAATTTGTGGCGGCAGCGTGATGTACATTAACTTGATAGATACCTCCCGAGATGGTACTCTAGCTGAGTTTGAATCAAATGACCGTGCGCGAGCTGCCATGATCCAATCACGAGAGAGTATTATTTCCGAGCGACTTTGCCTGTGACACCCCTGTCCGCTGTGTCCACTAAAGCTTGAACAACAGATGTATGAAGCCGAAGACGGATAGCTAATTACTCTCGCCTATCATAGCCAAACTCAACTGTTTGTTGGACGTGTACGAGAGACGCAGTGGCTCCCGTTATCAAGCATAATGCTTAAAAGAAGTTTGGCCAGTCCGATTGACTCTTCTCTTCACTGGTATTCCACTGTCAGCACTGGCGCCAGGTACGAGCCACAATCCTAGATCACCAGGGCCCAGCTGCTAGGTTGGATGAAGTAGGGCCGCTACAGGACGTTGGTCACTAATAGATAGGGGCATGTCTATCACGCTTACGGCAGTGCACATCT
Organism: Astrocystis sublimbata; assembly: GCA_022453515.1. NCBI lineage: Eukaryota > Fungi > Ascomycota > Sordariomycetes > Xylariales > Xylariaceae > Astrocystis > Astrocystis sublimbata. The sequence continues at coordinate 31,202 of JAJNNY010000040.1, read as the reverse complement.
GGAACGTCAGGTTATTTTGATGGCACAAGCTTCATAATATATTCTACTATCTCTTAATGCAAAAGACAAACTAGTCAACTCCTTTGGTACGCAGTTCCAACTCCTCGACTTAGAAAAAAATGAAGATCAACCTCGAGCTGCTATACCTCACAGGGGTGGTCGCAAGCCAATAATCATAAACTCCGCACAGTGTATATACGTTCATTATCCTTACATACCCGCGCTCTAGTTGGTGTTGCTGTTTATTTCGAATAAATCAAAAAGGCCTTTGAGCCTTCGCTAATAACATGGGTTCATTTCACGGCGCGTCTAGTGTTGTGTCGCTGTTTATTGCGCCGTTTCGCGGAGGGTATGCGCGCAACAGGGCTGGGTTGCGCTACTTCCGCCGCCGACGCCTGCTGGCGGGCTGCGATACGGGCGCTGCGTCGAAGTGGTACAGCAGTTTCGCTTTGTCGCGGTACCGTTTTCGAGCCCTCACCTTGCAGGTAGTGGTGCGACGGCTTCACGGGGTTCCTATTGAGGTCGTCCAGATTCTTTGTCGCAGCTTTTGTTGTGTTCTGCTTCCTCGTTCGAGTCATGCGGTCCGGAACTTTTTGACGTGTTGAAGGCGTCCTGGTCTTCCCATTTTGGGGCTGCTGAGAGACCAACTTCCCGCCGTTGGTCCTAGTCCGCTTTGTCAGCGGTCCCATGGCCTCGGTGTCATCGTCCAAGGTGCGCTTCAATCGTTTTGATCGCCGTGGCTCTTCTCTTGTATTTTGCGCGTCGCCAGCACTTCGTTGCTCAATCGTGCAATGCGCTGAGCTTGGCCTTGGTTCTATCGCGGTAGATTCTCCCATCTCGGCTTCGATCAGCGGAATCTGGCTCAAGATCCATTTCGTTAAGAAATCATAGTGTTTCACTTTATCCATATTGCATAGGTACTCGCGCGCTTCCTGTGAGAACTGCGTAGTAAGGTCGTCGTATCTCTCCAGTTCCTTCAGGGCTTCTCTTGCAGCGTCCAGTTGGCATTGTGCAGCACTGGCATCGGCATTGGCAGCTTCTTGAGCATCAGGATCTCCAGAGCTGTCAACGGCACCTTGTACTGAATTCAGGTCCTCTTCGGCTGAATTCAAGTCCCTCCAGGCTTGATCAATCTCACCCTGGAGCGCGAAAGCAGATGTAATATCGCATAGCCATTCTTCAGTATCAGAAGGTCTCAATACCTTCGCATCCACAAGCTTCTTCCAAGCTCTGTCATATGCTGGTCTTTCTTTCTTAGCCACGCAAGTCCACATGTAATGTATCGCGTACATAAAAACAAGATATTCGATCCACGTTGTTAGCTTATCTTGTTGTTTCGGGTCGTGCTCAAGCTCAAATGGCCTTCTAAACCCGTAGTGCTCTAGGAGTTTCTTGGCTGCGTCAAAGTATGTGGGAGATGTGTGTCGAAAGTCCGTTAGGAAGTTCTGCTTGATTTCCCCGGCAGGATAGAAATAAACTTCTTCTCTTCTATAATACTCTTGAAATTTCCGAAATCGCGTCCAGCTTTGGAGCTGATCCGCGAAAACCTCCCAGCCGGGATTATCTCCATCGCGGTCAGATCTCCATGGACGCAGCATATCCCTGTGGGCTTCTGGATTTGCAGCAACGTCATCGATGAGGTCAATGGAATACAATGGTCGGCCGCCTTCGTTCATGAGTTGGTTGCAATTGTCCCTCTCGCGCGTTATGCCTGGAGTTGGCGGTAGTGTGCTCACAGCCGAATTCCTTTCTTCTGATATAGTTCGGGGCAAGTTGGCGTGATCGACAGGCAATTCTAACAGCCGATTATTGACTTCATCGAGGTCTAGAGCCTGAGTACTGGAGCCTGGCCCCCGAGCCCAACCTCTGTCATCATAGTCAGAGAAGTGATTGCAGATTGGAGGCAGGGAGAGCTGATCGTTTAGTTTATTACCTTAGGCGTTGAATTAAAGATTCCGTCAGGTTCTCTGGATCTTCGATATCGAGGAATGCAAACCTATCGCCAGATCGATCTCGAAGGCGATTTCTTTCCAGTAGCTGGTTCAGTTCGATATCGTCTAGCGCGACAAGGTCGCGGACTAACAATTTGCCAGAATGACTTTCGGGGCTCGCCATATCGACTGATGCAGGTGTTGTAGGCTCGATTATTATCTGGAAGCGATGGATGAGAATGTGGGAGCCAAGAGGGTTACCCTGCCATGTGTAGTAACAGGTAAATTCCTGTGTCAGAAGTATCCTGCATTTCCCCTCACGGGAGTGGTACAAGTTAATGGCCCATAGAAAAATTGCATCTAGTCACTAATTCATTCCCTGAAAATTACTTGTGCCCAAAAGAAATTTAGTGGGACTTGTGTTACTTCAGATAATCATCGATGGTACTTGAGAGGAAGTATCTTAAAGAAGCTTAGACCTCCTAGTTTCACGCTTGAATTACATCATGTGCTCAAGAGAAAGGCAGCAATGTCTTCTTGTACTCTGTAACACAGGTTCATAAAGTGGTACAGATTTTGTCCACTTAGCTGCTCATTCACTAGTGTTTGTTTTATCCCTAACTTAGTGGCGGCAAAAGGTCATGAGCATCTGGATGCCATACATACTGCCCTTGTGAAAACAACATGTGCGACTATTATTCCGAAAATATAAACAATTGTATTGTGCCTTTATGAAATTTACATTTCTTCTTCCCTACTATCAACCACAACATTGTGAGTTTCCGGCAAAATGGATGACAATATAGATTTCATTGCTAGGCTTTATCCTCACAATGATTCGCACCAGTATGCCCGAAAAGCCATCGAGGGCAGCTCATTGCATATTCCTCCTACCTACCTCCCAAAGCAGCCACCAAAGCCTATAAAGGACCGGAAGGACCGAGAAACGACTGAGCCCCCCGAGGATGATGAGGAGGAAGACCTGCTTCGACAGCTACCTTGTATTGAACTCAAGTTCAGCCACCTCCCACGAACATCGTTAGGCCTAATGTTTGGGACCGATCCCAGATGTGACGTTGTCTTACCAACCATCCCGGGCGCCAGTGCCTTTCAATTTGCCTTCACTTACAAGAATAGTTTTAGTGATAAACTTTATCGACTCACTGTTCGAGACTATTCGAAACATGGAACTTGCGTCACGTACGGTTCCAAGGGAAAGGTGTACAGGACCAAATTCGACTGGGTTGTTCATGGATTTGGTGTACCAAACAAGTCCTCAGAGCTGGTAATCAAAGTCCGAGGCATCCAGTTTAGGCTCTTTGTTCACCGCCAAAATCTATCTTCGCCCTCGTATATTGAGAAAGTTCAACGATTCTGCGCTGGGAGATCGGATGCTGAGCATCTGCTTGATGCACTCCATTTTCAAAGTCTCCCCACAACTCTCGACCCAAGTTTGCTAACTTCAAGGAATGAAGGCCGAGTTGCAATACCAATTGATCGACTTGGCTCTGGTACATCCGGTGAGGTTGTACGTTGCTGGGATGTCAGTGACGGAATGGAATATGCCTTGAAGCGACCTAGGGATGGGGTCCCTGTTGATCAGGAGGGCTGGCAACAAGAGATCGAACTGATGAGGGGACTTGCGCGGCATGTAAGCGAAATTCATTCTCTCCGTCACTCTCAAAACCAATTATATGTTTGATATATACTAAAGTCGTGTCAGGACAACATCATCCAACTCATCTACGCCGAAGCGGGTCCGAAACCACGAATATATCTGGAGTTCATGCCATATGGGAGCTTAGCCAAGCAGGCTGAGAGAGCCCCCTTTTCTTTGGACGAGTACATGGTTATGCTTCATCAGTGTGCATCAGCCCTGAACCATTTGCACGGTTTATCTCCGCCTATGGCACATCGGGACATCAAGGCTGAAAATGTTCTCGTGAAATATCGCGATCTGAGTTCTCACCGAGACCCTAACCGCGTGATTGTCAAACTGTCAGACTTTGGCCTCGCAAAGACTGAAGAATTCGAATCGCAGTGTGGCACTCCATGGTACATGGCACCTGAGGTTTGGTTGCCAAATCGGTATTATTCAGTTAAAGTCGACTGCTGGGCCCTAGGACTTGTCATGCTCGAATATGCCTACACCCTCCCAGAGGTTATAGACTTTGATCTCCCAATAGAAGAGAGACCTCGATATATCGTTAGCTATCTGCGGAACTTGCGCCGAAGGGAGCCCTTCATCGAGATATTGCGTCGCATGCTGATCATCGAACCCGACGACCGAATAGATGCCGCCGCATTATTCGGACTTACTTCTATGGTTTTGGAACGGCGTCGCAATCCACATCTTCCCCAAAACATCACGATCCCCCCAAATGCCCGGGCCCCCCAAGACCTAAGATTCGGGAACTTTCGAATAGCGAGCTGGAATGGAGAGGATATAGCATACATGCCATACGAACGGAAAATCAACGCTACACATCTCGTCAGCATAATAAATCATTCGCTGGACTCAGGATCACGGCAATTGACAAGGTTTCTGAAGCATCGTCCCTATATAACCGCGGAGCAGAACTACGATGGACCTAAGCACGGCGAGAACAAGCAATACCCCGTGAAGGGCAGATATCTCACATACGAGGATGCTCTCGAATTCTGCGATGTCATTGGGTTAAGTCAGGACCTAATTCGCCGGTTGATGGGCGCGCCTCAACAACAACATCAACAACATCAAGAACACCAACATACCATGTATGCAGCCCAGCCTGGCAGGGCTCACCTGGATCCCAACCCGGGGCTAGCAGGTCAGTCTCGACAGCCCCCCCGACCCATACCTCAATTGCGGCCCAAGGGGTGCTGATCGTCCGGCTGGTAATTGATCTTCCCCGCCCGATGAGTGTTGCAAGCGAACTATTAGCGAAACGATGAGCGACACAGAGATCGATAGCTGGCTCCCTCTCTCTGCATGCTATTTTGTGATTGGGAATCTTTTTCGGGTTGGGAGGCATACAACTTTGATATCGCTCATTGTTTACACTTAGAATGTCTGATGATGTAAGATATAATGAGCTAGTTTTCAATTTCCCAAATAATCATTAAAGTTCACTGCACTATGTAAAGCACAGTTGCCCAATGGTTACATACTTAACGATTCGATTAAAACACGCACCTACTAATCATCTCTCTTGATGTGAGTTGATGGAAACCCTCTAACATTCAATCACGACAACACTGTTGCCACTCTTCGCCTCACGACGGAGCTAGGCGATTCTGCCCTGAATCCCTCTGCTAGAGAACAGCAGTTGTGCAAACCCAACAATGAGTAACGTCCGTATTCCTATTCCGGGTTGTCATGGGTACCCGTCGCTATGATGTGCACTCTGGATCAATGCACGCCAAGCCAAACCGGCAGTTTCCCCAGATTCTCGCTCGCCAATCACGCAGTCCACTGTCGCCTCTTGGCAACGCCTAGACAACTTGTCGACTCCATGATACCCGACCACTCGGCTATGTTCAACAAGCGAGTCGCAAAGCCGAGATTGAGGGGGGCCATCCCGTTTTAATTGCCAGTTAGATTGATTGCACGTCGTGACTCGTCCATCGTCAAGAACACGGACAGACAGACGGCTCGGGTGAAGATTGGAGGCTTTCGCCGAGGGTTTGGTTTGCCACGAGTAAGAAAGAGGGAAAAGAAACTCGGGCCGGAGAAAAAGGGGGCGAGACAGGGCGAGATAATGTATAAAACGTGAAGCCTGGCGCTGTTCTTTGCCGATCCATCCGAGTACCTTCGCCTATCTAAGTTCCACAACCTTCTGCATCCCTGAACGCTGCATCCTGCACCCTCGTACAACATGAAGACATTCACCTTGGCAGCCGCCGTGGCTCTACTCTCTGCTCCACTGGCAAGCTCCCACTACATCCTGAACATCTGTAAGTCATGGTCATTGCCGTTATCCGTTTGTAGTAACACTTACTGACATCAACTAATTATCACAGTGATGCACAATGGCAAGCAAGTGGGCGGCGAATACACCTATGTCCGAAGGAACAGCAACTCCTACATGCCGTCCTTCACCGAGATCATCGACTCGTGCGTCTCCGTCCCCCCGTCACACTCCCTCTCCGCCCCAGGCACTTTACTTACGAAAACAATAAATATAGCAACGACCTGCGATGCAACAAGGGCGCCGTCGCCGGCAACACGCAGACCTATATGGACGTCAAGGCCGGCGACAAGATCGGGCTCAAGCTCTTCAACAACGAGTTCATAGAACACCCCGGCCCGGGCTTTTTCTACATGAGCAAGGCCCCCGGCAACGTGAGCACGTATGATGGATCTGGAGACTGGTTCAAGGTGTAAGTGCCAAGCTCATCTGGTGTCCACCCGCCCTCCATGAGATGCAGAGAGACTAATCAAGTCTTTTGCCTTTCTCTAGCTGGGAGTCTGGCCCGACTGGAAGCCCGACCCAAACGGGCGGATGGCCCACCTACGGCAAGTACACCATGGAGTTCACGCTGCCCACGACGCTCGAGGACGGCGAGTACCTGCTCCGCGGCGAGCACATCGGTATTCACGAGAACCGTAAGTTGATCCTCTGACTCGACTGTTGCTATCTCACTCATCATGGGTAATTAAACACATACTTACTAATTGACATCCAGACGTCGGCAAGCCTCAGCTATGTAAGCTCCTGCTCCATACATCATCTTCCGATTCCCGATGCCCCCATTTGAGTGAAACGCGTGCAGTGATTGGTTGACTAACACTAATCGAAATAACCAGACATGGAATGCGCGCAAATCCGCATCACGGGCGGCAGTGGCACCGCGAAGCCGTCGCCGACCTCCAAGATCCCCGGCATCTACAAGAAGAACGACCCCGGCCTGACCTTCAACTTCTGGGGTGGCAGAGGCGCTTACGTCATGCCTGGGCCTGCTGTCGCAAAGCTCTAGAGCATTGGTTCAAGAAACTTGAGCTTGGGCTGTCTCGGCGATGGCGTAGGTATGCGAGGGTGAAACTGTTTGAACTTTACATACTGTCATGCGTCGGAAGGAGACGACGGGCTCGTGACCATCTGTCAGAACATATAGGTATTGAGCAGCTGCCAGATCCTGGACAATATCATCAGTTGCACTCTACTTGATGATCAATGGAGCACAGCCATCTCATCCATGTGATCAGAAATAGCAAGAAAACACCAATTTAGAGGGCCCTTCAACGCCGAAGGATCCCTACGAACATCCCACATCCCACATCCCATATTAAACAGTGACCAGTAACTCCGAAAAGAGTGCACTTATGTAACTTTCAATGTAGAGTCCTTCTCGACCCCTCCTCGCCATCCCACCAACTCTCATCCCACCAACTATATCATCACATCCCATCCCACCCCATCAAACAACATCCCTCGCCAACAGAATCAAATCCACCATCCCATCAATAGCCCTCTCAACCTCCTCCCTGCCCACCAACCCCTTCCTCACACACCCATACAACGCATCGCCGACCCAGCTCTGGCAATTCCAGGCATTTTCGCTATTATTAACCGGCGTATCCCAAATCGTCTTCCTCAACCTCGAGCGCATGTCTGCCAGTATACCGTTTTTATGTTTCACTGTCGCCGGCACAGGTATCGTAGCCACAGGCACCAGCCCCGCAAATAACTCGCTAGACGCAGGAGCAGGGTCCGCGTCGACGCTCTCGTCGCGCGCGAAGAAACCTGCGCTGCCTTGGACTTGGAGGTATCGCTCTTGTAGGATAACACTGCCGGAGGTGGAGGTGGAGGTGGAGAGTGTGTGGATCAGCAGCCCCGTGTGCCGGAATTGCGGCGCGTCCACGGGGTCGCCGGTGAAGACTATGATGCTGAGACGGAGGGCTAGTTGGGCTTCTTGGGATTGGAAGGTACGCCCCTTTAGCGAGGTAGAGCTGGTACTCATTTGAGGCCTCTGTGAATCCATTGTTTGACACTTTGATCTGGAACAAAGAGAACAGACGGCCGCGGAGAGGGGGTATGGGCGTATGGGATATACGGCTCCGGTATTGATCTCGGTTCCTTGAGGAGAAGAAGGGAGGTATTTGCTCTGCTGGTTGATGTATGCATGCATGCAAGTTGTGGCCTTGGCCAACAATTACGGTAGTTGCAACAAGGGTTAAGGTTGAATTGAATCTGGAGACCCTTTGACTTCCCTACCCACTTCGATCGATACACCAGTCCGCTTCAAGTTAGTAATGCTATGTCCTGCCAAGAATAAGATTGTAAAGAAAAGGGGTAAATAAAGACGATGCTATATTCACGGCGCTCAGCCTCGAAAAGCTCTATGCTGTTACAAAATAAAATATTAGCCCTAAGAAGCAGGATAGAGGGTGTTGATAAGCGAGCGCTTAGTTATGATTGCAGATAATAATATTCACACTATTCCGAACAGGCCAGCTGCTAGCATCTCTCCAGCTAATGAAAATGAATTGTACGTGATTTTACTACTCAAAGACTTGAACTAGCAATCGAGCGATATAGATACGGAGGCAAAAAACACATCAAAAGCTCCTTAAAGACTAAAACTTCGCATAGGCGGCACCCAATTAACACCTCGGAATCTAATATCAACGTACTACTTAGCCTACAATGTCACAGTTGAACACAATCACAGTGGTTACATGACTAGGCAAAAAACAACACACCATGTCTCAAGGCACACAAGTTCCCATCCAGAACTATTAATAGATACAACCTCCCTTTCTCACAACCGCAGAGCAATTCATTGTGCCAGCTAGCCAGCCAGCGAGCCAGCTGATAGATTATTGAGGTCCAGGTCCAGGTCCAGGAGCAAAGCAAAGGAGCCATGTTCTTTGTCATTTCAACATCCTCATCTCCCGAAGATATGTGTGTGTGTGTGTGTGTGTGTGTCAAGATATATATAGATAGCTACATGTATATATGATGATCCAACGAGCCCGTTTGTCGAGCATGGAAGCAGTGTTTCAAACAACAATTACATTCATTTTATACAGTTTTCTAGAATATTTCGAGGCTCCCATAGAAGCAAGCTCAAGCCAATAATTTACACATCAACCCCCCCCTATATAGCCAAAGGCGCAGAAAAATGGCCCCCGTCAACAAAGGAAAACTCCCTAACCCTCCCTCATCAAAGAGCGAAACCAGCTGCAAATGGCAAAGCCTAGATGTAATCGTATTCTTCGGCGACCCGGTCGACGGCATCAACTACCGCCACACGGGCCTATTAGTGCAGTCCCTATCCTGGGACGGCAGTATACTGCAGCGCACCTTCCTGCACGTGACAGGAGCCCACGGCTTCTTCGAGCGCGAGGAGCGCGAGAGAGATCCTAGGAACAGCACGCTGTTCGCAGGTGTAGTCCCCGTCGCTACGGTACCTGTGAGCGGGCTTTCGTATAATCGTCTGAGAAATGAAATCTGGGCTACCGCTGTTAATAACGCTGAGTCGGGCTGGAATTGCCAGACTTGGGTGGGGGATGCATTGGATAGGTGCGTGAAGGCTGGGTTTTTTGACCAGGATAGGGCCGATGATGCTATTGATGGGATGACGGATATTATTATGCGCGCGAAGGATGATGATTAGGGCTGTTTGGATGTGATTTGGTTGCTGGCAACGATGTTCAGTTGATTTAAATAAGCGGCATCGGGAAGGTTTCATGGCGTTTTTGCATTCCATAAAGAGGGAGATCTGATTCTGTATATAGGGCTGTTTTGTGGCAGAAGAGGGTTGGTTTTATGGGGGGTGTATATGGTTGGAACAATGTATGAATTGATGATAACAATGTGAGGTGGTCAGCATCTTTTCGCTGATCCCCAGTAGAGCAATTCGATCAACACATTAAATTGATAATAGATTGGCTGTTCTTAGCGTGATGAAATCCGACTCAGGAACTGGTCAGCTATATACTCGGCATCGTAACGTTTGGGAAAGATGTCTATAAGAGCGCCATAGTAGCCCACCCGCCACTTTGGGCCACGAAGCGGTTTTATAAGGTCAAGATACTCGGGGTAGAAACCCGCATTCTCCCAATCGATGAGAGCCACGATGCGGCCATCTCGTACCATTATATTAGTGGCGTGCAGGTCCCCGTGCGTCAAAACAATCTCGTGATCTGTTCGCAGTTGAGTGCTGAGCATGCTTCGAAGGGCCGGTGGACACGATTCAACTAGGCCTTCGAGGAGAAACTCATTCCACTCAGCCTCAGTCTCAAAAGGCCCACCCTCAAAATCAAACAGCCGCGAATCGATAGCCGGACCCCTTGCGAATCCCCCTATATACGACCCCTTCACAGCTCGCAGCTGCGTGAGATAGTCACGTAGCTGGTCGCTTACATTCGTCCGCTCTTCATCAGTCAGGTCATTCCAGGATTCCTGCAAAGTCGTGCCCTCGACGAAGTCCATCGTGATCGATGTGGGCGTCGTGGCGTAGACGCGCGGCACGGGGATCGTCGTGTGCTCGCGGACGAAATGCATCACTGCCGCCTCGTCGCGTCTTATGCCGCGCGCGTTGACTTTGATTGCTTTGTCGCCGTCGCGGATGACTTTGCGGGAGAATAGCTCGTAGATTGCATTTTCTTGGAGAGTGGAGTGTTAGTATCCAGTTGAGCCGTGGACGTTATTACGCACCGTCTCGTTTGGGTTCGGGTGGGAGGCCGGGGCTGCTAGTTTCGCTGGAGGCTGCTGATCCGGCTGATGGACTCGTTATTTCTGTTATTTCTGTCGTCGGCTCGTTGCGCTCGGAGGCTTGTTGGTCCATCTCGGTGTCGGCGCCGTGCGGCCTTATGCTTATCGCGCCGATCGTCACGGAGTTCGAAACTTCCATATTGATGTGCTCAGCTCGATGTTGATATTGGATGATTACGGAGCGTATTGAAGCATGCTTTGTTCGAAGTTGAGAGGGGACCTCTCGGCGGTTGTCTGGATAAGGTAAGCAAACAAAGACAACTAACCAGTATGTAAAACTATTAGTACCGAAGTAGATATCCTTACAGCGCATGCATCAAAGAAGTGGACCGAGCTTAAGTTGGTCAAAGACTACTCCGACGTATCTCATCATGGTGCCTACCAAGGTAGCATATAGAGAGTCAATGTATATCTGCCTCGGTGTCTTGGGCCAGCCAGATCCACAATCAGGCTTGGGTGAGCAGAGACTACAAACTGAGATGCTCGGTTAATGCCTTCGTCTCAAAGGTGATTCGCAATAGTAAAGAGATCGTGTGGCAGCAAGTCGCGACCGTGAGCGCATTCGAGATAGTCTAGCAGTAGCCGAGAGATAAACAGGTCAGAACCGACCGAGAGGGAGTATTCCAATCGCTCACTTCAATACGTTATCCTGAGTATGCAATGCTAACTTCAGCTAGGAATGGGACGACGAGTGTAGACCAATGAAAGGAAGATGGTTTTCCTTTCCGATATCGAATCTGAATTTGGGTCTGATTTCGAATCTGGACTTGCAACAATTGATTTTTCGATTGGTTGCTTGCTTGATTCATTGATTGATTGATTGATTATAGCAAATGAGTCAGTCGACACAAAAATCAAATCTTAAAAAACGAAGCGAGTGAAGCTATTGTGATATATTGACACTGTTGAGTTTGATTGAAGCCATCGTGACGCGCAGCGTGACTGGCATTCCTAGAAAGAACGTGGGTTCAGAAGCGGGTTGTACAGTAACTTGTACTGGGTAAGGTGGCGAGGTCTGTGAGGCGTGACAGGTCTATTAGTAAATAGAAATTGGTTGCACTGTGCTTTCATGCTGCAATGGCTCGTTCTATACTTCCCCTCAAACCTCCCCAGAGTCGAAACCACTCGAGATAACGTTTCCTATTTCTCAACTTATTAAAAATGCAACACCGAGCTTCGCAATTGAGACATATTGAGAGGGGCCAATTCTTCTAGATATAATGAGCCAAGTATATCTGCCATATCAGCAGGCACATAAAGAAGCATGTAGAAGACCAGCAAGTATCTGAATATTTGATAAATTTTTGAACTCAAGACATCTCATCACCACTACATACATGGTGAATCTTTCACCTTCATCCTCAACCTCATCTGACAGCTTGCCTCGCAAACCGCTTTCACCCAGCTCGCTAATATCAAGACTATGAACCGCCAGGACCTCCCAGCAGCGCAAATCTTCGCACGATACTCGGTCCGTATTCTTGGTACTGTTGTTCAATATCAGCGTCTGTGTTCATAATGGTGGTCGACGCACAGGAAACACGCATATAAGTGAAGAGGAAACATAAATGGGGAAGCGAAGGAGACAAGGGGAAACTCACCTCAGCCTTAGTATGACAATACGACTTAAACTCAGGCGTTTGTCCCAGCAAACTGCCACCGAACCAGGGTCCATGTCGCTGTCTCTTGTGCGAGATGACCTGCACCTCCAGCCCACCACTCCTTGCGCCGCCGCTGCGGACCTCGCTTGCCCGGATGCGGTCGTCCACGAGGTGCTTGATGTCTCTTTGTAGCCTCCGCCCGAAATCCTTGTATAACGTGCTTCCGCCCGATAACACAATGTTCTTGTAGAGACCTCTTCGCACATCGATGGGGGATGATTGGATGACGCCGTCGACGACGACGGGGAGAGGTGTGAGGAAGTCGGACGAGTAGATCTCGGGGTTGAAGAAGATCTCGGGGGCCAGGAAACGCTCGTAGCCGACGTCGACGCTGACCTGGCGGCCACCGGGGTGCGAAACGATGTGCTTGAGGAACCGGCTGCGGTCGCGGTCAAAGCGTGTGAATTCCTTGACGATATCGGGCGACACGTAGCAGTGCTCCTCCTTGATCTCCTGGGCTGTCTTGAGCGAGCTGTCGGGCTCGCCGCGGTCTCGGAGCAGGGATTGCACAAAGTAGGTGAGGTCGCGTCCGGCGATGGGGATGGACTTGATGGAGGAGCCGATGACGTAGCCCTCGGCGACGGGGATGACGTGGGTGACACCATCACCAGAGTCGATAACGGTACCGGTCAGGGAGCGATCGGTTACTTTGGTTGATGTCCAGGAGGCGGCGAGGGCGAGCACGGCCTGGACGGCGATGTAGAGACCGGCGCAGTTGAATGATTCGAAGAAGATCTCGGCCGTGTTCTCTCGGTTCTCGGGGGGGTTTAGGGGCTAGTGGGCAAGTGTTAGTAGCATCCCGGGGTGGTTAGGCTCGAAATTCGAGGAGCAGGGGACGATGTGCGTACCGGCTCGGTAAGTAGGAAGTGGTGGTCTTCGGGCTCGACGCGCAGGTATTTGAAGATGGAGTTAGACCAGAATCGTTCCATGTGGTCCTATGAGCACATGGTCAGTTATTGGCCATGATGGATATGCAGCCTTGAATCCTCAACGCAATAACGCACCCAATTCTCGATCTGGCCGTGCCGAATGGGATAGTGTAAGCCGTAACCTGAGGGTGGGCGTGCATGTTAATTTGGGGATGCTCTCCTTCGGACGTTGATAGTCTCGGAGCCGTACCTGGACCGTTCGATGCAGCTAGGGCTTCGTCGCCGATGAAGAAGTCGAGATCCTCTGTGCCGCGTTTCATGGAGAGGTGGCCTCCGGGGCCGGCGCCGCCGGTGAGGAAGGAGGGCTTGTTCCCAACAGCGGGTCGGCCAGAGCCCGAACCACCGCTTCCGCCGGTTGGACCCTTGGTGGCGATGGCAGTCGGGAAGACGAAGGAGGGAGAGTCGTTACCGGCGAAACCTGTAGGCGGGCGCAAAGTGGTCAGCAAGCCAGCCTGGCCAGGTCCAAGGAAGGTGGGAAAACGAGGAGACGGGGTGATGCGCGGGCGGATCATTGTCTGGCGGAAATGGACGGCTAGAACGGAGACGAGGAGACGGTGTTGTACCAAGCTTGGAGAAACCCGTGCCGCTGCGACAGAGAGACAATGGTCAGCATCATGGGATAGAAGTATCTAGGGGCAGAGGTAGTGGGAACGTACTTGTCCATGACAACGGCGGGCGTTTGGTTAGACATGGCGGGGAGGGAGGAGGGCACCGGAGAGAGAGAGAATGCGCGGGCTCCTCGAAGCACCTCTCAGCAGCGGTCGGAGGTGTGTTGGCGGACGGGACAGATAGGTGTGGGCGGAAAAGCGACGACGACGACGGTGGTGATGTCTGGTTGGCGGGCAATACGGCTCTCTTGGTGGTGGCTGGTCGGTCTTGGTTGGCTGCAGAGACGACGGTGAGTGAGTGGATGGATGCTAAGGTGCCGCAGGACAAGTTTGGTGGGGCAGATACACCACAGCTACTTAGAGAGAGACTAGTTCGACCGTAGAATGTGGTGGGTTGTTGGAAGTAGGGTGCAAGTAGCTTGCTTCAGTCAAAGACAGCGGCGGGAGCTGTGTTGGTGTAGGTGGTAGCGAGGGCGGCTCACGCTACAGCTACAGCGATGACGATGTGTGGTCGTGTGGGTTGTGCTGATGCCTAAGCCACCGCCCGAGACCGCCTAGCCCACCGTTCCGCACGGCGCGCCCAGCGGGGGCGGGAAGCTAGAGCCTTGCTCGTGCCCCACCCATGAGATTTGATACACCAATCAGATCACGGCTGGCGGCAGCTGCCAAGGCTCAGGTTCTCTCACTGCCAGCTCACCTGCACCTTGGGACATTTCAGTCTTGACCTCGACAACTTATCAAGCCTGCGCTTCTCAATCCTACGTACTCAAATTGTTCTTCGCAATGTGAGATACACGACCAACTCATAAGACACCATTCATTTGCAATCAGCCAACTTGCACGTAAGACGCTGGGTAAGGCCGGGCCTTATACCACAAGTTTAACATTATTTTTTTATTTTTTTTGTATTTCATCACACCGTAGCCTACGTCTGCCACCTATCTACGCCCAACAAAATATCCGAGGCATTGATGATCTAGATATTAATCGCGACTTATGATATTTCTATATTTCTATATTTCTATTGATGTATGCATTAATCCTCATGGCTGTTCACATGATATCTTCGTCATTGCTTCTACTTCGTGCTCATTCCATTCTGACCTCTAATCCAGTCCTCAGATGTCCCAGCTTTGGGTCAGCCTCTTGAGATAAATGCTGTCCACTTCGTGAAATGGCCGTAGCGAGGAGACAGGCACTGGCACAAATCGTACCCGACCTACCCGAGATAGACGTCAATACCGAAAGAGTGATCGGCGGCTCTTTCTGGTTTGACATCCTATCCTCTATCAATCGACGGTGATGCTTGGAACAAGGCACCCGCGATAGTTACATCCTTGTGCCAGTCCTTGCCTCATCACATACACTGCCCAGGATTTTAGATAGCTGCTTGAAATGTGCTTGGGATCCTTTCCAATCGAACAGCTTTTCAAGACGGCTTTCAAGTCTATTGGTGGCTCTTGCCTTTACTTCGCCTACGTACGTACCTACCTCGTCTCTAATTATATACCTAGGTAATCTGGGCTAGTGGTGAGATAGCACTGGAAGGTAGGTACGTCACATGAGTACTTATATCTATCTCACATTGCTTAGGTGTCGTTAGGCTTGGAAGGAACGGAGGCGGTCGCAACATCCACTCTACCTAGAGACACCTATGGATCTGAACCTGGTCAGCTCGTCCGAGCCCTACGTCCATCCTTCGCCTCTGCAGCCTACAACATTCCTATCTTTTACTCCTACTCTCATTACTTGTGCCCCTCGAGGGTGCTGCCATCACGAGTCCCCTCGTGCACACTGGCTTCGTACTTGAGTCGCTTATAATCATTATCCAACACCATCTTCATGCTATACATCCTCTACTGCACTGCTTGTCCCCAAACTTCCTGCTGCTCTGACGGTTGCTTGGGTTCTCTATCCAAACTCATCAAACACATCATGTCAGTCCACCATTTAACCCTTGCCTTTCTGCATCATTCCTGCACCAACACACAGTCAAACTGACTTGTCTAATACAGACCGCCTTAATCACGTCCAGTCCGACATCGGTCTACTTCCCAGTTCACGCCCTTGCCTTTCGAGTTCTCGCCGGCTTTTCAAAGTGAAGGTTCAACGGTCCTAGCCTGTAATGTCAGATCAATCCCTTCAGAGTGCTCAGTTTGGCGAGCAAGAGCATTCTGCAGAGACCACGTGCCGCCAACCGCCACCTCTACGAACGTACCAACATCAGATTCGCTCGCTCCTTGGGAAACGACCATACGAATCTACGATATCTGACGACATAGCCGCTGCTGCTGAGTCCAGCCACCATCCTCCTTCCTCGACTAACGAATCCAGTACCATTTCCCATGCAAATGGCGCCGATGACTGGGCACACGATGAAAGAAGCATACCCATGCTAGATGGATCCGCCGACAAACTCAATAGACGATGGGGCCGGCCTGTCTCCGCTATATTCATTCACGCTGGAGCCGGCTTCCACAGCGCTACCAACGAGGAACATCACCTCAAAGCCTGCAGCGAGTAAGCTTCGCATCCCCTTCCCATCTTTTGATCCAATCAACTGACTTGACCGTGAAAAGAGCTGCTCGCATAAGTATGAGAATTCTCAAGGGTGGTCATTCTGCTATTGAGGCTGTCGAAGCTGCTATCAAATCGTTGGAGAACAAAGAGATAACGAACGCCGGCTACGGCAGCAACCTCGCCATCGACGGGACTGTCGAGTGCGATGCTACTGTGGTGGATCATCTTGGGAGGAGTGGCGCCTGCGCGGCTGTGTCCAGTAAGTCTCATCACTGTCCATATCCCAACAAACGAGAAGTCATGGCACTAATACAATGGCCCATAGACGTGAGAAACCCCATCTCTCTTGCACGGGTCATACTTGAGACAAGCAACAAGCCACTTTCTCTCCGTCGCGTCCCGCCCAATCTCCTCGCCGGTGACGGCGCCCGCGATTTCGCCAAAGACGTAGGAATAGAACTCGTACCCAACGAGGAGCTCATATCCAAGAATGCCCGCGACCGCTTCATCCGATGGAGAGACGATCTCAGGCGGGCGGAGAATCGCGACAGCCCCGCAACCCCATCTGTTCCAAGCGAAACACTCCTGCAAGCTGACCAAGATACCAGCAAAGAGCACACCAATGCCATCTTGACAGGCACGTGGAACGAAGGGCAGCCAGATTCCCCAGCGAGCGCTTCCCCCTGGATGGCACCTCAGAACCTGCGATCACCCGCCTCCTCCCCGTTGACGGTGTCGGCCTCGCCGCAGGCATCCCCCAAGCACACTACGGAACGGAACCCGCTTAGCTTCTTGGGCGCCATCAAGCGTCAGAGAGTCCTGCCTACCCACAGCGACGAGTATACAGAATACGCGGGAGACGCAAGCCCTTCGCCACCAGAGCTGACCACAGCAAATTTCCCAACCCTGACCCCATCCCACATCGCCCCTCACGACGGCGCAAGCGATGAGCCTGACGATGAGGCCTCTAGAGCCTACATCGACTCGCAAGATCGCAGACGCAGCAACAATGAAGATTGGATTACCGACACCGTGGGCGCCATCGCCATCGACCAATGCGGCCGGATAGCAGCCGGCTCATCGTCAGGTGGCATCGGCATGAAGCACCGCGGCCGCATCGGGCCCGCGGCTCTTGTCAACGTCGGCACAGCCGTCATCCCCGCAGACGCTTTCGACGCCGAGCAGGTCAGCGTCGCCGCAGTAACGAGTGGCACGGGCGAGCACATGGCCACGGTGCAGGCTTCGCAGAAGTGCGCGGAGCGCATATACCAGAGCACCGTGCGCGGCCCCGCCGGCAAAGACATGCAGACGGACGACGAAAACGCCATCCTCAGCAGCTTCATCACGCACGACTTCCTCGGCCACCCCGGTGTGCGAGAGTCGACGTCGCCCGGGGCCATCGGGGCCATGGCGGTCAAGAAGGCTCCCAACGGCTATTATTTGTATTTTGCGCACAACACCGAGAGCTTTGCGCTTGCGAGCATGGGATCTGCGGACCTGGCGCCTGCGTGTGTCATGAGCAGGATCAATCCGAATGCCGGGGAGGGCGGGGGGAGGGTTGCGCAGGGGGCGAGGAAGATTCGGGTTTGATTCCCTTTATCGGTGCTTGGTCGTCTCTTGGGTCGAGCCCTCTCGACGATTGACTCGAGCTTTGAGCTTTGAGAATTGAGAAGTGAGATTTGACCTTTGGGCGCGATCGTGTGTGGTTGAGTGCGGTCGAGTACAGGGAGAAAGACGGGGAGGAGACGGGAGGAAAATGGGCCTCTTTCAATCATCGCTGCGAGGAACGTCTCATCGACTCCGGTGCATTATGGCGTTCGATACCCTCCCTAGATGGTCGTCTCTTTTTTCTTTTCGGTTTTTGGTCGCTCTGGTTTTTTTCGCTGCACTCATTCGTCAATCACGGCATTTATCGGCACTTATCATGGAACCCGGCATGGAACTCATCATGGAACTCAGCACCTATCTCATCACTACTCCTAGATATCCTGTGTTGTCTTTTTCACCAAAGTCGGAGGCGAGTGCACTTGCTTGCTTGAGTTTTGGTCCCCTCTGAGTTGCATTGGCTTGGGTTGGGTTGCATTCCATTACATCGCGTTGCGTTTCATTTTCTACACCAGCAGGCCACTTGGGCAGGTGGACTTGCTCACGACATTGGCTCTCCCTTGTCGGTGGTCGGTGGCTGAGAGGTGGACATGAGGCTTAGATGGGTTTACAGATGGACACAGTCGGTCATGCATACCTGTTAAGGAAGACTCGAAGACTGGGAGTCAGACGGGCTTACTTACTTTACTTACCTACAGATATCATAGGTAGGAAGGGGGACAAGCAGGTGGACAGGCAGGTAGAGAGATAATTGCATTAATACGGAGTATTCTTTCCTATACCCAAGTACCCTGCTCGATTTTTTCAGTCGTTAAGTCGTTCAGTCGTTCGTGCAACTTACTTTATGAATGCTACGTTCTGATAGTCGATTGGCTTTCTTCATCTGCGGAACTGGATGTCATAAATACTTTACTTCCCTACAAGTGGTACATTACACTAAGCTTTGGTGAATGGTTAAGGTTGGGAGCTATACATCTGTATAAGTAGGTAAGTCTTATTAACGAATGGCTCGAAACAGAATATATCTTGAAGTCTGTGTGTGTCGATAGTCCTTGAATCTTCTGTGTAGGTAGCCACCCAGACATGCACCCATCCCACATTGCACCGAACCCATAAATCATGAGTCTCAAGTTCGGGCTCTCGTAGACACACACACAAACTCCAGATGTGAAACGAAATGAAATCTGGGTGGCGCTCAAGGTAAATACCTACCTAGGTACCTGAGGCAAATAGGTAGATATGTAGATTCTTAGGTAGCTGGTAGATGGATAAACTGATGCTTTGAGGTGTCATTATAATCTTGAATTTTGAATCTTGAATTTTAATTTTGAATTGTGAATCTCTATATCGAGAAGGTCTATGAAGTGTGTATCAAGTTCTTGGTATATCCATATATACACACACATGTATGTATATCTTAGCCAACTCCGTAAAAAGCCTGCCAAATCTACCTTATAGGTGGTTTATACTAACCCATCATACTCAAAGTAATAAGCTCTCGCCAATACCGATGCTCATATCTATGTGGGCAGGTATGCGAATGTTCTGCTTTTGCTTCTGCTTTTGCTCGTGATGTGCTGCTTGTGATATGCTGCTCCTACCCAGAATGCGCATTTCCAAGACCTCAATCAAGCCCAACAACCCAATAAACTTTCATCATACCAACTTCCCTCCTCCCTTCCCCCGTCCCTACCCAGGCCCCGGCGTCCCCGCCGCACTCCCCGTCTCCTCCCTGGCCCCATTCCCATTTACTCCCACTCCCCCAACACTATCCCTGCCTCCCTTCTTCCCCTTCTTCTTCCTCCTTCTCGCAACAACAGCAGGTCTAGCGCCATAATTCCCCAGGGCCAACTTGGTCTCACACGTCGCGCAAACCCCGTCTTGCGGGACGTGGCAGAAAATCGACAAGCAGATACTGCAGACAAAGCCTGTGTCAACGACGTTGCGGTGGCAGAAGCAGGCGGCGCGGAAGTCGACGCTGTCCATGGAGGGCGCGACGAGGGCGGCGCGCGCTGAGGCGTCGGCTAGGAGGCCGAAGAGGAGGTGGGTTAGGAGGCCTGGGGTTGAGCCGCGGGGGGAGGCGGAAATAGAAGAGTTGTTGTTGTTGTTGTTGGAGGTGGAGGTGGTGGTGGGTGTAGGTGTAGGTGTAGGTGTAGCGGAGAGGAAAGTCCCACCGGTGATGAAAGCTGCTTGTTGCAGGAAGGTCGGCGCGGAATAGAGCGCGAGGGTGTCGATGGGGATGCGCGCGTGCGAGGCGGCGAAGACGGCGTTCATGGTGGTTATGTATTGCGAGGGGCTGGAGGGCGAGACGGAGAGGACGAGGATGCGCGCGTGCATGTTGGGCTGCGATGGGGTTGTCGAGGGCGCTGTTTTCGGGTCGGCCGCGTCTTGCGAGGTCTTGGGCGGCTCGAAGGCGAGGGATGTCTTGTGGATGTAGGAGAGCGCCATGCTTACGGCGCCGGAGAGGAGCGTGTTGGGATCGTCGAGCTGCGAGTCTGTGGTGTCGTCTATGAGAGAGCGTAGGGAGGCGAGGATGGAGGACTCGATCTTGGCGAATTGCGGGTATTTGTTGGCTGAGGTGACGACGGGCTTGGAACCGAAGCCGTCGACGCCGGTCATGGCGACGTCGCGGGCGCTGCTGCGGCGCGGGTGGTGGTTGTTCCTGCGGGCATGGTGGCCGGTGGTGTTGTTGGCGGGGGTGGGATAGAGCCAGACGGCGCGCTGGGTGTGGGCGGCGAGGACGGCGACCTGGTTCTCGTTGCCGTAGGCCAGGTGGGCGTTGATGAAGACGAGGATGTTGGAGATGGCCTGGGGCAGGGTCAGGATGTGGCTCAGGGCGGCCCAGGCGCGCGGGTTGGTGTCGACGATGACGGTCAGCAGCGAGGGCGTCTGGCCGGCGAAGCTGCTCTCGTCGTAGTGCTCCGAGGCATCGATGCGGTTCATCTTGGGTCAGGCTTTGTCCGTCTGTCGTGAAACTAGCAGTACACGCAACGCAACGTCACGCACGCGACACGCCGAGTCGGTTCGGGATTGTTGAGTCAGGGTATCATGAGGGTCTCTCCACCGCCGCCGCCTCCTGGCCTTCGCCTTCGCCCCAGACCCAGACGGAGGGAGAGGATTGTGACCTAGCTCAACCTAGCTCAGGCAGGGTTGGAGGTTGCACCGCATTCCCTCGAGGGTCGTGATTGTGGCACTGCGTCGCGTGCAGCTTGTCGAGGTTCAGGTAAAGTGATAATTTGGTGGTGTATGTATCCAATACAGTACTGTGCCGATGGTGAGTAAGCAGAAAAATAGAATCGTCAACTTATGTTGGTTGATTGGTTGTGTTGCCAATACAGGGTTGTTGGTTGATGAGGGATGA
The DNA here is from genome assembly GCA_022453515.1 of Astrocystis sublimbata. Classification (NCBI taxonomy): domain Eukaryota; kingdom Fungi; phylum Ascomycota; class Sordariomycetes; order Xylariales; family Xylariaceae; genus Astrocystis; species Astrocystis sublimbata. Next base: position 9,885 of record JAJNNY010000040.1, on the reverse strand, counting down.
ATGGTTTGATGACAGAATGATTTCGAGATTCAAGATTCGAGATTCGGGAAGTACTCGAGCATGTCTAGCTTCTAGTGGTAGGTAGCTATTCCGTATCTGGCTAGTGCCAATAGCAGCTCGACGGGTGGGGCAAGGGTGGATATGGGCACTTCGCGGAGCATGTGTTAGCGGGGCATCAGGGCGTACCCTGCCGAGCCCTGCCCCCCGGCCGTTAGGGTGCTGGTGACGCGGGATGGCGGGGTAACATAGTAGGGGCAGGTGCTGCTGCTGGAATCGAGACAGAGTGGGAAGGAATAACTCGAAGGACTGGGCCTCGGGAATCACAAGCTCACGTCTGACGTCTGATCTCACCCTCAGCCAGTCTGTCTCCTACTTCGCGATACCTACCTACTCGTACCAACCTGAATTCAGCGCCACCATCCATACCTTCTCCCACCTGCTTCAACTCAAGTCTCAGCCCAGAGGTACGCGCTGTCACCCAATCTCGCAATTTCTGATGTGTCATCAAAACTTAGAACCTAATTTTAATCTCATTGTTTCCCTAACAAGCTGCTAGGCCCCTCCTCATTCGTCTAGTTGCCCTGGCCCGGCCACTGAGACTCCAGTCGGGATCGTCTTCTTCGGTACGTAGAACACTCCAAGATTGGATAGACAGTCCCAAGGCTTGTCTCCCTGTCTCCGTGTCTCACAGCCTCATCATCTCACATCACATCCACCACCACCACCCTACCAACCAATGAATCAATCCCAATACCGCTCCAGGGTCACCTGCCTCTGTTTTGTGTAGCTTCTTTCTGGTTGTCTGTCTGCCTAGCTGCCTGGCGCAGGCTTCCATCAGAAAGCTCTGTCTGTTTCAGTCTGCCTCCCCAATCCACCCATCCATTCACCTGCTTTGTTCGTTTTTGCCCCCGCGCTTGCTTTGCCTGTGGTCCCTCGTGACCAGCATCTGCTCTGTTTATTCTGTTCCAGGTGTGAATCGGGCTGGGCCTGCGTTGCCTTGGGCCTTGGGCCGATGCTTGCTTGGCTCTGCAGTACCTCGGTTCAACGTTGCGTCTTTCAACAGGGTCATCCAACTGACTGATCCTAGCACGCCCTCATAATACCTCAGTACCTGTAGGTAATGTACATGCCCAGTGGTGTGTGTCTCTTTTCCTTATACCCGAGCCTCGCTGATCTGAGTCAAGATTAATATTACCCACCTGCCTGCCGTCTTTCATCTCATCTCATCCCATTTCATCCCATAGCCTCTACAGTTTTCCACACCAATCCTTCTTCACCTTGGCTTCACCAAACTCACGTCCTGCTTTATTTCGTAGTATCAAGTTGAGATTGAGCGAACTCAGGCTTCGTTCATCAACAAGTTTGCTCAGCCGCGTCGTTTTCCCCTCTTGACGCCCACCTTTCCCCTCGCTCTATCCGAGCCAGCACAACAAACAAACCGACTATTGTCCTTACTAGGCTACTGCCTCGCACTTCCATCACGCCTCTGGCTTAGTCATCTACAACAGTGCACAACTATCACCCCCGGCTACACATCTACCACACTGGGCCGTCCCGGCTGCAACAAGAGCTCGAATTGGAGCCGGCAGTGCCTGTGCTGTTCACGGCAAGCCCCCAAGAGCACATAGACCTCGACACGAGTGTCCTCCGTTGCTGCTTTCCCCCGCATCCGTCCCGTCATCTGACATCGACCACTTGCTTAAATCCCTCATCTCGTCACACCCCAGCCGCCATGGATCAGAACGGGACCCCTGCCGCTTCCGAGCTGCAGAAGAACGCCAGTCTTGGCGTCGTCGATCAGACCCAGCTGCTCCTCGCCCGCCTCATGGAAGGTGGCCAGGAAGACAAGGACACCTGCGAGGCCCTCGACCAGCTCACCAAGCTCCTCAACCAAGATGCTGCGTCCAAGGACAAGGACAGATCCATCTGTGATGTCATCGACGAGATCTGCGTCGACACCATCCTCAGCTATCTCGACATGAGACAGGCGGAGGAGGTTCGCGCACATGCCATCATGACCACCTCGGCCTATCTCACCGCCGCTGGTACGAAGGGTTCTCGCGCGCTACAGGCCTTCTTCTTCGCCCGTATCAAGAAAGGTACCTACGACGACTACATTGTCGCCTTCTGCGTGGCCGCTGATGTGTTCCCCATCGCCCCGGAGCCGACCTCGGAGATGTTCTTGAGTGAGGGTTTCCTGCCGAGTCTCGACTCCTTGATGCGCCGCAAATGGAAGAGTCGCAAAGTCGAGACGGCCTGCTTGAACATGCTTAACGCCGCGTCCATGCACTCCGACTGTCGCGCCGCCATACGGAAGTACTGCACCGACTGGCTGGAAGAGGTCGTCGACCAGGACCCCGCGGAGCTGTCCACGGCCATCCACTCGGCCGATCCCGACGCCGACGGCACCCCCGGCTCCATCTCCATGAAAAAGCACTCCGAGGCCGTCCAGTCCATCGCCGCCGTCATCTTGGCCAAACTCAGTGTAGGCACCCTCAAGTTTCCCGACATTGCGTCGCCTTCCGATGAGCATCTACAGTGGCGCTGATGCGGCGCTTTCACGCGCAGGGCTGATAAGCTTGGTTCCAGGCAGTGCCGTCGGAAGCCCAGAAAACAGCACAGGACAGTGAGGGGAGGATTCAAGCTGCAACCACTAGTATCGAGGAGCTGGCTCAGAAGTTCACTACATTACTACTCACAGATCCCGAAACAGGCAAACGACACTCTCTCGAAGGGCTGGCTTATGCTACCATTCAGCCCACGGTGAAGGAGGAAGTAGCACGAAACCCCGAATTGCTAAAAACGTTGGTCAACATCTTAGGTGACGCCCCTGCCAAATCTCCTGTTACATACGGGGCCCTCAGTATCTTCCTGAACTTGACCCGCTATCGACCGACACAGTCCGACGAGGAGAAGAAGTTGAACCAGCTCAAAGCCTACGCCAATGCTGCTGGCAAGCTCGCCACGCCCAATATTCTTGACGACAATGATCACGTTGGCGATCGATGCAAACGCGTTTTCGAAGCAGGTGTCGTCCCCGTCTTGGTCACCCACAGCCGTCATGGCTCGAGCGCATCCCTCTCTCTTATTATTTCCATCATATTTTCTCTTTCTGTAAGCCCCCATCTTAGGGGCCACCTCTCTCAACAGGGCACCGTCAACTTGTTGATTGCCGCCTGGTCTGCCTTGCCAGATGCCGACAGCCAGGCGAAGCGCACAGCAGCCCAGGCTCTTGCCCGCATACTAATCAGTACTAACCCGACCCTTGTTTTCGGAGGAACGCGTGCTCGTCCGCAAAACGCAGCGATCCGACCGCTTGTTTCTATTCTACCCCCGGATCCAACTGCAGAAACGCGAGATCTGCTGCCGTGCTTCGAAGCGCTCATGGCTCTTACCAACCTCGCCTCGACCGACGACGATACACGCATGACCATTATACGTGTGGCGTTTACTGAAATAGAAGAACAGCTGCTATCATCAAACAATATGGTATCCAAGGCCGCCACCGAACTTGTCTGCAATCTGGTCGAGTCTGTCGAGGGCGTTGCGTTATACGCTGAAGATACGTCTCAAGCAACGCAACGTCTACGTATCCTAATGGCGCTTGCCGATTCCGAGGACGAGGCTACGCGAAGCGCAGCTGGTGGCGCGTTGGCATCGCTGACGGCGTACGAAGAGGTCGGGCGCAAGGTCCTCAAGAGGAACCGCGGGGTCGAGGTTGTGCTGGGCCTATGCGCCGAGGATAACGAGGACTTGAGACATCGCGGGGTTTTCATTGTGCATAATATGGTTTCTTATGAGGGGGAGACGGGTAAGGAAGTTAGGAAGGAATTCAAGGCGAAGAATGGTCTGGAAATCCTGAAGGAGTGTGCGAAGAAGAGTCGCAGGGCGCAGGTCGTTGAGGTCACGATTAAGGCGCTGAAGGTCTTGCTTGAGGATAGCAATGGGGATGGGGGTAGATAATGTTAATTGATATATGCTGTACAATGCTGTTTTGAGTGTGTGTGTGGTGGTGAGGATGATGATGATGTGCTGTGATTTGATTTTTTGATGCAATTTGATTTGATGTGAAATATGTGACGTGATTGGAGTGGTGTGGTGTGGTATTACCTTGCTACTGATGCGATGTGGTATTCAATAGATGAAGTATTAATGTGATGTTGATTGAATTTGGGGTTAACTGAAACTTTGATTTCATAAGTGTGAGATAGTGCGCTATTCTATCAAAGCATTGAAAGATCAGGTAGATAGATGTAGATGAGCGTGCTATTCAGTTGAGTTGAGTTGGCCGACTGATATCCTACTGCGTGCCCAGTGAGACGGGAGAGGTGGGAAGAACCTGCCCATATGCTTATATATACATGACGACGGTGGCCTGCACAACTACAGTGACCCTTGACCTACATACCAAGATAGCATAGCATCATTTCAACACCTCCTCAACACCTCTTTTACCTAGGTACTCTACTCTACTCTGAACTCTACTATACTCTTCTCTACTCAACCACAAGCTTCCAAACAGTATCCACAGCATCAATCGCTATCATTTCCGAGAGGGAATCGCCGTTGTCGTTGTCCTTGTTATTGTCGTCGTCAACGCGATTCAGCACAGCCACGCCCTCGACATGGCCCGTCTGCGGGAAGAAATCGAAGCCGCGCAGACTTTCGATCTCGTACCTCACGCCCTTCTCATTTACCTTCTTCTTCATGTCCCCATCTTCTTTATCATCTCTACCGAAACCCCCCGTAGGCTCCCCCCTTACCAAAACTCCCACATCCCGCGCCTGCGTATGCACATTGCAGCTGACGTACACTATTCTCTTAGGTCCGAAATCTAGGAGTTGGCTTAGGAAATCCGCATCGCAGCCCTTGCGGGGTGGGTCGAGGATTACGACCGTTTCGTCGGGGGAGTAATTGGAAGGGACGGAGGCGAAGAGGGAGTTGGCGTCGCCGGCGATGAATTCCGCTTGTGTGGGGGGTAGGTTGTTGGATCTTGCGTTGCGCCGCGCGAATGTTATGGAGGATTCGGCGATGTCGATCCCGGTGCTGGAGGTGAAGAGTGCGGAAAGCGTTATGGTGAAGAGCCCGGAGCCGGAGTAGGCGTCTATTAGGTATTTTAGGGGCTTGGGGGCTTTTGGTGGGGGGGTTGTCATGGTTTCGTTGGTGTTGTTTGTGGTGGCGTCTTGTTGTTGTTGTTGAGACGGCGGCAGCACGTGCTGCCGGATGTAGTCCGTAAACACGGGCAGGATCGAATTGTTGTTCTGGAAGAAACTGCCTGCCGGGTTGTGGAACACGTAGTCGCCGACGTACTCGGTCGACGTGGCGTTGTTGTTCGTGATGCACGTCTTGTAGTCGATGTGGCCTGCCTCTGGTGTCTCGACTTTGACTTTTACGCCTTTGGCTGATGTCGATACGTCGGGTTCTGCGTCTACGTCTGCGTCTGCATCTGCAGAGGTGTTGGAGTCAGACGTCACGCGCTGTGTACTCTCGCGCAGCAGAATTGTCGCGCCCTTCTTATACTTCCCAAACTCGACCTCCATGCGCTCTCTTTCGGCCTTCATCCCCAACCGCACAGCCTCGGTGCCAATGGGGCAGTCTTCGATATCCATCGTCTTCCTTGTCCCCTTCAGCATGAACCCGATATCCGGCATCGCGGCAAACATGACGGCCTTGTTCTTCCCGCGCCGTCCGCTCCCCGGTGGCCCGTCGAAATGCGGCGTCAGCTTCGTCCGGTACCCGTATTGCAACGGCGAGCCGATGGTTTCGCCAACGGTGGGGATCACCTCGGGAGTTAGGTTTGAGAAGTTCGCGAATGCTTTTTCTACGATGCGCTTCTTGTGCGCGAGTTGGGTCGCGTAGGAAAGCATTTGGAATTGGCACCCAGAGCACTTGGAGAAGTATTGGCAGGATATCAGACTGTCGTCGCGTTGGGGTGAGGGCGTTACGACGCTGATGAAGTCTGCCACGCTGTACCCTTCGTCGTGCAGGTGGCGGTAGACTTTGACTTTGGCGATGTCGCCGGGCACGGCGAAGGAGAGGACGTAGATGCGCTTCGAGGCGGGGCCTGCTGTCGTCTCTTCCCCTTCTCCTCCCCCTTCGCCTTTGCCTGTGCCGGTCTTCCCTACTTGGACCGCCAGTGCCTCGCCCGTCGACGATAGCTCGACGACTTTTACGAGGATCTCGGTGCCAGGCTCAGGAAGGGATTTCACCTCTTCCGCAAAAGAGGGCTCCTCTACTTCCACTTCCTCTAGTTCGCCTTCGACAGAGTAGGAGCCTGAGGCAGACTCATTCAGAAGAGCGCGTCTCAGGTCGCGCACGTCGAACGCTAGGACCTCCTCGGCCGACCCGGTCTGCATGTCGCGCTCCCGCTTGCGCTGCTTCTTCTGCTGCCGCTTTTTGCCTAGGGCGGACTGTTGGTTGTTGTTGTTGTTTTGGCGGTGGTCATTTTGATTGCTATTGTTATTGTTTTGGTGCTGGTTAGTGTTGTGGTTGTGGTTGTGGTTGTGCGGCGCTGGTCTTTTGCCGCGAGGCTTCCCATTGCTGTTTTGGTGCGCGGTTGGTTTGTCCGTTTTTCTTGGAGGGGTAGTGGGAGTTGGATCCGCCATGGTGAGGAAGTTGGTGAATGCTGTATTTCCCTTTGGCGTTGGGTCTGCGCTGGTGTCGTAAGAGGTGAGTTTGAACTTTTTACCCTGGCGGATGGTGATGGTGGTGAAGTGAGAGGTGAATAGACTCGGACCCCTACTATTCGTGCGAGTGCGGAAACTCAATCGTGCGTGCGAGGCATTCCCGCCGCATGCCCTTTGGAGAAGAGTCGGGATTGAACTCGGCCTCATTCGCGTGATGTTGGAAAGTTTCCAACGAAGAAGAAGAAGAAGAGATGTCTCAGATTATTAGGTACATATTAATTCGCGACTGAGTGAGTACGTGAGTGAGTGAATGAGTGAGTGAGTTAGTGGGAAGACAGACCCAATGAGATTTTTTGATGTGATTAGTACGGTTGTCTTCTCATTGGATGGACGTCATGCGCGAAGTGGGATGGAAATATAGCAAATGGTGGGGCTAGTCGTATCTACCTATGTACCGAGTTCGCCAAGCATTTGCATTGGATGAGCCACAGAGAAATGTGGCGTGCGTGGTGGCTTATGTGGCTGAGCATTCTCTTGGACTGCGCTGGATTGAAGGGTGAAGTTTATGATTCTGAGCACTATTATATATTATCACTTCCATACCCTGCTAATAACTTTGAAAGATTTATCCAATCTTTTAAATCGACCTAGTAAATACTCCTAACATCTAAAATACTGTTTATTTTAGTTTTTTTCCTTTTTCTTCCTTTTTTCTTTTTTTGCTGTTTTAGAATTCATGATCTCGCCTTTATGATTATACGCGTTTTCCTTGTCTTGTTGAAAGAAACTTTGAAACATACTCGAAACCCTGTGTTAACTCTCCTGTTACTCTTGCCAGACAGTCTAGAAATCTCCATCTTAGCTCTGAGCTTGTTGCTGTCCTAAGAGTTGGTCGGTTCGGATGTAAAGCTGTCCTTCTGTGAACGGATTGATAACATGGTGTTGCTTCGGATGTTCTTTGGTACCAATCATGCCATGGACACAAACATCCTCCTAACTGCATGCATTCCACGGTATTCGTGTGTACTCTGTGCACAGCGTTTCGTTCACTGGCAAGGGAATGGGGGAATTCTCATCCATCTCGAAATTTTCTTGCATCTCGGAATTTTCCTCGGAGTCATCATCCATCTCGGGGGTGCAGATCATAGCTACTGGTCTGCTGACGGCCATGAGGACACTCTCGTGACATGCCGTGGGCGCAATATCAAATGAGATGACAAGGGTATATTGGTCGACGAGACAATAGCCTTTGTGCCGATAGGGGTTGACGACTTCGATCCCATATTGGTCAGGGAAGTGCTTGATCTCCATATAGGTAAGCTGGGGATCCTGTGCGTAGATCTTGACAGTACGGTTACCGTTTACGTGCTTTATCAAGCTTCCAAGCTCTCTGGCTGTTGCGTACTGAGCATGGGACGAAAATTCGCACGATCTTGCCCGCTTATATTCCTCGTCGACTTTAGTGTTCTTGACAAAATACACATGCGGGGAGCCAAGACCAAAGCAGACGATCTTTGTGACATTACGAAAGTAGGCTTGGTGTTCCCACATGAGACTTTTTAGAGTGAGGAAATCCTGGTGCGCCACCCAGCTATTGTGGTCGTCGGCGAACTGCGCATCGTACTTGGTCTTGGTCTCCTGGTTCCTCTTGAATTCAACGCGAGTCTCCTTGTATCCGGTGGTCATCCAATCGAGCTGCTGCTTCTTTGTGAGCCTGTACAGGGTTCCAAGGAGCCAATCGTCTTCCCCACCTTCTTCCCATATGATAGAGTTCGCTTTCTTCCTGATGGCTTTCTCTCGTTCTGGATCATTCAAGGGAAGAGCCAAGATATTGCTAGGGATGGAGTCGGCCGGAGACACACTGCCCGTATGAATGCTGGACATCTTCGCGGGACGATTGTGTAGGTATGTTGTTCAATCCGGTTGTTTCTATGAAAGCTGCATACAATATTAGGAATTTCGGTGTCTTTCATTCCTGATTCATAGACGATTGACTTCATGTCGCGGGATATATAAGCAAACGGTCCTATAGCGATTATACTTCAAATAGGCGCCAAGTGGCGGGCAATTATTAGACAAAGGCTTCAGCTCAGCCGCCGTCGAAAGAAAACATATCATAATGTCGCAGCTCATTCGAGGGCGAGCGCATATATTGAGACGAGAGTTGTTTGTTTCTTTGCTTGGAGATCCACCCGGACGGCCCCGGGTTTTACTCGATGGGGATCGTATTTTTGTGGCTGGATTTCTACCTCCAGTAGCTTCCGCGATGATTATCTTGATAATGAATTCTCTCGTAACACAGGTCCCACCCTCTTTAACCACGTACTATAAGTGCGACTGCGGTGGGGAAATCAAAGGAATACTCTGCTTGCTAAACGATCATGTTTGGTTAGGAACCCCCTGAGTACTGAATACTAAAGGGGAGTAATGTGCTGATCCGGAACTGTTTGCTTCTCTCAAAGATAAGATCAAACCGGTCGAGGAACTCTCTTAGACTTTCTAAAAACTCAGCGCTACCAGCATGAGGGGAACTCTTTGTATTCAAGGCGTTATTTGTAACTATGCTCATGCATATCTTGTAGATGTAAAGGCTTTAGACTTGAGAGAAAGCCCAACTGCAGCCAACCGCTTATCCCCTTCATATGCTTGCTTTGAAGGTTTGTATCACGAACAGAAATACGAAGTCGTAAGGAGCGAAGCACTTCTGTTACCGATCAGATTGCCTTTGATACTATATTCTACTATGACCTTGACGTCTATATAAGGACGGCCATTTCCCACCGTATTCATGTCTACTCTCCTCATCCTCACGCCTCCTAGAGAACAACCTCCAGTCACCACAATTGCACAGGCAAGACTCGTCTTCTCATGTGTATGACGAGACCATAACTGACAATCTCTTTTCCTAACATTATAGTTCGATCAGAACTCACTTAAGCTGTGCGCTCACTATCTCCATATCCACCACTTCCTTGCTCTCGCAACCAGCGTCACTGTGTAAATACGTCTCATTACACACATCGATACTCACCATGTGTAAATTCTACACCATCACTCAATACTGCGGCAATTGCCACATTAAGATTGGGGATGATAGTTACCAAATGGAACCTTGTGACGAAGTCAATCAGAAGAAATGCGAACCCGTCCAATGCAAGAATCGCGTGGAGGGTGGGGTGACGAAAAAGGACGACACGCGATGCGCTGAGTGCAGCAAGAAAGATAACTCGGATTACACACGCATCGAGACTCCGTTTTT